>PYHW01010549.1:245279-276372 GCA_013186435.1 Turdus rufiventris
CAGAGAAAATCTTTGAGGAATTTTTGTAAAGTTTGTCCTACATGGGGCTTCACTGGGAGAATTCTACTTGTCCTGTGTCTAGGCAGGGCAATAAGAAATATCCCAGCAGCCTGACAGCAGGTGAACATTATCCAGACTGCAGCAGTTGGGGAGTCAGACCTTCTGTTTTGGGAAGTTGTCATTTCTGCAGTCATGGAGACGCTCATTAGACATCTCACATTCGATATGCAGCTTATTGAGCAGTTGGCTGAGAAATGATGAGCAGAACAATTGGATCTAGAGGGAAAGCTGCCTTTGGAGAGGATGGTCTTGCCTGGCTTAATCATGTAATTGTTTCAATTTTTTAAATTAGATGGTGCTGGACATGGACACTTTTCTGATGGGATGGGGTAGGGTCATACTTTCGTTTTGTATGAAGATCTAGAATGAGCAAACCTAGTGTGGTGGCAAGGATGTAACCTCTGAGTAAGTTTGTTTTTATATGCTGATATTAGAAACCCTGAGACCTTTCAGTAGTGAGGTGAGATGGGTGCAGTTCCCTGATTCTTCTTCCAAAAGTTAAAATGACATTGCATTAAAAAATAAATAAATAACAAAGCATTAAATGAACCAGAAGTACTTGGAATAACGTTCTGGTTTCTTGTCCACTGCTAAGTTCATAGCTAAAACAGGGAAAAGAAAAATTGATGTAGAATTGTGCTCTTGGACACGTTCTACTAAGGGTCCAGAATAGTCACTTTTTATATACTGACACTTCCATGAAATTCTTATATTCTACAGCTTTCCTAGCACAGATAAAAGGGCCTGGATCAATGATATAATTTACCAATTTAGATGTTAGTTTCTATTTTAAGTAAGTGATATCTAATATTTGGTAGGGGGTTGGGAGCATCTTGTGAAGAAACATTTATTTCTGACCATTTTGGATCTAAGGCCAGAATAAATATGGGAGAGCAGACCAAATTTACAAAATATCAGTCTGAGCACAACAAAAGGCTTGGAGCTTCCTTCCTTTGAGGTGGCTTTTTTGTTCTTTTTATCTCCTAACTGAAAAATACTCCAATGCTTCCCCACCCCCAAGTGAAAGAAGAATTGGAGTGCACTAAGACAGGGAGAGAAGCAGAAAAGGTGAAAAGCCCCAAGCAGCAAAGGAGGCCATAAAGGGTTTGTTGTGTGGTACACAGGTTGTTAATGCTGTTAATGATTGAGCTGTTTATGGGGGATTACAAAGGGGTAGGAAACGACTCTGCTCAGGAATTCCACCGAATCCCAGAGACTGCAACAAAAGTGGAGCAGGATGCTGGACTGGGACTGGGCTTAGGCAGCAGAAGCTCCCCACAGCTGGTGAGGAGCACAAACACAAGTGGCTGCAAGGTCATCCTGCTCTCATTGAGGCACCGGACGTGTCCCCCCGGGCCACAGGCTCCTGGGACACCAATAAGTCTGTGGCACTATTGAGTTACCAGCCTGGTAGGGTTACAGGAGCTGGGAGTTCACAGAAATATGCTGTCATACTTGCTAGACCTGTACATCGAGTTTGGGGGTTGGGCATTTTGGTTTGGTGGTTTTTTTTGTTTTGTTTTTTTTTGTTGTTTTTTTAGGGGTTTTTAATGAATACAAACTTCCTAAAAGCCACTGATAGTTAGATATTTGGTTTTTGCCCTCCTGGGTGTCCATTTTAGTTGTTAAAGATCAGGAGCATAGTTTTACTACTGGTTTTATGAATACTTTGGACATCCAGCTTGTTCTCTCAGAAGTGTAATGTTATGGTCTATAAACTGGAAGGCCCTTCTCCTATTTTCCCACATGATCATCAAGTTTACAGCAGCTCTGGCTGCTTCTCTTCTGGTTGTGTTTCAGGCTCAGTGACTCGGGTTCTTGGGCTGTGTCCCCATGGGTGGTGACCTCAGAGAGGGCTCTGAGGAGTGCTGGGACTTGCCCTGTGTTGTGCTGTTGCAGTCTGAAGTCATCCTGTCCTAGTCACAAAGCTATCATGCAGAATCACCAGGTCTATGTTTAGAAATCATGGAGGAACCTTTCAAAGTCCTTGTAGTAGAGATGGGAAGAGGAGGAGTAGCCAGACTTGGCATTTCCCTGCAAAAGAGGCTCCTCAGTTTCTAGGAACGTTTCTGGTGGTGTTGAGTGGTTTGATCAGCCTGTAGCCGTGTTTTCAGTAAAAAATGCATATTTTTGATGTTTCCCCCAAAGCCATAGACTTGTCTTTACCCTTAATAGTTCTTGGGGACATTAGGATGATTGTTATGGATAGTGCAAAGTGGTGAAAATGCTCCTTTGAGCAGTGCCAGGTTTTAGCATTACAAGTTTCAGGGAATACTGAGCAGAGAGAAAAGCTGGAACATCCTGGCCATTGTAGTACTCTAACATATCAAATTACACACACACACCCCCATTTGTGCACAAATCATTAATCCAAACCATGTGTTTGTTGTACATCATTTTATTTCACCTATTGATGATACCAGGTCTGGGGTGAGACATCTCTGGGAGTGAAACTCCTGCCATATTCCAAATGAGAATCCAACCACGAGCCATGGAGCAGGTTGGCACCATTTGCATGAATTAGCAAAATCCATCAGTTGCCAATCAAGTTGCACTTCTGGCTGGAGGTTTAGGCTGACTGGGGCTAACCTGGGTGTAGGAACTCAAGTGCAGGGGCTGCTGCAGCAATTGGAGCTGGCTCTGGCTGGGAAGGGGAGAACTGGCTCACAAGGAAGCTCCCAATCCTTGGAAGTTCCTGCAGCAAATTGTGTCAGTGTTTGGTGTGCAGGCTCCCTGCTCCTGGCATGCTGTCTGCTGGCTCTTCTCAACCTATGAAATGCAAGGATGCAGGGATGAATCCATCAGTTTGGGATAAATGTCGCTGTTTTGGGGGTTTTCTCAGAAGTTGTTCAAAATTGGATGTAAAATGTTGCATTAAACCTTGGCGGGAAGCAATGTGTGCCACTCTGCCGTGTAAGTTTGGGTTCATCTGTGAAGGGGATTTTGGAGAAATAATACTGATATTTCCCCTTCCTTCAGAGCAAACAGAAATGTGCTGCTAAAATCTGGTGATTTTTTTTACAGCTGCTTTGGACACTGGGGAGAAGGGGCAGTGGATGTGTCTGAATTCTCTCTGGACCATTTCATAGTATCATTTAGGAATATTTCAGCGTACAGTTGTGTTCTGCAAAAGTCACAGGATCCATGCTCATAAATAATTGGTGCTTTTTGTGAACTGCTCTCCTTTAGAGCAAGTGCAGAATGAAACCTCACACGATGCACTTGGGTTTAGCAGTTGATGAGCAGCTAATTAAGAAGCTGCTCTGGACCTGGAAGGAGGTGCTGTGGAAGTTTGTGTCCAGGAAATCAGACCTTAGGCCACCCTCAACATCTCCTGGATTCTGGGATGGAGCTGGGGAGAATCTCCCATTTGTCCCAGTCAAGGAATGAGTGATCGTATCATGTTTTCTATTTTGTGTGTGGATATTTACACACAGATTATTCATCTCTGCCTTTTTCTCCCCAGTACAGGAAGTTTTGCTGGCATTTAAGTAGCTTGTCTCATTTTGGATTTTTTTTCCCCTTCTAAAACCCAAAGCTTTTCACTGCAAAAGAAACCTAAGGGAAAAAGTTCTCTGAAACCAGGATGTGCGTGCAGAATGATGGCTGGGTGTCCACCCACAGATTAAAACGTTCCTGCCAAAGGTAGCTCTGTTCAGATAGAGCAAAATAGTTGTGTGGGGATTGTAAGTGGTAGAAAGTTGCTGTTGCCTGGTCTGAAAAAGCATGGAAGAGAAAAAAATCTGATTTTAGTTTAGGAGTTGAATTAGAAAGCATTGAGAAGCAGGATGGAAATCCTCCAGCCTGCAGTGGCATTTATTGCCCAGGATACAGATTTATGTTATTCCCTTTAAGAAGCTCTGCAGGACTGTTTGTGTCTGAAGTTCTGTACCCGTTACAAGTTTTTCATGTTCCTGCTAAAGGATGAAGTGGATTCTCTTGTAAATTCATAGGTGAAGCAGGCTGAGCTCTCCCTGTCACTTCCTGCGTCTGTCAGGCCTGCCAAAGGTGTTGGGAAAATCCTCTCCACCTGCATGTTGGGAGTTGCAGGCAGCTGCTGTGGGCTGGGCTCCAGCTGAGAGAGGAGCAGCACTGCAGGTCAGGGGAGGTGATTGCCACTCTCTGCTCAGCCCAGCTGAGACCCCAACTCCAGAGCTGCCTCCAGCCCTGGGGCCCAGCGCAGGAACAGCCTGGAGCTGCTGGAATGAACCCAGAGGAGGCCATGGAGCTGCTCCAGGGCTGGAGCCAGGCTGGCAGAGCTGGGGGTGCTCACCTGGAGAAGAGAAGGCTCCAGGGAGAGCTCAGAGCCTGAAGGGGCTCCAGGAGAGCTGGAGAGGGGCTTTTGGTGGAGGAATGGAATGACAGGACAAGGCGAAGGAATTCACAATGACAGAGGGCAAGGTCAGCTGGGATATTGGGAAGGAATTCCTGGCTGGGAGGGTGAGGAGAGCCTGGCACAGGGTGCCCAGAGCAGCTGTGGCTTCCCCAGGAGCCCTGGGAGTGTCCAAGGCCAGGTGAGAGCACCCGGGATAGTGGAAGGTGTCCCTGCGCATGGCAGGGGATCGATCAGGATGGGCTTTAATGACACTTCCAGCCCCATTCCATGACTTTTTACATCCTGGCTGCTGCCCAGGATCCCGTGTGTTTTCCTGCCCTTACTTGTGCAGGTGTCCAGGGCTGGGATGCAGCCACCTCCTCCCTCCCTTTGCCAGCAAAGCCCAGGTGCAAAAATGGCACAGGTTTTTTTTGAGGTTGGTGAGCACCTGTGAACACCTCCATTCACCAATCAATAATGGCCTGGTGAGATCCATTTGGATCCTACCAGAACTTTTCAGTCACCAGTTGTGTGTTCAGTGCTCTGTAACACAGAAATACGAATTTCTCACAACCCCCCAACAATTTGGAAAGGAAACAGACACTGCAGGTGTATCTGGAAGCTGAGTTTGTAAACCCAGAGGAGTTTTGTGCCAGAACCTTTTCTGAAACTCAAGGTGTGGCAGCTGCTTTCTATTATCTGGTGTGCCTGATTCGAAACCATCAGCACACTATTAATTAAAGAACTAGAAAGGAGGTGGTTGGTATGGTGTTGTAGTCCCTTTGGAAGCTGGAAAAGTGCCACTGGATGCACACTTGAGTCAGTACAGCTGAGGTGGAGATCAAAATCCCTGAGCAGGATGCTCTTGGCTCTGCAGTGATGCCTCTGATGGACTCTGGGGCTTATTTTGGGGTTTTCCATTAAGATGACAGAACAAGTAAACTGGGAGAGCTTTGTCCCAGTGATGTCTTCAGTTTGCATTTTAATTTTTCCCATCTAAATTTCCCAAACTTTAAAGGGAGAAGAGTGTTTCATCCTTCCTTATCTTTCCCTCTCCTTACCTTTTCTGGCCCAGACTCTTTAATACTTTAAGGAAAGGACTTCAGCATTTTGGCATTCCTTAAGGACACAATCCATCAATGGGAAATAGCACTTAGGTGTGGGATCATTGCTGGGGATGGGAGAGAAGAAGAAAATTAAAAAGCTGCCAGTCACTCTCTGCTTTTTCATGGAGAGCAGAGCCAGATCTCCAAAGGAAATGGGAAGAGAGGAGCTCTGCCATGAGCCTTTAGGAGACAGATCTCTTCAGCTCTGCAGGGAGTGCTGGCCTGCAAGTTCAGAAAATCACCTCTCTGGGGACTGGGTTCTCTGCTGGGCCCCAGCAGTCACTGGGAGCAGGGATTCCTGCAGCTGGGCCCTGGGAGTGGGACTGGAGCAGACTGAGGTACAAAAAAAACCCAAAGCTGCAGAGGGATGGGCTGGGACAGCAAATCTGCGTCGTGTCTCTCTGTCCATCCCTCAGAATTCCAGCCTTGGCTCAGCCAACCACACTTGAGAAGGGGATTTCCTCCCCTCTCCCTCTTTTCTTCCCCACACACCCCAAAGCAGGGACACTAAAGGGGGCTCCAGTGTTTGATGAGAGGAAAAGGCTCTGTTGCTGCTTTGGTGACACACGAAGGATTTATTGCTGTGACTCCTCCTGAGCTTTGCAAGTTAGAGAAGCAGCACTTTCCTGGGTTTAGGGACTGGAAAATGAGCGTGGATGCTATGTTCATAAAATATTTAATTACAGCACGTCGATTATGCCATTACCTGAGCATAGGTGAGTGGCTGAAAGCCTGAGCTGGGCTCTTTAAATGGCCCAGGATCCTCCTATCCCTGCCTGGCCTCCTCCCCAGTGCAATTCCCAAGCAATTTCTCATGCCCACGTGTCTAATCCACTGTAATTCCAGGCTATGGTCATTATGTCCTAAAAAGAGAAAACATTTCTAGTCCAAAATAACCAAGGTTTACTGAAGTCATTCATATTCACAGTGGCAAATATCCAAACATCTTTCTTTTTGCCTACTTCCTTTCCCATCCTCCAGCCTGCATGGGTTCTTTCCCTTCAAGAAAATAAACTTTCACTTCTAGATTTCAGTGCATTTTATTGCTGTAGATCTCAGAAGAATAGGAGGGGAAAAGACCTTCAGGTGAAAATCAGAATTTGAAAGCAAATTCTGTCCTGGCTGGAACATTTGTTCATTATTTGTATCTTCAGTTTTAAGTATGCAAATTTATTTATTTTTATCCTGCTGAAGCTTCTTCACAGAGGCAGTGTCAGAGTGGTGTTTTATACCTGAAGAGGGCTTTTTGTGTGTGGAATTCCTGGAGCTGTGAGATATGTTGTAATCAGACAGGAATTTGGGAAATGTATAGGTCTTTCAGGAATGCATAGCTCATGCTGTCATCATTTTTCAGCTCTCCACCATCCAAACTTTGCTTTAGCTAATGCAAGCCAGATGGGTTATTGCTATTTTATACACTAATATTTGTATTTAGGGTTTTTTAATGATCTCTGCTAATACTGCTGAGGCAGTATGAATTATATAATCGTGATTAAGGAAATTTTTTTTTTTGTACTTCAGTTGTTTTGTTTGTTTCTCAGTGCTGGTTATGGATCAGGTGTTGCAGAGATTTGATTATTTTATGTTTCACTAGAGGGGGGAAAAAAAAAAAAAAGATTACTTAAAGATGGATTTCTGGTCTGCTTTGGGAGAAAGAAGCAGAGTGGTTTATACAAATGCAATAAATAAATAAATAAGTCTGGAAAAAAAAAACCCTGCATGTGAGTACAATGCTGCAGGAAACATGAGACAGCAGAAAACCAGCCTTCCTTGCAGAAATACTTGATCAAGCATTCTTCTCCCCTGAAGTGAAATTCAGATTAATAATGGTGACAGTTGTCAACTTCAAACCACCATCAGTTTTATAAGCTCAATTACAATCTATTTTCTTTGTAGATAATAATTTCAGATAAATATCGCTACAAGCAAGCCTGAGCTGAGGAGACAAAGCAATTAAATCCCACATTAATTTGTTTACCAGTGTCACACGGAATAAATCGACTGTAAGTTTTCATAAATTATCTGGAGGTGCTGGGGAGAGAGTTTTTTTGTGCAGTACTGGAGAGGGGGAATGTGGATTCTTTGCTGGAGTCACGTGCTTAATTAGACATTATGTAAATGATACTTTACATGACAAAAATAATCTTGGCTGAGTTCTGTGCTGATGCCAGGGCTGCCTTGGCCACGCAAAGGTAAAAAATGGGAGGAGGGAAGCAGACACAAGTGGGCAGGAGCTCTATGAACAGAATTTCAACACCAGCACTTGCTCATTCCCTCTTTTCAAACAGTGCAGCCCCATCCATGCCCAGTACATTTGAGCTGGGAAAGATCAATTTTGAACTCTTTTGGTTTTAAAGGTAACCTTTCAAATGTGTGCCAGAGGAGCCTGGAATTTCCAGGGATACAAACAGATTCAGTGCAAAGCAGCAGCAGGGAAAAAAAATTGTCAGCTTGTGGGGTTTTTTTCTTTCTTTTTTCTTTTTTTTTTTTTCCTTTTCTTTTTGTTTTTTTGGGGTTTTTTTTTGGTTTGTTTTTTTTTNTTTGGTTTTTTGGGGGTTTTTTTTTTGGTTTGTTTTTTTTTTTTTCTTCAGGCAATGTGAAAATTAAGACAAACATCTTGATTTTTATACTGTTTGGAAAAATCTGTGAGGAGGAAGGGAAGCTTCACTTCTGAATATCCTTAGGTTGTTATCCCTTGCTGCAGTTATTTTATGATACCTTCAGAGCACCTGATTTGGTTTTTTATCTTTTGTGGTACTTTGGGTTTTTTTGGTTTTTTATTTTTTATTATTTCAATGCTACATCTATTGCTGGTTTTCTTGTTTTGTTTTGTAATTATATCAAAGCTCCATTTATTGCTGCATCCTCATAGCACTTAAGAGGCAAAGAAAAAAATATGTCATTTGCCAAGTGGCAGCTGAGAGAGATTAAATAACTTGCTCAAGTCAGTGTCAGAGTTGGGATTAGAAATCTGTTCCTGCTGTGGTCTCTGAAAATAAGATTATGTTACTTCTGCCCTGAATTATGGTCAAAGAAAAGAGATTTTTGAGCCTTCTGTGGTAGGCGTGTCCTGTTGCCATTTGTCATGTCTGGGAAATAAATAGGAATTTGTAGATTTATTTAGTGGGAATTTTGGAATGGATTCAGGGGGTAGCAGGATTATACCCCTGCTGCTTTGTGGGTTCATCATATTTTCAATTCATGGATGAAATGTTAAATTCACCCTGTGAAATTACCTGGTCAGAGCTAGAAGTACAAACAGGGATTGGTCTGATAAAGGGCAGGGGGAATTAAGATTTTAGGCAATAATTAAGCGCCATGATTATGCACAGCACTGTATTCTTGAGAGGAATTAACAGTGAAAAATAATAAGGGAAACTTTTGCTGCTCTTTGGTATTTTTGTGCTACAAAATAGAGTAAGGAGAGTTTTTTTAATGACTGGGATCTAAATCTAAGGAGAAGGATTTCAAAGCAGAATGTTTTTCATGGTGGTCACCGTGCTGTCTAAATAATGCCAGGTAGCAACAGAGTATGAAAAAAATTAGTCTCAAATAAGATTATTTAGTATCTCCAGAAATTAATTTTTCAATGAAGACTTGTTTGGTGTTCAGGATACTGAATTAGACTGATATTTTTATTTTAACATCTTTTAAATATTGGTCTTTGAGTAAAAGTAAATTGTACATAAGCACATATAACTCAGTTAAAAAGATGAAAATGTTGAGTCAGCAGTCTCAAAGTACAGGTTTGTCAAAAAAGAGGCCCAAATATCCCTTTACTTTTCCAATGGACAGAGAATTGGTAATTTTTAGTGGACTTTGAGTTTGTCAGAATAGTGAAGAACTTGAGTCTGCCCAGGTTTGAGAGCAGTGCTAATTGTTATCTTAGAGGCGATAAATAAAACATAACTGGGCTTTAAAAAGGAAAACTAAAAAAAACCCAATTTTTTCTGTCCTTTCTTCATGCTTTACAAATATCCCTTATTTGTGTTTCCTCTCTGGACAGGTAGCTATCATGCATTTTTATTTTAGTGTGAGAACAGCTTTTCTCCAGGAAAAAAAAATCAAAAATCAAAATTTGCCATCGGAATCTGCAGTGTCTGTGCGTCACCTGGAGGGCTCTGGATCCCTGACACATCTCCAGGACTTTTTGGGAGTTGTGGAGCCTTTGGAGAAGGATGGAAGTTCTTTCTCTTTGTTTTTTATTATTTACAAACAGCTTTTCCTCTCTTTTTGGTGCTTCCTGATGTCGCAGTGGGCAAGAGGAGCAAATGTTGGTGTCTCAGAGGAATTAGTGGGAGAGGTAAAACTGCAAATCCCTTCTCAGCATCTACTCCCATGGTAGAAGAACAAAATCAGGATCACTTAGATTGGAAAAACCCTCTCAGACCATCGAGTCCAAGCATCCCCAGCACTGCCAAAGCCACCAAGTGCCACATCCGCACAACTTTGAAATCCCTGCAGAGCTGGGGACTCCACCTGTGCTGCTGTGCCAAGGCTGGACCCCCTTCCAGTGGAGTTATTTTTCCTAATCTCCAGTGTAAAACTCTTGAGTGTTGGAGTGGCTGTGGCAGGAGTGGGAGCTGTTGCTGAGCTCGCAGCCCTTTCCTCGGCGCATCATTGCCAGGCACCGGGGCTCCGCGAGCGCTCTGCCACGTCTGCGTGGCTAATTGCAGAAAGGAGGTGTGTTTGGAGCAGTCTGGCTAAACAAAATGAGTGTGGGAAAAGGTTGTGTGGTTGTTAAGGACGTGTTGGGATGCCAGGGGAGCATATGGTCCGTGGTGAAAGGTCCGGGGCGCGCGCGGCTCAGCCGGATTGCCAGCGCTCTCACTTCCTTCCCCTGTGCTCCCATCCTGATGCCACCCTCCGCATCTGTGCCTGCACAAGTGACTGCTGGCAGCCCTGCAGCACTCTTAATAGAATGTGAAATTTATTCCTGTAGGGAGAGGGCTCAGGATTACAGGAGGGAGCACTCGGGGTTTGTGCTGGTGTGATTCCCGAGTCGCTCCGTGAGGTTTCAGCCATGGAAATGATGTGTGACTCACGCTCGCAAAGATTCAAAGTCAGCTTTTAAAAGACACTTCTTGAAGTTTTCAGTGTTGCAGACCCACAGCTGAGGCAAAGAGCAGAACATGAGAGCAATAAACAGAAGATCAGCAGGCTCAGAGCTGTCTTGGCAGTTGTATAACTCCAATATAAATTTGCATTCCTTTATTTTGTTTTGCTTTTAAGTGGCCTTTGCATGATATCTTTACTTTTCCCATTTATAATGAGGAAAAAATTGACTGCAATCAGAGCTGAGACGTGCCAAAAAGGGTAGGAGCTTATCACTTGTGAACTTGCAGAATGATTTTCTGTCATACTCCGTGTGTATCGCAGGAGTTCATCATTGCAAGTATTGAAAATGTCACAGGAGAAATTTCATGTTTGATTTTGTAATTAGAGAAGTTCCAACATGATTTGTTTGGGGTTTGTTGGGGCGGATTTTCTTTTTTTTTTTTTTTTTAGATGAAAGGAAGACAAGGCTCAGTGCCTTGTTTGACACGAACAGTTCAGATTTCTCTTCCAGCTCTGCGTAACTCTGTAAGGAATAAATTGTCTAAGTCATGGAATTTTTGTAGAATCATGGAATGATTTGGGTTGGAAGGGGTCTTAGAGGTCATCTTGCTCCAGCCCCCTCCAGGGACACCTTCCACTATCCCAGGCTGCTCCAAGCCCTGTCCAGCCTGGCCTTGGACACTCCAGGGATGGGGCAGCCATGGAGTAACCTGTGCCAGGGCCTCTCTGTATCCCACCCCTCTCTTCCAGCCAGGAATTCCCAATATCCCATCCAGCCCTGCCCTCTGGCAGTGGAGCCATTCCCTGTCCCTTGTCCCCAGTCCCTCTCCAGCTCTCCTGCAGCCCCTGGAATGTTCTGGAAGCTCTCCCTGGATCCCTCCCTTCTCCAGGTGAACATCCCCAGCCGGAGCAGAGGAGCTCCAGCCTTGGGAGCATCCCCATGACCCCAGTCTGGAGCAGAGCCCTGTGTCCCTTATCCTGTGAAGAGCAGGCAGCAGGAACATCCCTGCACTCCACCCTGGCTGTGCCCAGCATCCCCCTCTGCCTGCCCTGGCCCCTGTGTGCCCCTGGCCATGCCAGGTGGTCCCTGGCCGTGGTGGCCCAGCCCTGCCAGGCACTCGCTGCCTTCTGGCCCCTTTTGGTGGCACAGGAACAGCTGTGAGCAGAAAGGGGCCCTGCCTTGCCTGGGGCCATATGGTTTATAGGGACAGGGGGATGCTGCTGGGCTGGCAGCTGGTGGCAGCTCGGGGATTAAATGCAGGACAGAGCTTTCACTGAATTCTCTCTGAAGCAACATTAGGGAAAACATGGCTGAGCCTTAAAAGTGCCTGACCTGCCCAGACAGCACTTAGAGCATCCAGAGAGAAATGCTCATTTCAACTTAACGCTGCCTTGAAGAATTTCACTGCTATATTTAAGAATTCTAATGCCACATTTAAGGATTTTAATGCCACATTTAAAGATTTTAATGCCATATTCAAGATTTTGCAGCGCCCTGAATTCTTCTCTAACACAGCGTTCAGGACTTTGGCGGGGATGGCTCGTTCTTGTTGTGTGTTATATTTTTAGGGAACAGTGGTGGATTTAAAAAAGGAAAAAGTAAGAATATCTTGAACTTCTATGTGTTTATATTCAGCAAGTTGAATTAATTAAAAAAACCCTTTTTTTTCTGATTTAAGAAACCAAACTATTACAGGTAAAAACGCGTAGTAGAAAATGTTAGACAATTAAGTGTGTAGCCCAAACAGTTATTTTTGTAGTTCTATTTGTCACTGATGATAAAGCATCATTAAAAATGGCTTTTTTTCCCTTCCATTTTTGAGGCCACTCATCTTTCTTTTTAATTGGGCAGCTCTAAAAGGGATGTGGGAATTTAGTATGGGAAATTGAAATGGGATCCCGTTTAGACTGAGTAGAATTGGAACAGCTCTCAGAATCTGAAAGCTTTTTTTCCCCACTCTAATTAAGGGATAGATGTATAAGTCAACATTCCCTAAAAAAAGCCCCATCAGTTCTTCATGGAGGCAGCAGTTGTGGCACCAATCCCAATTTAAGGTTTCTGCTGAAGGTGTCCGAGATGGACCTCAAGTCTGAAACCAGAAAAGTTTTCCTATTATTCAAATTCTCAACCAATAGGATGGAATAAAACAAATATTAAAGGGGGAGAGGAACAGAGCACAACCCAGTGGCATTCAGATTGGTTTTATTGTCATTTTTACCCATGATAAATGTAGAGATCCCACCCATTTCTGTGGTGTGGTCTGTAAATGTGAACCCAAGTTGAGTGGTGGGTGTTGGGTTTTTATCTCCTCATTGTCCTACAGGGAATCCAGGATTGTTTTTGGGAAGGTGCTGCTACAACCCAAAGTCAACTGCAGAGACAGCAGCAAAAATAATGTGCAAAAAATAATGTGCGGTCACTGGCCCTTGTTATATGGAATTTTTCTTCCAGCTTCTCCTCAGCAAGCTTAGGCAAATTAAAATGGGGCGTTTTGCAGGACTCCTTGATGATTTAATCCAGCCTGTTGGGATCCACCTTCACAGAATGAGGATCCATCCCAGCTCAGGGCAGACAGCTCAGTCAGCACTCAGCAGGCCAAGAGAGATTTAGCCTACGGATAGCACCTCACTTCTGCTGCTCAACTGTCTGCTGAAAGTCATTAAAACACTCAGTGGTAGAAGAAAAATCTGTGATTAAAATCCTGGGACTTCAACCAGCCATGTCCAAGGCAGAACCACTCGTGTCCTTCCACTGCCTCCTATAAAACCATTTTAATTTGGGAGCAGGGAGTTCTGGACACTGGTTGAGTTTTGACCCATAGTATTGTGATGGGATAATTCTAGCTTCATCCTTTCCTAGATAAAAAATAAACTTTGAGATTTTGATGAAGGCTGCTCCGGTTCATGGAGTTGAATGATTTTAATTGTGGTTTAATATCAAAATAAATGGTACATGATGCATCTGCATAAACATTTCCACCTTAAAGCTGTTCTCGAACCTGAATGATTCTGGGATTTTATGGACAGCTATTGGGTATCCAAATATGTTCTGATAGCTTTGTCTTTTTAAATTTATATAAACTCACCAACCAAACAAACAAACCCAACCCCTTCACTACCAACTTTTGGATTCCAAACATTTGTATTTGAAAGTTCAACTGAATATTTTGTTCATGGAGTTGAAGGTGTGGTGGTGCAGAGCAGAGAATGTCCAGGGCAGCATCCTGAAAACCAGCACAGTTTCTCAGTAGCTTTTGAAACTAATTCCTGCAGAATGGAAATAAGGTTTTGCCAATCACAAATGGATTGCCAAATTTCAAATATTTACTTAGAAGAAATCGAAGTTAATTCATTAAATTTTTCATTGACTGAAGTCAAGAATTCTTGTACACCTAAAGCATTTTTAGATTAAATTTTGAATTCTGTAATTTAATAAGCTTTAGACACAAGGTAATTCCCTATATTGCATTATTTTTGCAGTTGGGTTACAATGTGCTGATATAAATGAGAATATTCTGATGCTTGCAGGTGGGAGAGGTTGCATTTAAATGAAGTACAATTTAAATCAAGTCCATCTGCACTGGCTACAGATTGGCCTCCTCTCTCCCTTTATTTTTCCCTCCACAAGTAAATGATGCCATGTGAGATTCCTGACAGATCCTTCACAACTCCTTATAAACTCTCCAGCAAATCAGGAATATTTGCTGAATATTACTGTTATTACTCTTGATTACTTTTTTTGATGAAAATCTTTGTATTTTCCTAAACAACTGCAGACTCTTGAGCTGGCTATCGAGGAATTCTCAGTTTTGTGCAGGAAGAGGCTGAGCTGTGATGCTGAGCACTGGGAAGGGTTTGAGGAATGGGATTCTTGCTGCAGGTGCCATTCCCAGATGGATTTTCCCTTTGTGCTGAGTTGGGTGAGCTGTTGTGGGGCTCAGCCTCCTTGGAGCTGTAATTTATTTAAATTAGAAATGGAAGTCCTGCTCTGCTCCCCCTGATGTCTCCATGTGATCCCAACCACAGAATCCACAGCTCTGGGTGGGATTGATGTGTTTGCGTCATCCTCCACAATATCAGATTCATCCTGCCCCATGTGCCATTCCTGGGGCTCTGCTGCATCTTTGTGGGGCTCTCCTGCTGTAATTCCCATGGAGTGTGACTCCAAGGATGGAACTCCTTTGGGATGGTGGTGGACAGGCAGAGGAGGTTGTGCTTTGTCATCTCTTGGAGTTCTCCTTGAAGAAACTCTGCTCCTTCCTGTCTGATTTTCTTTTTTTTTCCCATGGGGGTTTGTCCCTGGATCTCATGATTTGAAATTTCCTTGGTTCTTCCGAAGAACAGCTCTGAATTTTCAGCAGTTTTTAGAAGCTGATGAAGGACTGCTCCCTGCTCTGGATTTAGGGAATGTTTGCCTTTTTCCTGGTGTTTTCCTTCCCTTTTTTCCTTTTTCTTTTCTTTTTCCTTTGTCCTTTCCTCTTTCTCCTTTTCCTTTTTCCGTTTTCCTTTCCCCTTTCCCTTTCCTGTTCTTGCAGCCTTTTATGGAACTGCTTTGCTCACTTTGGTACAGTTTCTTCTTAGTAAAAGCCCATTTTTAAAATACCTGATTCTTGTATAGAATCTGCCTTTAGTCTCTGAACCTTTTCTAAATATTCTAAATAGTTGCTTTGTCTAGACTTGTAACTCATTTCTGTTCTTAACTCTCAACTCCATCTCACTGCTGGATAATCTTTTTTGTTACCTCTTTGTAACTTTTTTGTCATTTATTCAATGTTCTGCACTGCTTTGTGACATTGAACACACTTCATAATTTTTTTCAACACTTTTTAAAAATATTTACCTATTTTTTGATATACCAGATAATACTAATAAATGTATTTTTCTTTGTTTCCATTAATTTGCTTTCTTATTCGCAAGTTCAAGCACAAATTCACAACCCACATATTCACGTATTTTAAAAAACTTCAAGATCTATCATCTCTCAAAATAGTAAATAATGCAATCATTATGTCCCCATAATTGCCCTAAAAGAATTTCTTTGTCATCTTTAGGCTTTGTGGACTCTCATTTATACCAAACCTTATCGTAGTGTTCACTGCTCGTGTTGATTTTCAGTGCTCATGAAAGGGAGTTTCTTTTCCCTAATGCAGCAGCAGCTTGTGACTTCTTCAGCAAAGAAATCCCATAAAGAGGGTTGTTGGAAATACTAAGTTTAAAATAGTCCCTGTGGGACCTAAACTTTGTGTTGACTTTTCCCTGTTCTGTTTTGGGGATTTTTTTCCTTGAAGGCTGCTGGAGTTTAACTGAGGACACAGTCCAGAATTTAAAATTTAATAGTTCAAATACATGGAGGTTAAAGATTGTGACTCCATCTCAGATCATGCTTTGAGTGAAGCTTTGCACACGAATGGTTTTGCCATACAAATATTTTACTTGAATTGAATATTTTTTTTACATTTTGCACTTATACAGTCGTAAAATTGAGATTGAAAATTGTGTCCTGTTTGTTTCTCAGTTTTAGTGGGAGCCCAGTGCCTGTTTGATCCAAGCTTGCCCACAGTTGCATGGAAGGAAATAAATGCTGTCTGCAGGAGTAGGGATGGAGCACATTTCAGATCTCCACCTGTGGCACAGCTGGAGCAGTGAGAGAAGATGAAAGCCAGAAGATCAAATCAGTTTGGACAGGAGAGCTGAAAGTGCAGGAGGTCAGCAGGTTCCTCATGTGAGGAATTATTACCAGGCTGAGGTGGGGGAGTTGTGCTTTTAGTTTATGAGATTCTTGTTGACAGAAAATAAGAAAATAAGGGATGATGAGGAGGATTCATCAGAGGGGAAGATTAATGTGATTTAATTGGGGGAGCCCCAGCTCTGGTCAGAGGGAAGAGATGGATTTGGGGCTGCAGAGAAAAGCTTGAAGAGAGAGGTGGGGGGGAGAAAAGTCATAAAAATAAATTATGAAGGCTTTGAATTTTTAAGATAAAAATCTGTCTCATGTTGTTGGGCTTTGTGTCTGGCACCTTCCACTATCCCAGCCTGGCCTGGGACTCTTCCAGGGATGGGAAACCCCCAACCACTCTGGGCAAGTCACTGTCCTTGAGAACTGAGGAAATACCTGATGGAAAAAATTGGGAAAGAAGCCTGGGGGAGGGGTTCAGGGAGCCTAGAGTGGGTTCAGTGCATGCTGGGGATGTGGAAGGAGGCAGGTGAGAGCACCCAGGGAGGCACAGGAGAGATTTCCATCTTGCAGCTATTTTAGACTGCCTTGTTTTCCATGGGGAATTCCCATTCAGCAGAGAACTCTGCCGGAGTAATTCAGTGAATCTTTGTGATGGAATCTTATATTAGAAACTTGTTAAATTGTAGAAAATACTCCAAGAATGAACCATCTCGGCAAAGCTTTTAAAAATAAATGAGTGTTACAGAAAAAGGGAATTGTCTGCGCAGCACAAAGTTAACCCAAGAAGCAACTTTACTTTCCAACCACATTAAATCCAAAGATTATGATGATTAAATTGCAACAATATTTATATTAAGTGATAGGATTCTTAAGAAATCCATGGAATCTGTACCTTTTCCTAGCAGAAAGCAGTGACTCAACAACAAACTGGCACTGTGACCTCAGCTGCCTAAAAGGACCCAACTTGCTTTGAAAAATATTTCCTTATGTTTCAAAAGAAAGGAAAATCTTGCTGAGGTATTAAGATTCGTTGGCAGAATCTCTTGCTCCTACTGTACACAGAATTCAGAATATCTCAGACCTTGACAACCAAGAAATGAAAAGTTATGGGACAAGAAAATCCAGATTTAAATCTTCCCCTGCTGAGCTGGCAATCTGACTGAAAATTGTTTGCATGCTAAGGTGGAGTTGCTGTGAGTAGTGGAAGGAGCAGTTGAAATGTCTAAATGGAGCTGTTGATTGGATTGAAGGAGATTTATTAAACTTTCCCTGTTCACCTCGTGGACAGTCTTTTCTGCATGTTTATGTTTCATTTCCATGGTAAATGGGGCCCCTTTTCTATCAGAAAGATGAATGTGAAATAGAGATGTGGGTTTAGTGATACTCAGGGCACAGAGCTGGTTGTCATCCAGGGAGGGGGAATCACAAAAATGCATTTCTTCCTGGAGGGTATGGAAAAGACAAAGAAATACATGTCCTGGAGGTGCACAGGGAGAGGCATGGGCCACAGCTTGGGAAAAAGGAGATTCCAGTTAGGTACAAGGAAAATAAAAACTCTGGAGAAGCTGTAAAATCTGTGTTTGTAGGAATGTGAGACTTGATTGATAATGGCCTGAACATCCTGATCAAGCTGGACCTCCCTGGAGCGAGAGGTTGGGTTGGAGCCCTGCAGAGCTCATTGCAGCTGGTGCAGTCTGTGATCCCAGCCCAGAGGAAGTGCAGATTTTCTGTGGAATAAAGGGAAATGGAATAAAGGAGTCAGGAGTCCTGCCCTAGGTCAGCACAGCGGGGTCGCTCTGGCCTGTGACCACTCCAGGATTTACAGGGCCCCACCTCTGTCCTGCCTTTTGGCCTTGGTGTGTTAGCAAAAGTTAATTCAGGTTGTAATTAGCACACAAGAAATCAGGTGTAAGGCTCAGCTCCTGGTTGTGTGAGGGCTGGGGAGGGGCGAGGTGAACAGGAGTGAATGTGAAAATGCAGAAATCTGGGATCAATTTCTGATCATTAAGTTACATTTACTCTGTGCTAATTATCTTTTTCTTCATCTAACCATTGGATTTCTTGACATCACTCTGGCTTTGAATGGCAGGATCATCAGCAAACACATAAACATTTATCTAGGTTGATTTCCTATAAAATCATGTCATACAGCAAAAAAAACATTTTAGATTTTCTGTGAAGAGGATTTTGGTGTTAGTTTTTTTGTCCTGCTGGTACCCAGTGTATATTTTCATATTTGATTATTTAGTGTGTATTCCTGCTTGCATTATTTGCTGTACACAGGTTACCAAAATCAGAGAATTCAGGAAATACCTGGGATTTTTTTACAATTTCAGTACCAGAGGCTCATAGATCACAGAGTGAGTGCTGGACACAAATATCCCATTTTAGGAGCTCAGTGCAGTGCACTGGAAGGGATGTAACTGGTTTATGACTTACGGCCATGTCTGCATGGACACTCACTCCAAGGGATTCCAGCCACATGATTTAGGATTCCTACTTCAGGGCTAAAATGCTGCTTTGCCTTATTTATCAAAGACACCAGAATGTGCCTTTGTCTGGTCTCTTAAGGAATAATGGCGTGGAAAGAGGAAGAGAGGGGAATTGCAGGACAAGGTTTAACAGCCTCCATGGATCTGAAATTGTAAACAGGGGAAGATAGCAGGGAAATGCTCAGGCTGGAGTAGAGAATTCGAGCTGAAGCGAAGAGTGAAATGGAGAAAGAGATTAAGACTAAAGGTCATGGAAGAGCATTCAGCAACACTCGTGGCTTTTTAGAGGACTCTTCCAAAGAAAGCAAGGAAAAACTGTTTTGGGACAAATGCCCTTCTTTTTATTTTTTTTGTTTCTTTCCTTCAGCTTAACCACTCCATGTAAAAGAATCTCATCTGGGCATACAGAAGAATGCATGAAATTTTTGAGGCATGGCTGTGGATCTCAGCATCCCTGGGATTGCTGTGGTGATGCCACGAAGCTCTGCCCTGGGGATCTGGGCCTGCAGCATCCTCATGGAGCAGCTCCATGCTCAGGGTGTGCTCCATAAGGTCCTGGAAGGGAACTGAAATCCCTCCCCATTCCATGGACACCTTCCCTCCCCATTCCATGGACACCTTCCCCTATCCCAGGTTACTCCAAGCCTGGTCCAGCCTGGCCCAGCACACTGCCAGGGATGAGGCAACCACAGCTGCTTTGGGTACCCTGTGCCAGGGCCTCCCCACCCTCACAGGCAAGGATTTATTCTCTATAGTAAAGAATTCTGCTGTTGAATTCTCCATGGTAAAGAATTCTATTTATAGTGAAGAATTCTTTTTTTGTCGTAAAGAATTTCTTTCACCGACTTCAGTGGGACTTTTTCAGAGAGATTGGGGTAGTTCAGGATTTTGTTTTAGATAAGTTGAAAAACATAAGGATAAAAACTGGGCTGAAGTGGGTTGAGACGAAGAGAGGAAGATGGAAGAAATTAAGCTTTTTTACAAGTGTTTTGCTTTTTTGGTTTGTTTTTAACGCCTGTAAATGCTGTTGCTTTATTTACCATGAGAAGGACCTGGATGACAATTGCAGCAGCAGTGTGGACTATTTAATTTGAGATTAGAATTATTCTGTAGGAACAAAAAGAGGGTGTAGATTTATGGGTGGCAAAGAAACCACCCAAACTTAAACTTTTTAATGGGTCAAACAGCTGAATATTTTGAACAATATCATTGACATGGATATTCCTTGGCTAAGCTTTTGATGTCTTTCCATGAAAAGTTTTAGTATTATCTCTGGTGGCATAAAATCCTTGCAGATCAAAATTGTTTTGGTGTTTGCTTTAAACTGACGAGTTAAACTCCCTGAAAAGGATAATTTGCCTTTTTCTCCAGCAGCCAAACTGTTGGACAGAGTTCTGCCCACTTCCTCTTGCCCTCTCCACATGGAGGTTTGCTGCTCTTTTTGTGGTGGTGTCTCTGTGGGTGAAGAAATGGAGCAGATAAAACAGATTTTGGTGTGTTTTTATTGGGAGGGATGATTTAGATGGCTTCTACAAAATCTCCTCCAGTAGGTTCAGGTTTGGGGGGGAGTTGTTTGTTTTACTTGGACCTTTGCATTTTTCTTTTTCCCACTTTTATATTTCCAGTCTCCTACCTATCCCAAACAACCACTAAAAACTAAAAGATCTTTTAAAACATGAAGAACTTCGAAGAAACTTTTATATTTAAACCACAATTTTATCCTTGGGCTCAAACTCCTCCTTTCTGCTCTGAGAGGTTTTATGGCGACTCAGACACTCCAAATTTCCTTTTCTTGGAGAGCAGCCTGTCTGGTTTTTAATTCCATAACCCAGCACTTATTCCATTGAGATCCTGAAACCAGCACAGCCCTGGTGGTTCCTCCTGGTGACAGAAACGGGGATGTGCCCATTGTGACACTACAGGGAAATGGCTGGGAAAATGAACAAGGTTTTCTCCATAAAAAAAAAAAAAAAAAGAAAAGAATCCCTGGCTCATTTCAGCCAGGCAGGAAGGGAATTGTGCTGTTCTCTGCTGCAGGTTTAATTGTCCATGTGCTGTTGTGGAGATGTCTCGGCTGATAGTGGTGCCTCTCCCAGGCAGTTTCCCTGGAAGGTTTGCTTTTTACTGAAGATAAGATGGAAACAGTAATGATGGAGACAAAACTGATAAGGGCAGGAATATCAGAAGGAATGGCAGAGTAAAGGCAGAGCTTTGACTGACTGTGCCTCAAACAAGGATTTGTGCCAGTGGGAATTCTTGTGGCTTCCTGAGCTTTGGAAAGCACAGGTTGCTGAGAAAAAAAATTATGAAGTCCACCCAGAATCTGTTTGTCCTTATTTTAATAAAAAATAAAGAGGGGCAAAAACATATTAAGACTTTTTCTTTAATGTGCCTAAACCCTCTGCTTTTCCAGCAGGCAGCACGGTGAGCTGTGAGGAAATAGGATTTTATCTTCTGTTTCACAAGGAAGGAATACGGGCACGGCTTCAAATAAATTTGCTATTAAGAAAAAGTCCATTATTACATTTAAGGAGTGTTCTGAAGTTTCCAGGAGTGATTTGCAGGGGCTGATCTGTATGAGCTGCACACACAGCTGAAAAGGGAGATAAATTCCTTTCTGTTAGTAACACAATCATCTCTCAAGGTATTTTTTATTAAATTAGATTGGCGTAACTAAAGTGCTCCTGATGTCATTTGTGGATGCTCCTAAATCATCAGCTAAAGAGCAGCTGATCTAAGTTTGGCCAAAGAAAGAAATGAAGTTTTAGAAGATTATATTCCTTATTCCAATCAATCAGAATTTGATATTTGTGTAGGGGATTGTTTTAAAAGCATTGTAATTATGGCAGTGCTATAAATCTTATGTTAATGGAGAAAGGAAAAATATGAAATGTGACCCCATACTTTAAACCTGAATATTCAGTGGGTGTTCCTTGTGGAATGAGGATGAGGGAAAGCAGGTGGGGCAATAGGTCTGTGTGAATGTAGGCCTGGAAAAGTGGGATACATGGATTAAAAACATTTTAATTTTACATAAAGTCTTTTCCTAGATTTCAGTTTGATGCTGAACATGCCCTGCTATATAAAGAAGTATTCCTCTGTTAATTCTTGGGGGATTTGGAGGCACTTATGAATTAATTTGTTTCCAGGAGTTCCATCAAAAGAGAAATCCTTTGTAAAACTGTAGGTGTTAAAATACAGACCAAAAAACATTTCTCGGTCTGGGAATTCAGACGCAGTTCTTAGCAGAATATTGAAATTAAAATGCAGAAAAGACCCCTGAAACCTGTTAATTATTACTCTCAGATTTCAAAGAAATACTTTTCTAGAGTTACTTTCAGGTTTCTTTCCTTCAAAATATACAAGATATTTGTGATTTCATGGAAATCCTTCCAATGGCACCAAAATTTATTGTTTATACATGGATAGCAGTAAAATAAATTAAAATATCCAAGAGAGGAGGGATCAGTGCAGACCCAGGACAGCCGCAGCCATGGCAGCGCCCAAAACCAGGCAGAATCTGCTTGAACTGTGATATAAAACTCTGCATTTTGTACTGAATAATTACAATTCAGTGAAAAATGACAAGAAAATACTGTTGAATGGAAATTGTCATAAGATCAGCCAATTAACACAATTTTTCTGTCGCATTTGATTGCCTTTTCTGTCCTTGGAAGAAGCCAGAAAATAAACCAAGAGATGTATCTGAAGAGATGCATTTTTTTTCCTTTTGGCTGCGTAACCACAGATTGATACATTCATAAATTTACAACATTTTGGGCTTCCGAATGTTTCTAATTTCATTTTGGAGGAGAGGAATATTTCTTCAAACAACTGAGGCTCAGCACTGCGCCATTTTTTTCCCCTTTTTAAAAGGAAGTCTCTGAAGAGATGTCAGTGTTTTATCTGCAGTGAAGTGTCCTCTTTTCAGGTTTTGATTCCATGTCATCATTTCTGGTACCCAGTGTTTGAAAGCACAGGAGCATTAATTATTTTATAATAGCAAATGTCAGCGTGCAGTTGTCTCAAAACCCACCAAAAATAGAAATTTTAGCCCAACTTGCCCCATCTTTGCAGGTTTTAAATGGGAGCACTGCTGAGAAATAACCATCCAGAAATTAAAGCTTGGTACCCACAGTTGTTTAATTCATCCCCTTCAGTTTTTAGCTCTCAGTTGAGCAGAATGGGAGTGTGGCATCAGTTGCCTGTGCAGATTTGTTACAGACACAGCCTGCCCTGGAGGCAGCAAACGCTGTCAGGGTGACAGCCACTGCCACAAACCAGAGGGGAATATTTTTGGAACCATCCAAACAGCAGAGGAAGAACATCCTGTTATAAACACACTGATACTTGCATGGCTGGAAAAAAATACAAAAAATACAAAAAAAATAAACAACAGGGAGTGTTCTCGCCCTTTCATTCATTTTTCTGGGTTTCACAAGTTTGGGAGAGCCCTGGCTCTTCACAGGGTTGGAAGCTGACAGGAATTTTTTGTTTCCCTTCCAACTGTGTCACCACCCTAGCAGGGATTTGAGGAGGTCACTGAAACTCCCTGTGCCACCAGGGTTTTGTGGGTGTGAAGCAAAACTCCGTCACCTCCACGTGACTCTGGAAGGGAATTACGCTTGGGAGGGTATTTTTGGGTACAGGAGATGTTTGGGTGAACGGCAGTGGTGATGCAAACGGTTTTCTTTTATACCTGGAGTTATAAAAGGCCAAAATAATTTTTTTTTCCTTTTTTTATTTTTATTTTTTCTATTTTGAGGTTGTTGAATTTGCTACTGCATCACCTGAGAGGTGAGTGACGTGTGAGCGGTCACTCGGTGTTTATTGTAATGAGTCTGAATGCAGAGAGCACTTGGGTGAAATATGAGTAAATCTCATTACTCTGACAGTGCCTGCCTGACTACAAAGAAAGTTTATATTTAGTAAACTCCTCACTCCTGTGACCTAGTTTGCTGGGGATGATAATTTTCTTCGAGTGGCTCTGAGCTTACTTTTCCCTGTGCAATTTCCATGAATGAGGGATTCTTCCCATCTCTGCATTTCTACTCAGAGCAAGGAAGACTCTTGGAAGTTGATTCAGTCCATGGATTCCTTCCCAAAATCCCATCCATCCCTGCCATTCCCTGTGTCCTGTGCCTCCATCCCTTGTCCCCAGCCCCTCTCCAGCTCTCCTGGAGCCCCTTTAGGAACTGGAACTCATCTCTCCCTGGATCCTTCCCTTCTCCAGCTGAACATCCCCAGCTCTCCCACCCCATCTCCTCTGTCTCTGTTACTCTGTTCAACTTTAAAGAGAGATTAGCTGCTAAAAAAGTATTTAGAAGTAATCCAGAAAGGAAGAAAATGGAGAT
Source organism: Turdus rufiventris (assembly GCA_013186435.1). Taxonomy (NCBI): domain Eukaryota; kingdom Metazoa; phylum Chordata; class Aves; order Passeriformes; family Turdidae; genus Turdus; species Turdus rufiventris. Next base: position 269,342 of record PYHW01010549.1, read on the forward strand.
ACTCATGTTTGGAAGATAAATGGGATTTCTTTCTAATGGAGTTTGTGTCTTGTTGAGGGCTGGGGGATTGATTTCTCCCAGAAATATTTTGGTTCTCAGAAATTTTGGTAGCACTGGGATTTTGCCTGTAGTAAAAAAGAAAGTATCTGTTGTCTATATATATAGAAAACACATTTTTTTATTCTATATACTTATGTACATATAATACTTAAGTAAAATATGTGGGTTGGACTGAAATATGAATATACAGAGACGAGTATCTGGTGCAGTATACAGAACAGCATCCCCAAAACTGCCCTTCCCCAGAATACCAGGAAATTTGTAAAATTAGTGAGCCTCTCCTACTTTTAGTTAAATGTCTTCTTGTTTTCTAATGACAATTAGGAAATTCTCTTCTGTTGGGTTCAGTAAAATGGTAAATAACAGTTAAAAGCAGGATGGAATTCTTCCTTAGGACAATCTTGGAGTAAACTCATCTGTCATGTGATCTCATTAGTCCTCGCTCACTCATCTCTGACAAAAACAATCTGACCTGCTTTATTTACTTCTCACTTCAAACTATTCATTTATAAGAAAGATTGAGGCAGCCTTTGTAGCATTATTGTGGAATAAAAAAAAGGGAAACACTCGTGTTTTCCTCCTCCTCCTTCTCCAGAGGTGGCTTTTGGAGCTGAGCTGGATCATGGTGGGGGTTCTGAGCTCAGAGGAGAATCCAGCCCTGCTCATTCCTGCAGATTCCTGCTCCTGCCCTGCACCCCTCAGGTGTGAAAATAAAAATACAGTGTTTTTCCAATCTGCTGCTCCTTTACATTTGCCACTACAAAAAAAAAAAAAGGAAAAAAAAAATTAGGAAATATTTTCCTAACTCTGTGTGCAGATACTGTGTTATGCATCAAAAATTTCTGCTGTTTCCTGGGTGCATTTATCTTGCTGTGGAATAATTTTCATGTGTCTGGAAGGATTTTTTTCTCACAAACAAGAAAAACACCTCCCAGAGGCAACAACTGATGGAAATTGCAGAGGCTTTGGAGTGTTTCTGTGGTGGTGCATCCCAAATATTCCCTTATCTAACAGAAAATGATGTGAGATTTTGCACCTGTCTGAGCTGATGGGTTTCTTTTCATTGCTAAGCATCTCTGAGAAGCTCAGGCATGTTTGTCAGCCATGAGATTGAAGAATTAGCATGGAATCCTGGAATGAGTTGGGTCGGTAAGGACTTTAAAACCCATCCAGTGCCACCCCTGCCATTGTAGGGACACCTCCCAATATCCCAGGCTGCTCCCAGCCCTGTCCAGCCTGGCCTTGGACACTTCCAGGGATCCAGGGGCAGCCACAGCTTCTCTGGGAAATCCGTTCCAGGGCCTCCCCACCCTCCCAGCCAGGAATTTCTAAATTAATTTTGATTTAGTAATGAATTTTTTTTACATTTAATAATTCTTGTCGCGTATTCAGACAGTTCAGCTCCTTCAAAGTTGTTGCATGGGAATAAATTACCAAAAAAAAAGTTTCATATCTCAGAAGATACTAAATGTTGAGTTGTATCTAAAGAAATGTTTTGTCCCCAGTCCAGGAAGAAATTTTTCAAAAAAAGAGAAATCAAAACAGATTCTTCCATTTGAGCAGAGACATATGTTTGGTGGGTTGGCACCAGACTAGGATGCAGAATCCTGTAGAACCAACTCTTCATACTCTGGGATATTTAGAGGAACAACATTCAAAATAAGGTGCTGGAGAATATAAGGAAAAGAGAAACATTTTCAAAAGAAGAACAGGGAGCACCTGGAGAGCAGCACAGAGGAATTCCAGGCACTGCTGGGCTGTGGTGACCAGGAAAGGGTGGTGAGGATCCATAAGGATCTGCTGGATGGGGATTGGAGCAGCTGGGACAGTGGGAGCTGTCCCTGCCCATGGCAGGGCTGGCACCGGATGAGCTTTAAGGTCCCTTCCAAACCAAACCATCCTGGAATTCTCTGGAGCTCTGTCTTTATTTGTATATCAAATATCTTAGAGTAATCGACACCGTGAATCACAGAAAACATTTAATTTCATCAATAAATTCCCATTTATTGGAGGAGAGGTCACAGTGCCTCATTCTGCTCTTAGGGTGACGATCATAAAATCTTATAAAGAAGAAAATGAAACACTTGGGTGCCGTTCAGGAAAATTAACAGGTCCCAAGAAATTCAGCAGATTCCCTTGAAAGATGTGGTTAAACACAGAAGAAATTTCTTCCCCAGTGCTCTGATGCTCCAAGCGCTTGGAGAAGGCTTAGAGGTTTTGAGAACAAAATTAATGATACCCTTACAATTATTGCAGTTGTTCTGTTTGAGAGTGATGATTAAATCCGATCAGAAATAACATCTGCAGTGGGAGCAGAGTTTAAATATCTGGATTGTGGCTGTGCAGTTCACAAAGAAAACAGAAAATATCATCTATTAACACAAAAGGCAACGTGAGAATGATTTACTTGTCAGGCAGGGAAAAAAAATACAGATCTTTTCATGGCACTGAAAAAAATTTTGGGGAGATTAAGAACTGAATGGGAAGTTTGAAGCACGGTTGATGGAAAACCTCAACAGCAAATTATGTGAACAAAGTCACTTTAAGGGAAAACTCAGAACCACTTTGGAGACTCCAAAGAAGATCTGTTTAAAGTGGCACAATGAAAAATCACATCATCATCCCAGAGCTGTTCCACATCATGTGCTCTTCCTTTAAAATCCCAATTTTCATTCCAATTCTCAATCCATTTCCCTGTTTTCAGGACAATTCCTGGTCTAAACTTCTGTGCTGAACTCATTAAAGAAATTTGTTGTTGGATCCTGCCTTGGCCTCTGGACCAGTTTATTCCTTGGACTTTATTGGGTGATGTTTAGGGTTTGGTTAAAGATAAAGGACACCAAAGCCAACAGAGCTGTCAAAAATGGTGTTGGTTGAACTTTGTGATTTCAGGGGGCTTTTTCCAACCTCACCTCCTGCTGATTCTAGGGGATTGCAGGTTTTGGCTGCTGTTTTAGTGCTGAGGGGTTTGGGTTTGGTGTTTTTGGGGTTGAAAAGCCCTCCCAGGTGCTGGAGTCCAAGCTGTGACCGTGCCCACCTTGTCACCAGAGCCCTGAGTGCCACCTCCAGGCGTTCTGGGACTCAGGGCACCAACATCCTGTGCCTTGGGTTGTTCAGTGGTGCTGAGCTCATCACCACATCCTTTTCACCTCTTGGTTCACAGAAACTTCTGGGACTTCCAGGTCTTCCTTGAGCCTTCAATTGTGAAAAAAAAAACAAAATCAACTTTTTACCATTCCTCTCCTGCATCTCAACCCCATATCTGGAAATTCCACCCCTAGTCTGCCAGGGCAGCTTTTTAGGATTTCCCTGGCTCATTTTGGGTTTGGAATGTTTTCCCCATGCTAATCCATCCATTTTCAGCTGGGTCTGGAGGTGCAGGGACACACAACTGAATTTTCAGGTTTGCATGAGAAAGAGAGGGAAGATAATCGTGGGCAGTTTTGTTTCAGAGACTGATATGAGTTATTTTGCATTTTTGGAAGCTCTAGAAAGAGCAGAGTATCCCTGTAGGAATTCCATAACTTGCTGCTTGGTGGGAGAAGTTGGACTGAAAGGTGTTTTTTCTCAGGTGATAAAAGTCAGGGGGATTTTCCTTTGCTTGGACTTGGATTCCTCCATGGTCTGAGAAAGTCTAAACCAAGTGGAGTTGACTGAGTAAAAAAGAAAAACTGTTTACAAGACAAAAACTTCTGATGAGTTTTCTAGTGATTTAATTTTTTTATATTTATCTTTCCATAGCTGCAGTGCTGAGATATGAAAGCAGCACTAACAAATTATGCTCTAGGGTTACATTGGTGAATAATTTTATTTTTTAAAAGCATAACTGGCATTTACAGTGACCTTGTCTTAAAGTTACCTTTAATTTCAGTCTAGGGAGGTGGTTTAACTTTTCATAATCTGTTAGTGTTTATAATAAGTCACATTTCAACACTAATTTGTAATTTTATTTAATTGAAATTTTAACTCGGGGGATGCTTGCTGTTGTTATTTTGGTATAACAGTGAATTCCCCAAGTCAGGTGTATTTTTAAAGATATTAATGCAGAGTAATTATCATATTCCTCTAGCAAATCAATCCATTCCCACGTAGTGTCTGTTTATTTGTAACAGCAGCTCCTAAATTCATGTATTTCATGAAATTGTGCCTTTTTAATAAATAAATCAGTGAGTGCTTAGCTCTCCTGGCTGATTTTCTGCTCTGGTGCTGTTCTGCAGATCCTTGCTGACGATGGTGGTCGCTGGAGGCAGCACTGGTGAAGATTTTATCATTTACAGACAAGATCTCTGAAATCTGTTCCCTTCAGACAGCAAAGGTAACTCCAATCATCCGCATTCTGCATTTGTCTCAAAGTAATAAGTTTATTTTTGACCTCCAAACTGGAACAGCGGCTGAACTGCCAACTTTGAACCTCTTTTTTAATGTTTATTTATTCTGAAGTGAAAAATAAGAAATATCCATGGAAAGAGCTCAATTTCTTCTCCTCCTTTTAGTTATAGGAGTATTTTTCCTTTCTTAGCTTCTATTTTTTTTTCCTGCACTTTATTCTTCTTTTCTCACGAGTGTTTTGACCTGCAGATCAGTTACAATATTTTTGTGGTACTAAAATCTAAAGAGTAATTGAGGGTGGGGCTTCTGTTCAAAAAGACAAAAAATAGATGAAAAAAGGGTGAAACAGTGGTAAATCACTTGAAAATTTCTATAGAATTTTAGAAGTATGACTTCTTTAAATTAAATATTGAAAGCACAAACCTGATGTGTCCTGTGCCATTTATTTATTGCATTGTAAATGATCCAAATAAATGTGAGGAGAGTTTTGTTTATGGATCATTTTTTCCTATTTTGAAACTAACTCTGTATAACACCATAGGTATTATGGGACCTTTTTTTTTTTTTTTTTTCTATTATGGAAATAGAGCTAATTTTCCCACTCATTATCTGCTGTTAATTTAATGTGTGGCAATATCTGAAATTTAGTGCTGATTATGGCAGTAGATTTTTGGTTAGCAGTACAGCTCATCTATGAGCAAACCAATTAAGACATCATTTCAGAATATAATTGAGCTCCTAATGGGGCACTTGAATTCACTGGGAATTTACATATTTGCTTTTCTTTGCTTTAGCAAAGAGGGGTCCAAAATGAGGTTGCAGCTTCGGTTTTGAACTTCTGGAGGCACCAACTCAAGCTGAGTGAAGCCTGTAAAATGCTCTTGAATAAGGGCAGGGATAAATTCATTCCTTAATTTTTAAAATTTGAACTTTGGATGGCTCTTAGGAGGTGGGAATTTGGGGAATACAACCTCCACTGTTCTTAGGATGCTGAGGCCCAGGTGATGCTCTGATGCAGCACAGGTAAAACTGATTTAAATGCAAAGTTTGTAATTAATTTTCTTCTTTTAGTCAAATCAGGATCTGCTGAGAAAAGGTTCATTCTGCAAATCTTTCTGATACATGTATAATATATACATATATGTAATCTCTATTTTCAAGCAGTGTCAGGAGAGAATTCTTGGAAGTGCCTTGTTAGCCCACACAAATTAAGTGTCTCATTTGTGGAGTCTTTGAAAATGAAGGCAGTTCTCTTTCCTTTTCATTTTCCCTTAGTTTGGGGATTTTTTTGACCCTCAGAAGGAAGATTTTTTCCATTTAAAAGCCAAACAGAGCTGAGAGAGGTTATTTATACCTCTGCCTTAGTGAGGGGTTGGGTTTGTTTTGTTGTCACTCTTCCCTTCCAGGGTAGACCTTTGCATATGTTTTTATTTGTTCTAAAATGGGAACCTACACCATTTGGAAAACCAAATGTTTTGGGGGAATAATTATCAAAGCCTGTGTTTGGGTTCCAAAAAAACCTTTTTGCTATGTGAAAAACTAGGGCAGGGAAAGTAGTTTTGTCTGTAAGGTTCATGTTGTACTGGTTATTTCCTGAAAGTTTTAATGTGTACATGTGGATAAACCTCAGGATGCTCCAGTGAAATCCAAGAAAACATTTAGTTCTCATTCTCAACATCTTAACTTGTATTTTGTACTCTTTTTTTTTATTTTTTCCCCCACTAAAGTGCTCACAGCTGTGCAGGTATTGCAGCCACTGCTGCTGGTCCATTTGATCTATTTTTGAAAGCAGGGGCTCTCTGGATGGAATCCACATTCCTGTGCAGCCCAATACTCCCAAACCTTCCTGACCCTGCCTCACCCACTCTGAGCTCATGCATTATCTGTAATTATATGATACCACTGCTATTTTCCTCCACAGGAAACCCTTGCATTAAATAGATGGAATTTAAGCAGCAATCCACTGCCTTTAATTGTTCAATCCTTCTGTCATGTCCAGGCCTTTCCCTGCGCATGGAATTCACAAGTTGCTTTTGTGCTTTCTCACCCCCTTTTACCAACAGGTGTTGGAGAATCCCACACTGGGTTGGGTTGGAAGGGACATTAAAGTTCATCCAGGTCTGTGGCACAACTTCCACTGTGCCAGGCTGCTCCAAACCTTGACACTTCAGGGATCCAGGGGCAGCCTCAGCTTCTCTGGGAATTCCCAATATCCCAATATCCATCCCTGCCCTCTGGCAGTGCAGCCATTCCCTGTGTGCTGTCCCTCCATCCTTTGTCCCCAGTCCCTCTCCAGCTCTCCTGGAGCCCCTTCAGGCCCTGGAATGTTCTGGAAGCTCTCCCTGGTTCCTTCTCCTTTCCAGGCTGTGCTCCCCTCTGCTCCCTGCATGGCTCCCAAAGTTTGGGTTTTTGGGTTGGGGCTCCCGGTTCTGCCATTCCCAAAGTTTGGGGTTTGGGTTGGAGTTCTCAGCTCTGCCATTCCCAAAGTTTGGGGTTTTGAGCTGGGCTTCCCAGGTCTGCCATTCCCAAAGTTTGGGGTTTGGGTTGGAGTTCTCAGCTCTGCCATTCCCAAAGTTTGGGGTTTGGGTTGGGGCTCCCAGCTCTGCCATTCCCAAAGTTTGGGTTTTTGGGTTGGGGTTCCC
>PYHW01010549.1:301912-317455 GCA_013186435.1 Turdus rufiventris
CTGGGTGTCCTTCATGGTGTGGAAATAATAAATATATTATTAAATTAGAAATTAATATTAATCAATCCATAGTGAACAGTCAGGGATGAGCATTAAAAAAATTAAGAACAAAATCCTTTTCATTCCTGCCCTTTTTTTTATCGTTTTTTAATTTTATTTTTTTTTTTTGTGCAAAGCCTCTCAGAGATCTCTGCATTTTGGGAGGGATTTTATCCATTCTTTCATTGGAAGTAAAGCCTCGATTTCTCCCAACTTTGGGAATTGCACAGAAAGATTGGTTAAAAGTGAGAAGATTTTAGAGATTGGTGCTATCCAGCACTGCTACAAAAATCCTGCTCCTTCCCAGCTCAGCCCAGTTGTCCATTGCCTTGGATGACTTTATTGGCACAATTAAATCTCCAAAATTGAGAATACTCTGATTTTTCCCTGGTGGGAAGGATTTCAGATTTATATCTGGTTAATTAACAGCACCCTGATCCAGAATGCTGCAAGGAAAGGGATTTATGTCCATGCTCCTAAATGATCAGCTGGATTCCATGCACATCAATCAGGTTTTCTCCAGGAAAATCATTTTCATCTTGTTTTTTTGGTGAAGGTTCCTGCATAACAGGGCTGAAATGGCTTGGGAAAATAAATCCCACAGGATTCTGTTCATCCATGTGCTGGAAAAGCAGGCTGGGAGCAGGGGAACATCCAGGGGGTGCAGAGGCCTGGAATCCTCCTGGATTTTTCTTTTTTTTTTTTTTTTTTTTTTNAATCCTCCTGGATTTTTCTTTTTTTTTTTTTTTTTGTTATTTATGGGTGAATTCATCCAAATTGGCTGTCAGGGAACCATCCAGAAATCATCCTTGTCACCAGCACTGAGTGCTGCCTCCAGGTGTTCCTTGGACACCTCCAGGGAATTCTCTTCTGGGGTGGTTTAATTCCAATCCTAACAAATTCCACAGCATCAAGAGTGGTATAAAATCAGAGAATATAAACCTTGTTATAGATATAAAACTGCTTTAAAAGTTTGAAATAATATCAGAGCTGGTTGGAGTGAGTTGGCACTGGGGCAATTTAAAATGTTCATTTTAATTAAGTCATTCAGAGCAATTTTCTGGTTGTGGTAAAATATTCTTAATCCTCTGTATTTACAAGTGAGATCTGTTTTCATCCCAAAGGCTGGAGTATATCACGAGTATATTGTGTTTATCATGAGTAAATCATGAGTAAATCATGTGTAGAGCTGTGCCACCAGCCCAAGGAAAAGAATCCTGAAGGATTCAAGGTTTCCTTCCTACTTCAGGCACTTTTGTTTGTTGAATCACTGGCCTAAAAATAAACCCTCATAAAGTATTCACCACTGATCTAATTAGTCAGGAGAATGCTGCTTTTCAAACTGGGGAAGCATTCCCAAAAAAAAAATGATGCAACATTTCTATCTAATTAGATGATACAGGAGAATCCTGGCTAATTGCTTTGATATACTTAAACAGATTAATAATGTGCAAGTGATAACTAAATAAAAACTTTTTCACTGAGTGCTTTTAGCTTTTTAAGAAGCTAAAATTTTTTATTAGTTCTGAAAGGCCAGGACTGTGATTTGAGAGCATTTCTCATTTTGGAGGTTTTTCAGTGTTAGAAAGGTTGTAATTTGTGTCTCTAAGCAGTGTTTGGAGTTTTTCCTGAATGTTTACAAGGTTTAAAATCCAAAATCTGGCCATTCCCTAGGTGGGAACTGGGATTTGTGCCTCAGAGAACCAGGCAGGGATTGTGGAGCCCCCTTTGTGAATTTGGGCACTTGAAAGTTCATGTAAGAAGAAAAAAAAAAAAAAATGGAGCATCAAAAGTATTTGGAGGACAAGGGACAATTTAGGTTATATTTAAATAGGAAAAAATTCATTTCTCAGAGGGTTGGAGCAGCGTGGGATAATGGAAGGTGTCCCTGGGGGTGGAACAAAATGGGCTTTAAGGTCTTCCCAACCCAAAGCATTCCACGATTTGCAATATCAACCTGTCAAAATGTGTCTTAATTGGCTCAACAGTCGCTTACTAATAAAATAAATATTATTCATATCATATGTAACAGATTGGAATCCAGACAATTAATATCTAATTTAAATTTCTTTTTTACATCCTATCGAGTTCTCTCTTTTTCCCACTTGAGTCAAAAATTGTTAAAGTAAATATTAACAGCTGAGTGTGCAAAGAGGCTGCCTGAAACCCAACATTTCAAAAAAAAAAAAGGGAGAGAGTCCCATTAAAAATTGAAACCACACTTCCAGCAGATGAAAATTAAGGAGAAATTTTCCGTGCAGGGACGGGGTCGAGGGGGCTAAAGGGGGGAGAGAATTCTGTGTAGTTTTGCATAGTTCTCCAGTGAAATATTTTGAAGGATATCCTAATGAAACTGGACTGCAAAACAAATCTAAACATCGTGTGCTGGCACGGGGCAAAAGGCAGTCACTGGTTTGGATGTGGAAAGTTGTGTTACTTGTGGTGAGATAACAGGACTTGTGTGGAGCTGCCAGGAGATTGCTGAGGGGAGGGATTTATTCCATGGCTGATGGAAATCAGCCTTTGGATTCCTTCCAGTGTCCAGAACGCTTTGGGTTTGCTCCAAAATCCAACTTCTTTGCATCCTAGTCCAAAATACTTCAGAGTGTGCTTGGGGAAGGGGCAGATGGTGAATCAGGAGATCCTGCACTCACGGAATCCCCAAATCCCTGAGGCTGCAAAAACCCTCCCAGCCCATGGAGTCCCAGCTGGGCCACATCCCCACCTTGTCCCCAGAGCTCTGAGTGCCACCTCCAGGAATTCCTGGGACACCTCCCTGAGCAGTTCCAATCCCTGAGCACCTTTTCCATGGGGAAATTGCTGCTGATGCCCACCCTGAGCCTGCCTGGCACAGCTTGAGGGCTCGGCCACATCCCCACCTTGTCCCCAAAGCTCTGAGTGTCACCTCCAGCAATTCCTGGGACACCTCCAGGGATGGGGGAATCCAAACCTCCCAGAGCACCCTTTCCATGGGGAAATTCCTGCTGGTGCCCACCCTGCCCTCCCCTGGCACAGCTTGAGGCCATTCCCTCTTGTCCTTGTTGTAAATCTCTGGAGCTTTGAGCTGTGGGGTGTTATTAAATTAATTAAACCAAATAACACCCAGGAGCTTTTCATGCGTGGCTTACAGTGGAATTTCAGCATGGAAATGTGGGTGGGGACACCTCTTACCTGTTCCATTTGTGCAGAGGTTACTGGGAGCTTTACTTGGTGCAAATCAACATGGAGCTGTGCTGGATTTTAGAGAAAAACATCTCACTTCCGTGAATATTTTCTATAAAACAGGGACTGTGTGTGCACTGCAAACTCCCAGAGGGAAAAATTCCTCCCCAATATCCCACCTAACCCTGCTCTTTTTTCCTAAAAATATTTAATACTCTCCACAGATTAAACAGTTCAGTGATTTATTTTTTTTTTTTAGCTCTTTTCAGTCCTGTTTCTCTGCACTCCAGACAAAGTTTATCAGGTTAGATGGTAAAAATCCTGTGGTGGAGGTGGAAAGGGAGCTGAGGTGGGACCCTGCAGAAATAAAAAGTTACTGGGAGGTGTCTCTTGCAAAAATAAGCAATTGCTGGATATTATTTGCTCATAAATAACATGAGCCACAGCAAGGCTGGGCTGAGACATGAGCAACTTCCCCTGCACCATGTGCTCCCAGTATTTGATAAATCCTCTGATTTTATTGCATTACAGAAGGTTAATTCTCAATTAATTCAGAACAACAGGGATTTTTTTTTACCTTTTTTACCCTTCCATGGGACCTACAGTAAAAATGCCACTGCAGCTTTCAGCTGTAAGGTGAATTCTGGCCTGCTGCTGCTGAAACCTCATCTGCTCCCTCCTTAATCAGGATAAAACCACTCAAACCCCCAAATTTCTGAACTGAAAACCTGAGCAAGCCCTGAACTGTTGCCAAGAGCTCTCCAAATCCTATTTCTGTGTTGCAGCCTGAGAGATTAGAGGGTGGATTGTTTTGATAGGAGACATGACAAGGTGTCTGTGGGACATCCTCTGTGACCTTTGTGGGGCAGGAGCTCTCCAGACCCTTTGTCCCTTCCCCACTTTGGGTTGGCCAAGGATTGAACCCCCTTGCAATGCTTGGGAAAGGGGAACCAGACCCCTGGCAGCCCATTCCAGAAGCCTTCATCCTGCAGAAAATCTGAAATCACACAGACATTAAGGCTGGGAAAAACCTCCAAGATCACAGATTCCAACTTTGGCCAATTTGGAATCTTTAGATTCCAGCTCCTCATTCGAGGGGTTCTGTCCAGGCAGCTCCTTTTATTCAGAGCCTTCTTGGAAATACCCTGCTGATGGCTTTTTTTATTTTCTTTTTGGAGCATTTGGAACTTTACATTTCTAAGCAGCACTTCTAAAGGGAATGTTCTGCATGAGGGTACTTAAGGGAACATTTTCCAGGACTATATTTATGCCTCTGTAGTCTTCCTTTAGTGGTCTTGAAGGAAGGAGCTGTTATTACTGTTAAATATAGATGTAATGTGCTGTTATTGCAGAAATGTCTTTATGTTCCATTTCTGGCTTTAAAAAAAAAAAAATTTCTTATTAAAATCAGTCAGGTCTGTAACACTGATTATGTTTTAACATGTTGGCATAATGTTGGTGTTGGGGATAAGGCGGGATTGACACCTGATTGCAAATAAAATCTCCTAATGATGTTACTACAGCAGTCATCTGTGCCATCCTCTATTTGAATTTAGGATTGTTGCTTTTTTTCTGGTGTATTTACTATTTTAAATCCCATATTCCACATTTGTCTCACCTTAATAAAATGTCCAGTCTCGAGTGTTAAGTCTCACCTGGTCAGCTTGAGAAAACTATTTTGGGGGGAATGAGACAATTTCTGTCATGAGAGAAAATCTCTGAGGGGAATTATTCCTGAAGATATCCAGATTGTTTCAGAGGTATTCAGAGATCAGTCACTGCTGCTGGCTTTTCACTTTTTATTACCCAATTTTTTTGGTGAGGTGATTATTTTAATTCAATTAAAATGCAGGAGGTTTGCATTTTTATAGATATTACCAAAGCCTAGAAGCAGCTTCCTTCACATGAAATTCATTCAGTTTTCTAAACAATTTTTAAAGGGCAATAATTTAGTCATCTGCTGATAGTTCTGAACAGAAGCATATGTGAAAATATTCAGTGAAAAGATGCATCCCTGAATTCACCCAAACTCCACATCAACTATTTAACAGCACTTGCACTCTTGTAGCTTTTAAGATGTAGCTCGATTGCATCCACATATAAATAGAAAATGCTGGCAGGATTCTGTTTGCTCTGAGCTTTATCTTGATGGTTCCATTGACATCTGAAATTTTGATTTGAAGCTCTGGGGATGGCTGCAGCTCTAAACATCTCCCTGGGTTGCTGCACTGGGGTGAAAGGCTGCAGAGTGTGGCTCATGTGTTTCCCACATCTGTATTTTTCAGGCTGTTTGATTGGAGCCAAGGAGTCAGCAAAGAAACTCAAGAAGACAACTTGGATCATGACCAGAAGATAAAAAGAAAACAAAAAGAATGTGGCATATAAAGGGTGTAATACCTGGAGGTATTGGATCTGACTCATATTTATAAAAATGAGAGGAGCTTTCACAAAACACAAGTTATCTTAAACAGTCATCAAGCTTGGAGCCATCATGCTGTTGAACTAGAAATTCTCCTTTTCCCCATTCTCCTTTCTGACAGGTAACAAAGGATTGGTGAATTATGATTTTCCCAAGTTGGAAGCACTAATTTTTATCTATATAGTTCATCCTTATGAATATATAAGGAGTTAAACATTGCATATTTAATGTGGATTATAATGGGAAAGTGACTCATTAACCAAAATGGCCACTTTTGAGGACTTGGTTTCAAACTGAGCTGGAGCCTCCCGATGCACTTTGTAGGATTTGGGGAAAGCTGTGCTGCAGGGCCTGCTTTGGGAGGCCAGGATGACATGTAGTAAAAGGATATCACCTTACTGTTGATATCTTTGAAGACTCATAACCAGAAACAGGAAAATGAATGGTGGGAAGGAGTGTGACGGAGGGGACACGGATGGAGGGCCACCAGCAGTGCAAGTTCCCGTTGGTTGGCAGCGGAGGGTGGACCAAAGTGGAGTTCTCTACATCAGGTAAGGTCACCTCAGGGGCTGGGCTGCTGTTTGCTGGAGTTGCTGCAGGAAATTTCCTGCCCCAGCTGGTGTGTGGTGCTGAGAAACTTCAAGGAATTGTTGCTCAAGCGCAAGATGGTCCCAGGAGCTGAAGGAGGGTGGGTTTGGGAAGGAATTCCTGGCTGGGAGGATGGGGAGGGGCTGGGGTGGGATTCCCAGAGAAGCTGTGGCTGCTCGTGGATCCCTGGGAGTGTCCAAGGCCAGACTGAACAGAGCTTGGAGCAACCTGGGACATTGGGAAGTGTCCCTGAGCAAGGATTGGAGCTGGATGAGCTTTAGATCCCTTCAGCCCAAACCATTCTGTGATTTTGTGATTCTTTTCAAAGTGAATTTAAGTCCTGTGACTGCCAACCTGTGAAGGTTCTGTGTTCACTGTCACTGATGTTCTCCAGCTTTTATGGATCCCTCACATTTCTCATGTGAGAAAAAACCCAAGAACACAAAGCTAAATGCAAATTCTTAAGTTCTTTATTTGTTTGTTTTCTTAGTTTATTGCATTTTTCTTCGCTTCACCCTGGAATGGTCACAAAGAAATGCATTGAAATTGCTATGAAATAAATGTGTTCAGACAAAGAGAGCCTAAATGAAATGTGATTGGAAAAAAGATCAAAGTTAGCTTTATAAAATGTGGGGACATGAGGTTTGCATCACACAAATCTATGTGATTATCAGGCAGTTATTGGCTTAAATTTCTTCCACTGTTCTGTGATTAAAATAACCACTTCTCACACATTTTGTGTATTACCAATACAAAAATCTTTAATGAGCCAGAGCACACTCCATTTTTACAGTAAACTGCCATAAAGGATCAGAGGCATTCCAGGATTTCTTGTTTGTGCTGTCCATTAGCAGAATCAGCCCCAGTCCCTGTCAGTGATAGCCATGGCAAAGAGAGCCCACCCTGCCCTTGGATTTCTCATTAGAGCTGCAATTCACTGGGCTCTGCCCACTTCCAGATCAGTGGGGAAGGAAAAATTGTGGATTAGGGCTTTTTTTTCCCCAATAATTTCTGTATCCAGACATCAGGAAAATAATGCTGTGATATTTTCGTGTACATGATGATCCCACCAGCTTTTAAACTTCATTCCCCCAGCCCTAAAAAGTTTTACACAACACCTTCGGTGAAGCTCATTCCTGCCCTCTTCCCAAGTTTCCCAATATATTTTTATATTTCTATATCCCAGTATATTTTTATTCTTTGGGGAATTTTCTGGTATTTTTATGTACCTGATGATCCCACCCAGCTTTTAAACATCATTTCCCCCAGCCCTAACAAGTTTTACACACACCTTTGGGGAAGCTCATGTTATTCCCAATCTTCCCAATGTATTTTTTTTTATTCTTTGGTGAATTTTCTGGTTGCCTTCTCTGAGATGTTGTGATGAAGCAAAGCTCCTGTGTGGTGCAAGGCACAGAAGGTGTTGGTTGGAAAGGGTGGAAGTGCAATAATCCAATCTCCTGCCTGCCATGGAGCATCCCCAGGGCTCTGAGGGCAGCTGAATCCTCCAGGATTGAGTTTCCACAACCTCTCACTGCCCTGCCAGCATGCACAGCGTTCATGGAGGCAAGGAAAGGTCACACAATATTGACTCCACAGCTATCCCAGGGAAAATGAGTGGATATATTAAGATCTGACATGATTCAAGTGGAATAGATGATCCCAGCTGAATAAAGACTCTCTGTTTGTGCCTCCTTGGGAAGCAGGGACTCTTTCCTGTCAGCTGTCAGCAGTTGCTTTGGATTAAATCAAGATTAAATCCATTCATTAACTGGTTTTCATTACCTGGTGGAAGCATTGGGTTGACTCTCAGGGCTTTTCTTAGCAAAACAGAGCTGCTAAGTGGGGCCTAAATCATCCCTGGAAGTGTCCAGGGTCAGGCTGGACTGGGCTGGGAGCAGCCTGGGAGAGTGGAAGGTTCTGTCCATGGCAGGGCTGGAATCAGCTGAGCTTCAGGTCCTTCCCAACACCAAACCAGGCTGGAATTCCATGATTTTGTGGCAGTTTTTGACCAAGGAAGCAGTGGATTATCCTTTGTGTTACAGAGGTGTAAATAACTTTGTGCGCACAAAAGAGACTTTGCACTTAGAGCTGTGCCCAAGATCCAGGCAGAAACAGGGGGAAAATGGCTCTTTTTAAAATATAGTTGGGTTTTGTGCATAAATAACCCTGCATGTGTGTGCAGTGGGAATGCTGGATCCCACATCCCAGACTGAGTGGCTTGACCTTCCTTTCCACTCCCTGATTGTCAGCACGCTCCTTTTCATTCCAGCATCTCCTGGTGCCTGCACTGGTTATGTGTGCCCAGGCAAACAGCACACCAAGGTTATTTAAAATCACTTTTTTCTAAAAATATCCCTGGAAAAGTAGCCTTTTTTAGCCAATGTAAATGAAACAGCATCCTCACTCGTGAGCATATTTCCAGAAATTATTTTTAACAGGAGATTTTAAGGATCACAGAAAGTGCCTGGAGAGATTTTGGGGGTAGGTGGGATGGTCCAGAGCAAATGTCAGTCTGGGATTCTCCCTTGGGATGCTGTTTCACCCTCCAGTGTGGAGTTTGCCTGTGCTCAACATGACCAGGACAGGTGGGAACATCCAAAGGGATCAGCCAGGATCCTGCTTTAATTAAAATAAATAAAAGTAATGAGCAGTTTTCCCCCTGCTCCCCAAGGATTTCAGACAGGGAAGGTTTGACTCCTGACCAGTCACCAGACCTGTACCTTTATTTTTAGATTGCTCTTTCATCTTCCTCACCCTCCAAACTGTCACTGCTACACAGATCCAACCTGAGCGCTTCTCCCAAAAATAACTATTTCAGGGCATGGCTGGCAAAGAAATGACTTATTTAAACTGTCAGCAGGACTTGAAATGTCACTTGCAGATGCTGCTTTAGATGTGGCTGGGTTCTCATGCAGTGTGAGGTGTTTATGTGGTGGATTCTAAGCACCAAAGTTCGTCACAGCTTGGAATTTTGAGTCAGGAGTGTTTTCGTGATCCAAACTATCCCACTTAAACTGTTTTTGTTTGAATTAGGGCTATTTACAGCTGCCATTAATAACCAGTGGTTTATTCCAGATAAACAGTTCAGCTGGCCCAGCAATAAAGAGCAATCTGCAACTTGCAGGCTGGGGACACAAGAATTTTTTTTTTTTTTTCGTCTTATGAATTAGTGATTTTGTTGTAACAGAGTTCCCAGTGCCCTATTTTGGGATGTGGAGATAATGATTTTCTGGTGGGAGTTGGAGAAATCCGAGTGCAGTTTATCAGGAGCTCAGCTCCTTGGTGTAATATTTCTTACTTTCAGTGAGAAGGTCGAAATTTTAACTGAATGAAACCAAACATTGTGCAACAAAGAGACCCAGCTACAAGAATTTTGTTTCCTTTAAAATATGTTTGTGGGGGGTTATTTTTCTAAGTATTTTTGTAATTATCTCAATTCTTGAGTGAAACCAATAAGTGCTATGAGAAAAAAAATATATGAAATGGGATTTCACACACTGTGAGCAGATACAAGTCCTGACCTAGCGAAGAGCTCCTATTCATCATTTCTGTTCCTTTGCAGTCCCAGTGGGTCTTTATTATCCTGTTTGGAGCAGGTGAAGACTTACTTGCTGACTGATGGAACGTGCAAGTGTGGCCTAGAATGTCCTCTTGTTCTTCCCAAGGTAAAGCACAGCATCATTTTGGATCTAGGTGCAAGAATATTTATGAGCTACCCGTGCTGGTGACTCAAACTCTGTTCAGATCATCTCTAAAATAAGTGGCGTCCACCCAAAGTTTGACCTTAAAATACGAAATTCAGCTCCCCTCTGCCTTAGCCCCTCTTGGAGAGGATCTGAGTCAGTTATTATAAATATGTTCATTTTTTATTTATTGTTTCCAAGCATCCTGTCAAGGAATCTCTTGGGCAGTATAGGAGCAGTCAGGAACAGAGGAAAATCCCTCTCCACTCCATATAAAATTCCTAATTTATATGAATTTGATGGCTTTGTTGCCTGTAGTGATTATTTTAAACCCTTTTGTCTGCCAGGTCTTTAATTTTGATCCTGGAGCTGCTGTGAAGCAGAGAACTGCTGAAGATGTTAAAGCGGACGAAGATGTCACCAAACTATGCATTCACAAAAGGAAAATTATTGCTGTGGCTACACTTCATAAAAGCATGGAAGCACCACATCCTTCACTGGTTCTGACTAGTCCTGGTGGTGGAACAAGTGAGTAAAATTAAAATCATGCACAATCAGGTCATAATCTGATTTTTCTACGCATAATTACTATGCAAAACCAGCCCAAAAGTCTGACTGGGAGTGCAAAAATAAGCAGATTGAAGGAATAAATAAAGGGAGTAATCAGAGATGGAGGTAGATGGAAAATGAGTCTAAAAGCAGGTCAGCCCAGACTAAGAGCATGATTTTCTTGGAAAAGATATCAGATTGTTCTAGACAAAGAAAATACATTAGCTCTCATCTTTTGGAACTGTAGTAATATGTCTGATATTCTGTCACATGGGAAATTAGAGGAGCAGAATAAAGTGATTATGAAGGGATTAGGATGTGGCTAAGGACTTGGCTAAATGGGAAATTGTATTGTAAAGGAGAATAGACAGCAAGAGGAGATCTCCACTGTCATTTCTCAAGGATTATTTTTGGCCACCAACCTGGATTAACATTTTAATTATCCCCATCAATAAAAAAAAAAAAAAATTAGGAAATTTGTTGGTGCCTGAAGTTGACAGGTATTCTCCAAACAAAAGATGAAAATGTTTTAAAAACCAGGGGAGCTCCCTGAGACCTGGAGTGAAAGCAAAGTTAGCACTGAGACAGCTCCAAACCCAGAAATTCATCCAAAATCAGGGAGTTTGTAAGGAACGGGTTCTGCAGAGAATTCCAAATCCCAGTGGGCAGGACAGAGGACGGAAGAGGGCTGAGTTTATATTTCTGCAGCTCCTGGGAAAAAGCCTGAGAGCTCTCTGCACCTCTCATTGCTGTGACAGCACCAGTTGCTCTTCCCACTTCAAAGTGGAAAAATTATAAGAAAACCAAGAAATAATAAATTCTAGATAAGTACCAAGATGAACCCGTGCTGTTCATAGACGTGCCCCTGCGTTTTCACATTGAAATTTAGGATATAAAACCTTTCTTGATTTTTTTATTTGGTGTAATTTTGTTTTTAACTAACAGTGCAATTTCTCAAGTCTCTGCATTTCCCTGCTTAATTTTTTCAATGAGTAGTACTTACATTCCATTCCTGCTTTCAAAAAATTAGCAACATGAAGGAGGTAATTTATATATTTATGTGTTCTTACTTTCTCTGTCGGTCAGAATTTTGTACATAAACAAAGAAGAAAATTCCTCAATAAATCCCCATGTTAGCAGAGTTTTTGCACATTTGTACGTGACCATTTGCTTATTTCCAGCACTCGAGGTGAGGCCTCTCATAATTATTTTATTTTGCGGTTCAGCCTTTAGTTATCCCCTAAAGGAGATTTTGGTTGTATTTTGGGACAGGGGAAATGTTTGTTTCTCTAATGTTGGAGCAAATAGGATGAAGTCAGGATTTGTCAGTGCCATCTGAGCAGGCTGAAGGAAAGATGAGTAGAGGAATTTCACCTCTGAGTTCATTTGAACACAGAATTTTTAGCTCCCAATTCCAGTTGGATTTTGCACATCCAGAGGCTTCATGCCAAGCACTCTGAGCTGAATTGCAAATTCCCAGAGCAGCAAAACTGGCAGAAAGTCCCCCAGACTTGGAGCTGCTCATGCTTCTAGTCTGGAAGTAAAACATTGGGAAAAAATCTTTTTAAATAAAGACAGAAAGTGGTCTTGTGTTTTTTGGAAGGTGTAGCCTCAAAAGTGGGATTTACAGGGAATTTTTCCATCGTGTGCAAATATCCCCTGGGCTTTTATCCTGAGAACTAACAGAAAGCATTCAGGATCCCTCATCAGGGACAGCATTTGGGACAGGACCTTTTCTGTGGGAAAAGAGTCTCACTCCTGGATGGATTTGTTCCTCCTGTCCTCAATAGATGGTGCCAGAGGCTCCTTTTCCCTGCAGCAGCCATCCTGCTCCTGCTGCCAGAGTGGGGATGCTGGAGATGCAGGAGGCTGGAGAAGGTGCTGGAAAAGGCAAAAGGGAAGGAAAAAGGTTGAAAATGGTCCATATGTCTCCAAGATATGGAATTACAACTGTGTGGCTGGGGACAGGTGCTGTTTATAGCTTGGTTATTGAGGGTTTCTTTCTGCTGAAGCAAAAGTTCAGCCAAAGGCTCCCTGAGCTTTTGGAGATATTTTCACCCTCAGTAGCTTTGCCCGGCAACATGGGATGCTGGATTTCCAACCAGTAACTGCTGTGTGTTTCCCATGCCAGGTGCAACGCCGGTAGTTCCCACTCGAGCAGCAACCCCAAGGTCGATGAGGAATAAATCACATGAAGGAATTACAAATTCTGTGATGCCGGAATGTAAGACTCCTTTCAAGTTGATGATGGGGGCATCAAATGCCATGGGTAGGCTTTATGTGCAAGAAATGGCTGGAAGCCAGCAAGCAGAGCTCCATCCTGCCTATCCCAGGCAGAGATTGGGGAGCAATGAACTGGGGCAGAAGTCTCCGTACCGCGGCAGTCACGGGGGGATGCCCAGCCCGGCGTCCTCGGGCTCGCAGATCTATGGGGACGGCTCCATCTCCCCCAGGACTGACCCTCTGGGTAGCCCCGATGTCTTCACGAGGAACAATCCCAGTTTTCATGGGGCGCCCAACTCCAGTCCTATCCACATGAGCAGGACGCCTCTGTCCCCGCCGTCAGTCATGCTCCACGGCTCTCCCATACAGTCATCCTGTGCAATGGCTGGAAGGACTAATATACCTCTCTCCCCCACCCTGACCACCAAGAGCCCAGTCATGAAAAAACCCCTGTGTAACTTTTCAGCTGGTATGGAAATACCACGAGCAATGTTCCACCATAAACCCCCCCAGGGCCCACCCCCACCTCCTCCACCGCCTTCTTGCGCTCTTCAGAAAAAGCCATTAACATCCGAGAAGGATCCACTTGGCATACTGGACCCAATTCCCAGCAAACCGGTGAACCAGAACCCCGTGATCATGAACCCCACCACTTTCCACTCCAGTGTCCACTCTCAGGTACCCGTGATGAATGTAAGCATGCCCCCCGCCGTGGTGCCCCTGCCCAGCAACCTGCCCCTGCCCACCGTCAAACCTGCCCACATGAACCATGGCACTCACGTCCAAAGGGTTCAGCACTCGGCTTCGACGTCGCTGTCCCCGTCGCCGGTGACGTCCCCCGTTCACATGATGGCGTCTGGCATCGCCAGGATCGAGGCTTCTCCCCAAAGATCGCGTTCTTCTTCCACCTCGTCCGAGCACGGGAACTTCCTGCTGCCTCCAGTAGGGCCACAGTCATCCTGTAGTGGTATCAAAGTCCCTCCCAGGTCCCCGAGGTCAACCATAGGGTCACCGAGGCCATCCATGCCATCCAGCCCTTCCACCAAGCACGATGGACTTAATCAGTACAAGGACATCCCTAACCCGCTAATTGCTGGAATGAGTAATGTATTAAATCCTCCCAACAATGCCGTTTTTCCCGCTGCATCGGCTGGAAGCGGTTCCTTGAAGAGTCAGCCTGGTTTGCTGGGAATGCCTTTAAATCAGATCTTGAACCAGCACAACGCTGCCTCTTTTCCAGCAAGCAGTTTACTCTCAGCAGCAGCCAAAGCACAGCTAGCAAATCAAAATAAACTTGCTGGTAACAACAATAGCAGCAGTAGCAATTCTGGACCTGTTGCCAGCGGCGGCAGCACCGAAGGACACAGCACTTTAAATCCCATGTTCCCTCCTGCTGCCAACGTGCTCCTCCCCACCACGGAAGGGCAGAGCGGCCGGGCAGCACTGAGAGATAAATTGATGTCTCAGCAAAAGGATCCTCTGAGGAAAAGGAAGCAGCCCACCACCACGGTGCTGAGCTTGCTGAGACAGTCTCAGTTGGACAGCTCTGGGCTTCCCAAAGCTGGGTCTGATTTGCTAAGAAAGCCAAGTCAAAGCTCCTTCCCCATCAGCTCCATGTCGCAGCTCCTGCAGTCCATGAGTTGTCAGAGCTCCCACGGGAGCAGCAATAGTTCCTCGGGCTGTGGGAGCTCCAGCAGCGCCCTGCCCTGCCCTGGCACCCAGCTGCACCTGGCAGAGCCCGCGCTGGGCCCTGCCAGCGTGGTGGCCCCGCTGGCCCCGGGGCTACCCCTGCGTGGGGAGGGGCTGCCCTGCCCCAATCCCAACTCCAGCTTCGGCCCCGGCGCCAGCCCGGCCCCCTCCAACCACCTGGCCGGGCTCCTCAACCAGATGCAGGCCAGTGGGGGCTGTGGGATGCTCCCCCAGGCTGGAATGGCCTTGGGGAACTCCTTACATCCCAGCCCAGCTCAGGCCAGGCTCCAGGCACCCTCCACGCCAGGGATCCCCAACAGCATCGGCGGCAGCTGCAGCCAGAGCAGCCCTGAAGCAGGTACGTGGCCTCCCCAGGGGATTCTCCATCCTTGGAGATCCCTGCTGGATGGGTTCAATGTTTCTTGTTAAATTTGGGTTTATCCCTGGGTCGTGCTGAAAGCCACATACTCAAAAATAAACAGAAAGGAAAAAAAAAAAAAAAAAAGCAGTATATACTAAAACATATCTCCCTTTTTCTGGACAAAACCATCTGTCTTGTTTTTGTTTGGAGGACAGGTGTCTGCTAAGAAGGGCAGGAGCCTCTTTCTGAAATGGAGAATGTATACTCCCTCCAAATTGTTATAATTTTGAAATTAAGGGGCTTTCAGGCAGAGACATGGGAATTAGGAATAACAGTTCTTTACTAGGGAAATTAATGTAAAAATACAGTACTACAAAGAACAAAACTCCAAACACTGACAAAGTCAAAAGTACAACAAGTCAGGATGTTGGCAGCAGTGCCATTCCATGGTGGCTGCATCCTCCTGCAGTGACAGATGTGATTCAGTTGGAGCAGTGCTCCTGTACAAGGGTGCAGGATCCCTCTGAAGGTTCAGAGATGATGTGAAAAACGTCTGGTTTTCCTCTGGAAAAAGCGGGGGGAAAGGGCAACTTGGTGTGCTAGAATTTCAGTTTTTATCTAGGTAGGAAAGTCTGAGCTCATCCCCTTGGCTGGAGCAACTTCCAATGGGATGATGGAATTTTATCAGTCATGCACTGGGACTCAGTGGCCATGAACAGGAGAGATCACCCTAGAGGACGGGTGGGTTGTGAAAAGATAAAGAACACTGCCCCAGCTGGTTTATAAACCATGGCCATGAACAGGAGATATCCCATTAGATAAAGAAC
>PYHW01010549.1:317576-335149 GCA_013186435.1 Turdus rufiventris
TGGTTTATAAACCATGGCCATGAACAGGAGATATCCCATGAGATAAAGAACACTGCCCCAGCTGGTTTCAATGGATGCCCATTAGCAGGAGATATCTCCCCTGGAGATCAGGATCACTGCCCCACCCGGTCTCAATAGATGGTGATAGAACAGATACTTTGATCACATCCTCTATTGTATCCCTAGACACCTTCCTGGCCTGGTTCCTGTGACAACTCTTGCTTCTGCTAACTTCCACACACTCTCCATGAATAAAATCCATTCACTCTGGACATTTCCACACCTCTTCTGTCACTTCTCCAAATAAATTGGGGTTTTTTTGCAGCCTGCCCTGCTCCAAGCCCAGAAGGTTGTAGCTCACCTGGTGCAGGTGATCCCTGAGTTCTTTCCTGCTGGAGTGAAAGAGGCGGTGTCAGAGGTTGGAGCAGATGCTGGGAGTACCAAAATGTACAAAATAAACTTTTCAGGGCCAGCAAGAGGGAATGCCAAGCTGTGTTTGCTTTTATTGAGGTCATTTTATTAAGGTGCTGATTAAATGGTTGAATGAGCAGTTGGAAGAGTGTAGGGAGAGATTTTCTGGTTTGTTCATCAGGGAAGATTTGGAGAGGAAATGTGTTTGCTGCTGTTAGCATCTCTGGAGGAGTTAAAGAGAGAAAGGAATCAACTCAAAAATGTGAACTGTATTGTCATTACTGATTGAACAAAGTATTAGAAGATGGTAGTGGTGTAAATTTCTGAAGTGGAATGGAACCCAGGTCTCACCGAAGTGTTCAAGTGCCCCATCTTAACCCAACCTGCTCTGCATTCCTCAGCTTCTTCCTTCAAAATGGAATGGAATTCTAGAAGAGCTGAATTACAGTCAAATATGGTTCTACTATTACTCTGGTCACTTCCTGATGACTCTTGAGGGTGTCTCCCCATCCCAGGGATGAAAATGTTTAATTTTTTCTTGCCTGGAGTGGTCACAGTAAGCACCTCTGAGTCCTTGCTGGGCTCTTTTGCCTTGTCATGCTGACACAGGGGCATTTCCTGATGCAGCTTCTGAGAATTTGCTTTTTCTTTGCACAGAACAAAGATCTGGCAATGCCTTGGGAATTCTCTTCCCTGTCCCAGGATACAATCCCTGGGGCAGGAGCCCCTTGCTTCCCACCTTGCCTGGGGTTTCCACCACTCCCAAAGGTTCCTGTGTTTATAATTCCACTCAGCTCCAAGCTGAATTCCCCCCCAAAAATACAAATGCAACAGAACAAATGAGTCAAAGCCCTGAAGAAAGGTTCCAGCATCAACAGGCAGCTTGGTTCTCATCCCTGCAGGAGCAGGAACAGGGGAGAACCCCACCTGAGAACTCTGTTCTGGAATTCTCCCTCTCTGGACATGGCTGAGAGGCCTGGAGTTACAGAATTACAAAGCCTCAGGTGACACTTTTTTCCTTATCTAAAAGAGAAGAGGTAATTCCACATAGGCAAAGTTGGGAAATGTTCTGTTCTCTGCTGCTGAAGGAGTTGCTCCTTTAGTTTGCTTGCAGAATACACATTTAATTATTAATTATTTATTGAGTATCCATGGTAAAGCCTGGAGAACATTTTCTTTTCTAAGGGGAAGTCTCAGCTTGTGTTAACTTTGTGTTATTCCCTAAAACTCTGCACAAACCTTCACTGAGCCCTCCCAGCAGCTCCGGGCTCAGGAGGGAGGTTTAATCCAGAGGCTGGGAAGGTCCAGAGAGGGGAATTCTGGATTTCCAGCAGAATGGGAATGTTCTTTCCATGAAACTCCTGTGAAATGTTGAGTGTTTTGTGTTAATAATATTTTTTTAAAAAAATAAAAACGAGTTGCCAGCCTGCATCCAGCTCTGTAATAAAACTAGGAGGAGAAATATTGGGATTTCTCCTCTGTTAGTTTTGGGGATGGAGCTGGTGAAAGCCCCTGTACACTGAATTATCAAGAGCAGTTCAGCAGTTCTTCTTCTAGGAAGAAGTCTAAAGGAACCTCTCATGTTCATCTTTCAGTTTGTGGCTTGTTTTTCCCCTTTGTTTTGAAGTATTTTAATTGCTAAATCTGTTTTCTGTGTCTGTGCCAGCAATTCAGAACAGCTACTCCTCAGAAATAGCTCCTGAGAGAAAAAAATCCTGTGAATCCCCACAATTAGCTGGTTATTGCCTGAGCTTTTAATTATATTTCAACCACATGGACCAAGTTTTGTTATTCTAGCTCTTGTTTCCCTTTTCCCACAGATAATATCTTTAATTCCCAGGTAATTTTCAAGGTGTGTGGGGTGGAATTTGTTCTTTTTGTAGGATGGAACTGCATCACTGGGTGGTGGATTTGATTTTAGGTTTTTGTTTATTTACATTTTTTAACATGTGGTTGACAGGGTAGAAAATCTGTGTTTGAGTGTTGAACATTCAACATCCAAATCCTGCTAAGAAAGCAAGATCCATAAATAATGGGATGGATGGAAATGAGGGAAAATATTTGGGAATGAAAGCTCTGGGCTGCTGAGAAGGGAAATTAAGGGAACCTCAGTAACCACAGCAATTAAAGAGGATCAGTGGTGTCAAATATTAACATTACATTACAGGAGAAATTCTGGATCTAGAAGTTAAGTGATTAAAAAAATGGCAGATTTAGCAAAAAAAAAGGCTGTAATTCCTTGCCTGGAATGGGAATTTTTCCTGGCTAAATGCACAGAATAGAAATTGTAAAATATAATTAAACAGGGAGGACACCAGTGAGGGTGAGGAGAGGAATTTGGGAAATTGGAAACATGGTTTTGGAAAACAAAACCCCCAAAAGAAGAGGTTTAGGAGGCTTTGATTGTACCTCAGTGCAAACTGTCGAAACCACAAATTAAACCTTCCCAAAATTACTTTAAATAATCTAGAATCACAAAATCAGAAGAATTTGGGACTCCAGGGTCAGAGGAATATCTGACAACTTTTTGGGACTTGTTGTGTCTGAGAAAAAATTTCTTATTGAACTGAAATCACTCCTAGACAGAATGGCAAGAATCTTCTGTACTAATTATAAAGCAAATTTAAATATCCCATTGATTTGGGGTTCATAGAAATATCCAGAGGGACTTTTCCCTGCTTGGGAGAGATTATAAGGAATCACTATAAATTTCCAGGGTTTTATTTCCTATTCTTATTTCTAAATAATAACATTATTATTATTATTTAATAAATTATTATTCAGAATAATTGTTTCCCTTGTTTTCCTTCCCTGTTTTGGGGAGAGGAAAGTGATTTTCTTTTCTATTCAGGTAAGAACTGTGAAAAATAAGGAAAATGTTCAGTGCTTGCTTGGACACAGCATGGAGTTTTCTGGTGTTGTTTTACCCCTTAAAATTTGAATTTGACATCTTTCAGTTAACCTGCTTGGTGTTTTAACTGCCATGCAATTTTCTAGGATTTTATATTGATAAAAAAAGTCAGGGAGTTTGTAAAAATAATAGCAAATTAATGTAGAGCTATGAGTCTTATTAAATATATTATTATGGAGAAAAGCTGAATTAATTCTGTGGGATTTCCCACACATCTTCAGCTCTGAAAGTGGAACCAGTGGGCAGCTCCAGCCCTTGCTGGAGGGAGGATTATTGCAGGAAATCATGCTTTTCATTGAATTTTTAGCTTCCCAAATTCAGCCAAGTGTTTTCCTTCGTTTGCAATGCATCTGCCACAGCTGTGAGTGGGGAGAGACGAGAGCAAGTGAGAAAATCCTGAATTGCTGCTCCTGCGCTCCCGTGCTCTTGTCTTGAGAGTTTTCTGCTCAGACACTGCTCTGCTTTCTGCTGACAGCTGAGCACATCACCACAGTTTTCCTCCAAGTCATTTGCAACCCAGCAGTGCTGGGAAGATGCAGAAATCACAGGAGATGGGCAGGGAGAAGAGCCAAGACTGAAATTCAGACAGGTATTAAATTCTAAAAATTAAAATTTAAAATGCCTGATTTTATTAAATTGTGAAAATACTAATTTTATTAAAATTTTAATAGCCTAATTTTATGGATTTCTGTTGTCCTATAATTAGTTCTGGGCCTTTTCCTTTCCCCCGAAATTTTAGGGGCCAAGATTTCAGCTTTGTTGTAATTTAAAAACACCCTGTGATCACGGAGTGTGGTGCACAGGAGTTACGGGCAGGCAGGTGAATATTTCCCAGCAAAGCACATTCCCTGGGCAGGGAGTGCTGCATCCAAGGGCACCTGAGGATTTTTCCTGGTTCTGACAGGGATATTTGATTTATTGGCCCATTTTTGGTGATTTCTGTGCTGTCTCAGGGCACTGCAGCATCTCGATAAGGAGAACGAGTGACACAAGTTTGTGCCTAAGTGCTGAATTATGGTTTCTTTGGAATTGGAAGCAGTGTAATAAAGGAGAGATCAGATAAAGATCTGAAATGCTTTCCATTCCAGCAAGAAAAGGGGGAATATAATTGTCAAAATGTGTAACTCCTGGTTCCAAGTGTGCGGGTAAGGGATGGAATAGGGAGCTGCAGCAAGAACTCATTGTCTGGGGATTTAGGGACCCTGAGGTTTTTTCCATCAGCAATTTCCCTGGGAGGTGAAGGGTTTGGAAATCACTAATTGAACAATCTCCCCATTAATGCAAACTCAGAGGTTTTATCTCTAATTTGTGATTAATTCCAGTTCCACCCCACTGTGGCAGCAGTGACCCTTTGGTGGCTGAGGTGTCACAAGCCCTTGGAGCTGTGGCATTAATTAAAATATCTGAGTGATGCTCTGAGCCTTCACACCCTCCTGGTGTCAGGGTCAGCTCTCTCCACTCACCCTGGGGTTTTGGAGGGGATCCTGCAGATTTCTTCTGCCTGAGCTGCAGGATGGAGGTGGAGAGACTTGAGTGAGGAATTCCTTGAATGACCAAGAAATGGGAGATTCCATTTTTGAACTTGAAAGGTTCCAAATTAGAAAAGGAGCCAGGAAAATAGCCAGGCTAAGCAAAGCTGTGGTTTTAATGGATTGGCAGAGAGATTATTCACAAAGGGCTGGTGGGACAGGACAGGGCAGGGATGGGTGGGATTTTGGGATGAATTCCTGGGGAAGCCCTGGGACAGTGGAAGGTGTGGCACTGGGTGGGATTTCATTTCCCAACCCATTCTGGGATTCTCTGAAAAGCAAGAACTGAAAAAGTGGAATTTACACCATTTATTTGTGCTCAGTTCCAAAAAATGTTTCAGGTGTTAATGGCTGATGAGCAAGTTCTGCATTTTCACTTTTCTCAGTGCATCACACACCTTTTTTTTTTTTCCCCCACAAATTCCAGCACTGTGCTTTTGAGAGTATTTAAATCCTGGGATGTGTAATGGAGAGTTTCTCACAGGGAAAAGAGTTGTAAAATAGCACTTGAAATATTCTTTTCTAATTAATACACTCTAAGTGCAATCCTTTTGGAAAATACATCTATGGTTAGGAAGGACAATTCTGAGATATTCATGATGAATATCTTCATGAGTGAATCTTCTCAAACACAAACTGATTCCATATTAGCCATTTATTTTGTTGTCTCTGCTTAAGAACACCTGTCAAGCAGTGCTTTTAAAAAAGGAACAGAGCTAAAAACCACACAGGAAAATGAACCTGCTCTGAAAAGAAAGCAGAATTAAAAATGCTCATAAATAAAATCAGTAATCATTTAAAAAATTTACATGCTATTTATTTGCTCCCAAAACATTTCTTTGACCCTCTAAGAGAGCAACAGCTCTGATTTTTCTGCATTCTGGGTATTTCTTCTTTTCACTGAGTTCATTTTTCTCAGCAAGTGGCAGAAGAACCTTGGGCAGAGTCTGTGGCTGCAGGAGCTGGGCTTGTATGGCTTTTAGTCTGACTCTGCATCTTTTTTCATTCTGATTAGTAAGGACTGCTCATTACTGAGCTCACACATGCTTGGCTTCCCTGCATCCAAAATAACATATTTTTATGGGACTGGGAATTAAAGGTGGGATTTCCTTTTGGTCTTCAACTCCTCTTTGTGTTTCTCATCCAAAACCTGCCAAGTATGAGCCTGGGAGTGGTCACAGAAAACCCTTGGGTGGGGGAAGTTTGGGATTTTGGAGTTTTGGGGGTTTGGGGATTCTGGAGTTTTGGGGGTTTTGGTGGTTTGGAGCTTTGGGGGTTTTGGGTTTTCAGAGTTTTGGAGTTTTGGGGTTTTGGATCTTTGGTGTTTTAGGGGGTTTGGAGTTTTTGGTGTGTTGCCATCATTCTGTCGCATGGTTTGGGGTCAGCCATTGGGATCTCTCACAGCTCCATATCCCAGTGAAAGTCACTTTGCAGGGATGTCCTCACCTGGAATTTGTTGGGATGATATTTTCATCTGTGGTGCCACAGAGAAATTTGTCCCCGACAGCTGTAAATTCTGTAAATCCACCCAGTCCAGGACTTTTCCAGCCCAATTCCTGCTGTGCCACGTTGGACAGAGGCTGGGGGGGAAATTTTTTATTTTCCTGCTGAAGTCTGGCTGCTCATCCCCTCTCTGACTCCCAATTTCTCCAGTCTGGATTGAAATAAGAACATTTTCTGTCTCCTACTCTGTATCCATCAAAACTTTTTTTTTTTCCCCTCAGGAGAAATTAATTAATTACTTAATTAATCTGGAGAAAGGTGTTGAATGCACTTTGTACCTCTCAGAAGCTGCAGGTGATGGAGTGAGAAAACACAGCCTTTTCTCCCCAAAACCTGGCCCCAATTTTCCAACTTTGAGATTTGCTGCACAGCAAATCCTCTTCCATGGGATCATTTCCCTGAGCAGAATGGAAAACAGGAGCAGGAATAAATTACAAATAGAGATGAGTTCCACTGGAAAATACCCAAACTAGATTTGATATTCAGGAGAGCTCTCCAGAATAATTTCCTCATGCCTGAATTAAAAATTTCTCCATGTGCTCCATCCAAGGGGGAGTGGTACAGCTGATTCTTTCATTGGGAATTTCTTAAATCAAAGAAAATTGTTGGTCTTTGGGACTTTGCATGATTTTTAAATCCTTGGGGCATTAGTTCTAAATACTGATTTTATTTTTTTTAATAAATAAATAAATAAAATTTGCTTCTTGTGAACAAGAAGGTTTTAGACCCACTCACCCAGAGCAGGGTTTCCTATTGTACTTTGCTCTCACCTCATCTTTTGTTACTCTGTTATTTAATTTCTGCTCTGAAGCGTTGTAATGGCACCGGGAGAGAGGGGTGAGATTTGTTCTCTTGAGTTCAGGGCAGTGCAAAATATTCTGTGTTCATTTTGTGCCTTTTGGAGTTGTCACAACATTACAGCACTCTGAAAATTGTAATTTTAGTTAAAAATGATGTGAAGGTTTGGCTCAGTTCTTATCATTGAGTGTGCTGGCAAATCCCTTTTTAAGGAGTATTTGTTCAGAAAAATGGGAATTGATATTTTGTGATCAGTGATGCTTCCGGTCTCTCATCCTAAGAACTGTATGAGTGAGCACTGTCAATTCAAAAATGCCTTCAGTGAAAAAACAATAAATTCTATTTCAGCTTTGCTAAAGGAGTATGAAGATACTCAGATAAGCATTTTTACTCTTTTAACCTTCTCATGGTAAATTTGCCCAGCTGCCCTTCCTTTTCCTCCCCAATTTAGATGGATTTTAGACCACCCCAATTTACATTTTTCCTCTACAAATTGTGAATTCCTGCTGACCTGAAGCAGTCTCATCATACCATGCATTTTTAAACTCAAACAATGCCTTAAATAATAATCTAAAATCCAAAACCCCAGCAGTGAATGAATTAAAACTGGAGGTGGATCATGGACTCAGTGTTTCATCCAACATCGTTCCTGTGATCCTTCTTAGTTAATTCCAGCCTGGTCCATGACTAACTCTGTTAAGTCAAGGCTGGTTTTGGGTTTATGCTGTTGGAAATCTGTGATTATATGTGAATTAAATGCTGTTATAACCCCTGTCCAAGAACTTGAAGGGAGATACAAGTGCACAATACCATGATCTCCAATGGGATGTTGCACAGGGTGTCTAGAGCATCTCCTGGCAGATCCATTCCTGCTTTTCAAGCACTCCAGAGTGGATTCCCCAGCCCTTTTTGCCCTTATCCCCTGTGCAGAGTGCCTGGAGGTGTCTCCCAGCAGGCAGCACCGTTCACATTCCTGCTTTTCCCATTGCAGGGGCTTTGGGCCCGTCGGCATCGATAGCCATCGCTGGCACCAGCCAAGCTGCCATCACCAAGACCACATCTGTGCTCCAGGATGGTGTCATTGTCACCACTGCAGCTGGGACCCCTCTGCAGCAGGGCCAGCTGCCCATGGGGGGCGAGTTCCCCTTCTCTGGCCACGAACATTCGCTCCACTTCCCGCAGAACAGCTCCTCAAACAACAATCTGCCACATCCTCTGAATCAGAACCTCCTCAATTCCCTGCCCCTCTCTCTGCCGGTGAATCAGCAACATCTCCTCAACCAGAATCTCTTAAACATCCTCCAGCCTTCAGCAGGAGAAGGCAAGTCTGAGGTCAACCTCAACCCTTTGGGTTTTCTGAACCCAAATGTCAATGCTGCTCTGGCGTTCCTCTCCGGCGACGTGGACGGGCAGGTTCTGCAGCCCGTGCACTTCCAGCTGCTGGCAGCCCTGCTCCAGAACCAGGCGCAGGCAGCTGCCATGCTCCCCGTGCCATCCTTCAACGTCACCATCTCGGACCTGCTGCAGCAGCAGAGCGCCCCAGCCCCTCCTGAGCCCCTGCCCGACAGCAGCAGGGTGGAGAACCTGCTGCCCAACGCCATCCCCAGCTTTGCGGGCACCGACCCCTCTGCCAACCCCCTGCTCCTGCCCGCCGCCTCCGGCGCCTCGGCGCTCATGGCCCTGAACCCGCAGCTGGTGGGGGGTGTGCTGAGCTCGGGCAGCCACCCTGAGGTGGCCATTGCCACCTCCTCCCAGGCCACCACCACCACCACCACCACGTCGTCGGCGGTGGCTGCGCTCTCGGTGTCGGTGTCCATGGCAGAAACGCTGCTGAACATCTCCAGCGCCGCCGCCAGCGCGCCAGGGCCGCCCAAGCTCAGCAACAACGCCGTGGTGCCACAGCTGCTGAACCCTCTGCTGGGCTCAGGCCTGCTTGGTGAGTGCAGCTTCCTGGGGGGATTCAACCTGAACAGGTCAAGGAGGGAGAATTTCACATTCTGGTTTTATTTTTTTTTATTTTTGTCCTTCGCGGCGTTGCGGTTCGTTCATTGAGAAAACATAATTGTTCTTATAAGGAATTTAAATCATGTTCTACTTTCATTACTCAGTGTTCTGTATTGATTTTGAGAATTATTCATTCCACCATCTACACCTACTAAATCCACCTGAAAATGGTGTGAGCAATTTGGTTTTTTTGGTTGGGTTTTTTTTTTTTTTTGGGTCAGCTGTGAGTGCCTGTGGGCAGCACAGAGTTAGTGGGAGTAGCTGTGCTGGTGTTGACAAACAATCAACATCCCAAAACAAGTGGTGAAAAACCCCTTAAATACAGAGTTTTTCCCTCCTGGGTGATGATTTTTCAGTTATTTTTACCAAAAATAGAGTAGGTACTCTTCTGTTTGTAATCTACTCCTGATGAGAATTAAATAATAATTAAATAATACCTCAGTGGCTAACAGTGAACTCAACCTACTTGGCATTTTCCTTACAAAATAGATCTCACAGTAACTTCTCAAATGGCAATTTTAACTAAAGCACAAGATTTTAATTTTTAAAAAGAAACAAACTAGAAATCGGATGTATTTTAAGCTTTATTATTTCATTAAGGCAGGTCTGACAGTGTGTTTATTTTTTTTTAGAGCTGAAATGTTCATGTAAAGTGAAATTTTCATGTAATAGAAAACATTAATTCAACTTTTGCTCTAGAAGGTAGAAATAGAGTTGTTTGGAGTGTTGTGTGACATGGCTGAGCCAAAAAGCCTTTTCTCCTTCACAGTTGGTGGAAGACTCATTTTGTTTGGGGTATAAATGATTTTTTCTCTCTCTCTCTCCCTTCATCATTCCCCTCACCACCCCAGCACAGTTTCAGTGAGATTCCAAGGCCTGGAATTCCAGGAACTTCTGTCCCAGGAGTCCTGTCAGGGGAGGTACCACAAAAGACCCAGGAATGGAGAAATAAAGAGCAGAGGGAGGATGGAGGGGAGCAGGGTTGTTTCTCCAGAGGTTTTCCTGGCAGTCAGGGGATTTGGAGTGCAGGGAATTGCTAAATTTGCCTGTGCTTGCCTTGCAGGGGAAATGTCATCTCTGAACACTACTCTGAACAACCATCAGCTCAGCCATCTGCAGTCACTCCTCAACAACAATCAGATGTTTCCTTCAAATCAGCAGCAGCAACAGCAGCAGCAGCAGCAGCAGCAGCAGCAGCACCTTCTCCAGGGCTACCAGAACGTGCAGGGCTTTCAAGGCCAGCCCCAAATTCCTGGCCCAGCCAACAACCCAAACCCCATGGCGTGTCTGTTCCAGAATTTCCAGGTAGAAAACAAAATTTAATCAATATCCAAGCAAGTGTGCAGCTCTCAGGAG
This sequence comes from Turdus rufiventris, assembly GCA_013186435.1. Taxonomy (NCBI): domain Eukaryota; kingdom Metazoa; phylum Chordata; class Aves; order Passeriformes; family Turdidae; genus Turdus; species Turdus rufiventris. Next base: position 328,089 of record PYHW01010549.1, read on the forward strand.
GTAAAATTCCATCCTCCAGAGTTTGGTTTCTTTGCTAATTAGGACAGTATCATTTCTATATTTACATGTATGCTGTAGACAATATATTCTTTCAGTAGCTGATGGATTTTGCAAATCAGGAACATTTGTTATTAAAATTTTATCCCTCTCTCCGTAGGAATTGGGTTTTGTTGCTTTGGAAAGAGTTATGCTGCATGTTCCTCTATATGCTCACAATCACTATAGAATTTTAACAAAACTCTTTTCCATTGCACAGAAATGATCTTAAATCCCTGTTTAGCCCATTCTGATAATTCAGCAGTGAGAAATAAATACTGACAGCACTTTGCAGTAATTAGGAGCTTAATAAGTTGTTATAAGTGAGTGTGTACACCAGTCCTCTTGTATTCTCACTGAAATGAGATGGAAGAGCTGTGATGGGGATTGTGCAGCCTGGAAAAACAGGGACTGGAGTGAATAAACAGTGACAAACTGGATGAAAATGAGATTTCCCTGCTCTCCACATGACACAAATATTCCTAATGCAGGTTGGGTGTCAATAGAGCAAAAATAGGTGACAAAGCCAGGGATTTGTTGTTCCTCAGGTGTGAGGAGGGCAATGCAGAGGGGCCAGGCACTGCTTTCACCCTTCCAGGAGGAAAAAAGATTTTTGAAGGAGTTTCCCTGGAAAATCTCAGTTCTCTGCCTGTTCCCTCTCCTGTAGGAATTTTGGTGGCTTTAGCCCAGTATTTCTTTGTGTCACATTTCCAGTTATATAAATACTCACAGTGAGTAGTTAAAGGGCATTTGGAATAATTTCCCTGTGGTTTTTGCAGTTTTTGGTGGAGTGCTCTTGTTGACACCGTGGTCCCTGCCTGTGGATGTGATGAGGAATAGGAAAAGCTCAGGTGGTTGAATCTGGAAGTGCCAGTTTGCTGTGGCAAGGCCTGGCTTAGAGCACAGGGGGGTGGGATATTGGAGTCCATGGCATCCCATGGGAAAGGCACAGAGTAAAAGGGGAAAATGGGAATGGAGCAATTCCTAAAGCACAGTGATGGCATTCAGGAATCATGAGGAGCTCACAAGGCCAGGAGCAATGTTGGCTCTGGGAAGGGAAGAAAGGGAATAGTTGAGAGCAGAATTCAGAGGTTGTGGAGTTGAGGTCTCTCCTCCTCTGGATGTGATCCTGTGCTCCAGCAGCAGGCTGGATTAGATCTCAGCTGGAGATAAAAAGGCTCCTTATGGCAACTTCCAGAGTCTGGGGGGCTACAGGGAGGCTGGAGGGGGACTGGGGAGACAGGACAAAGAGGGATGGGTGAGGGATGGGTTCAAACTGCCAGAGGGGAAATTTAGGTGGGATATTGGGCAGGAATTGTTCTCTGTGTGGGAGGTGAGGCCCTGGCACAGGGTGCCCAGAGCAGCTGTGGCTGCCCCTGGATCCTTGGCAGTTCCCAAGGCCAGGCTGGACAGGGCTGGGAACAGCCTGGGACAGTGGAAGTGTCCCTGCCATGGCAGAAGTGGCACTGGGTGGGCTTTGAGGTCCCTTCCCACCCAAACCATCCTGTGTCTCTGTGTCAGACATGCTGACCTTGGTGAAGCTGTTTAGGACTCGAGAGAAAACAGGAGCCCGCTGACACAAAGTCTGGTTTTGTGGTTTTGTTTTCCTCTAAACCAGGCTTTTAATTCTCTCTCTACCTTGTTCAGCGTGAAAATTTGTAGCTGGTGCATAACAAAAAGAAATTAATAAGCACAGAGTTTATTTGCTGAAATCCAACCTGAGTTAGACCAACAATTCCCATCTTCTCCTCTCCTTCCCCAGGTGCGGATGCAGGAAGACGCCGCCGTCCTCAACAAAAGAATGATCACCCAGATGGGAATGGCGCCGGTTCCCGAGAGCTCCAACACTCTCCTTCCTCCCTTCCAGGAGCCCCCCTGTGACCTGCAGCAGAGACCTGACCCATCCCTGGGCCAGCAGGGCAAGGACAACCCCAACGCCGCCGCGGGCGACGCCTCGGTGGACGCCATCTACAAGGCGGTGGTGGACGCTGCCAGCAAGGGGGTGCCGGTGGTGATCACCACGGCCGGCTCCAGCTCCACGCAGCCGAGCCCCATCCCCGCCCTGAGTGCCATGAGTGCCTTCACAGCCTCCATCGGGGACCCCCTGAACCTTTCCAGCGCCGTCAGCGCCGTCATCCACGGCCGCGGCGCCGAGCACGAGGGGCGCGGCCGCGGCGCCCGCGGCGCGCGGGGCCCGAAGGGCTCGGAGCACGGCAAGGGTTCCGGCGAGGGGGATGGCTACGAGTATTACAAATCAACCACTTGTAACACGCCCAAAAAGCAGTGGGAAGGGGAGCAGAGCCCCGTGGGGGACATCAACAGGTGGAAATGTGAGGAGTTCCTGGAGCACTCCGCCCATCTCCACGGCAGCCCGTGCCACGAGAGGCCCAACAACATCTCCGCGCTGCCGCTGCTGCAGGGCGAGCAGCACCAGGCCCTGCTGGCCCAGCGGAACTGTCAGAGCGAGAAAATGCTGGAGGAGAATTTCAGGTATAACAATTACAAAAGAACTATGATGAGTTTCAAGGAAAGACTGGAGAACACTGTGGAACGATGTGCACACATCAACGGGAACCGCCCGCAGCCCACCAGGGCCTTCGGGGAGTTGCTCAACACTTCCAAACAAGACCTGATCCTAGAAGAGCAATCTCCCAGTTCCTCCAATAGCTTGGAGAGTTCCTTAGTGAAAGACTACATCCATTACAATGGAGATTTTAATGCCAAAAGCATTAACGGGTGCGTGCCCAGCCCCTCGGATGCTAAGAGCATCAGCAGCGAGGAGGATCTGCGGAACCCCGAGTCGCCCTCGTCCCACGAGCTCATCCACTACAGGCCGAGGACGTTTAACGTGGGCGACTTGGTCTGGGGCCAGATCAAAGGACTCACTTCCTGGCCTGGCAAACTTGGCAGAGAAGAAGAGGTTCACAATTCATGCCAACAGAACGCTGAGGAGGGGAAGGTATATTTATATCTCTATGCGCATCTCTCTCTGTCCCCTCACCGGCACGCGAGTCAAAATTTTGTCTTTATTTTGTCTCTTCTTTTGTGGGTTTTTTTTTCACAGCTGTAGCTTGTAGAGCTGAATTTCCCCTTAATTTCCTGCCAGGGTTATGAGACAGGTTAGATTTGGGCTTTGCTGAATGTTTTTTGGTGTTAACAAAAAGTGGTTCTCACTTACATGGCGTGTTCAGACAAATTCCTGCCTGTGTCCAAAGCGTCTAAACGGAAATACCTGAAAGTGTTGAAACTGCAAAAAAGGAGAAGTGGCCTAATCAGATCGAGGAATCTTTAATGAGTGAAATCTTGCTGATTGACACACACTTGTCACAGGAAATGCACACACATTTCCAACTCTAAAGGAGGTTTTGATCATCATTTAGTAATAAGGGAAGCGTTCCAGTTTGCTCTTTCATACTAAAATTCCTTTTTTGTGTCAACAAATCATGTGCTTGTTGGGGAATATACAGGAAATGCAGTTATCAAGGGGTTACTGGTTATTTTATTATGGAAAATATTCCCAAATCTGGTCTCCACTGCCTGTGTAACATTTTATGTTTGTAGTTCTTATAAAATGCTGCACATCTTCCACCTGCAAATATTAAAAATTTTAAAAATGCATAAGCAGAAAGGGGAGATTTAAGGAAATAGGGGTTTGTCAGTGACACAAAGAAATCAAATCACTTAAAACTGAGGAGAATGGGTTGGACCAAAGTGTTCCTTTCCCCAGAATTCAGCCAAAAGCAGATACCCAGAGGAGAGAAGGGACAAGAACCTCATCCCATCCCACCCCTGCAGGGACACCTCCCACTGTCCCAGGCTGCTGCAGCCTGGCCTTGGACACTTGCAGGGATCCAGGGGCAGCCACAGCTGCTCTGGGAATTCCAGCCCAGTCCCTTCCCACTGGAGCTGTAAACCCTGGATGCCGTTGAGCCGCTCTAGTTTCATCCCCAGAGCGGGACTTCAGTCTGCCTTGGCAGGTGAGAGTGCTGAATATTCCAGAGCTTTCCATGGTTTAATCCATCCCAGCCCAAAGCAGCAGTTTCAGAGCTCTTCCCTGAGGAAGCTCAGATCCCTGAGTTACAAGTCAGGCAGTGGAGGCACAGGAGAGGATCACAAACTTTTGGGATGAAACAAATCTGGAAGAATTCCATGTTCAGTATCCCTGTTGTGTGAGTCAGGAACAGAGGAACAACATTCCCAGTGTGCTTTTATGGGTTAACTTCAGAATCTGTGTGTCCAAATCTCTGTGAATGTTTAATAGAATTGAAGGGTTCATTTTTTAGAACTTCTGTAAAGAGGGGAATTTTCTTACCTGCATTCCTGAGCAATTCCATGTTTCCTCCCTAAGCTGGATCCCAGAATGTGCTGTTGGTTTTGTGGTGGGGTTTCTGTGCACTGAGTGGGAATTGCGGGGTGTTCAATCCAGGGGCACCCATTTTATTGGATACTGAAGCACAAAAACCAGGGAAGCAGATCCTTGGAATGCTCACAGCAAGGTGGAGACCAGCCCAAGCTCTCCATGAGGAATTCCCACATCATGGATCACCTCTGGCATCAGACCCCCTTTAATTAATCATTTTTAATTTAAATATGAAAGTAACGGGTTTCATTCCTCCATCAAGAAGTGCAGAGTGAGCAGCCATTCCAAAGAGCAGGAGTGGAAGGTGGAAGGTGGGATACAGAGGGAAAAACCCGCACCAAACCAGAAGAAATCCCCTGGAAAACCACAAAGAAACATCCTTGAAAACCGCAAAGAATTAACCTTGAAAACCAAATGTTCTTCAGGAGTTCTGCACCAGTCCCTGGTGGGAGTGACCTGCAGCACTTGGGAAAATTCCTTTTTCTCTGAAGCTTCTTGTAAAGTCTTTGTGTAAACAAATGTGGCCCTCCTGTGTTACATTCATTTCCTGTTGGGATTTGTACATTCTCTGGTCTTTTGATTATTTCTTATTTGATTTTTGTTTCCATTTTAAAAACTTTGGGCATTCAGGTATTTAATGGAATAATGGATCTGTTTGGAGGATCCAGGCAGGAGAAGGAGGAATGTTGCACTTCTTTTCCTTGGTTTTTGGCAACTAGAAATTAGAGGAGCCCAAGAAAGAGCAGCAGGAAGAAAAGCAGCAAGCCTGAGTCTAATCCCAAACCAGAGGAGTTGTATCTCATTAAGCAATTAATTTGATTATTATTCATCACCCACAGGTTTTGTGGGAGCTTTTCATGGTGAATTTTAACAGGGCAAATCCTGGCTGGTTAAACTGGGCTTTTCTGGTTGTGCAGGTAAAACAGGAGCATTCCTCCCATCTGTGTGTGTGATTTGGTGTTCACTGGCCTGGTGTTGATATTGATGATTATTAATTGTTATTTCTGTTGGAGTTGCTTTCCATACCCTGTTTTGTAGCAATTTGGTATTTCTTCCAAAAAAAAAATCCAAGTGGGTTTTTTTTATGTGTAACCATCACAAAATGCCTATAATGAAGTTTTTTTGTTTCTTTAAGAGGTCCTTTGTTTCCCAGACACGATATTAATTCTTGATAACATTATTTGCATTGAACTTTGCAATTTCTATCCTGGCAGCCTTTGGCAGTTTGTTCCTTAGATTGTACATTTCTGTCAAGGATAGGGATCATTCCTTTTTTTCTCATGTTTGTCCTTAGAAAAGCTGTCCAGGTTCTCAATTTCTTCTGAACTTGTATTCTTCCAAAATCCAATGAGGAGAGTGGTTATTGGAAGTATTTGCATCAAAAGTGAGCAGGTTTTAAGGGAAAGACACTACCATTTGTGGCATAATTGAATTTATTTCATGAAAATTGAAACCTCAGCTCCCCAAGTGCAGATTTCTCCATTAATGACTCCTGGATCAGCACATTCCCAATTTCTTTAGCACAGGTGTGACTTCAAGGCATTGAAATTTGATCTAAATATGTAATTTTAGGCCTTATTTCAAGAGATTTTGGCAACTGCTCACTCATTACATCCTCCTTGATGTGTCCAAACATCAGAATTGTGGTGAATATAAATTATTCAGGAATTGGAATGCTGAATTTGGAGGGAATTCACATTCTCACTTCATTTCTAGGTTGTGTATAGGCACACACTCAATAAATTTGTATTTATGTAAAATGTCAAGTAAGATGTAGCAAAGAAACAGGAACTGAACCATTTATTTTCTTCAGGTAGATGTGTTCTAAATATCTGATTTTGTTGTTTTTTACCAGCAGGAATGACTGAGCCAGATCAAAATAGTAGAGTGAAGTGGCTTCATGTTTTGAGATGCAAATGATGAAATTTTAGAGATGTTATCATTAATTTTCTGCTTTTATTGTTTACACTGGGACTTACTGTTGCCCACACAGTGGTTGAAATTGCTTAAATTTTAAATATTCAAGATTTAAATCCCCACTTCTCTTGAGCACGTGCCCAGATTGGATTGCTGAAGAAAAATAAAAAATCATGAAAATAATTTATTTTAAGACAAATAAATAATTTGGAGAAAGCTCTGGTGAAGATTCCTGGGTTCAGAAGGCAAATAAGGATTTCCTTCTGGAACGAGAATGAATTGGCCGTGCCATGAGTTGAACAGAGACCTGGAATTTCTCACCCAGGAACTTTGGTGTCAAAATGGCATCATCAGTGCCAGGCACTCAGGGTTCCAGGAGTAAAATCCATGTGAGGAACTCCACCAGCACCACCAAGAAAGGTCTTTAAAATATTCTTTTCCTCACTTTTATTGCCATAAATGTCCCAGATTTGCATTTGTGGTGAGAAATTCCAATAAGGGGTAAATGTGGGAAGGGTGGGGAGCTCCAGGTGTTGTTCCTGCCCTGCTGGAGGGGGATTGCAGGGCTGGCAGTGCAGAAGAGGTGGGATTTGCTGCTCTGGGTAACGAGGTTTGGTGTCCATCCCTTCCCCAGGTGGAGCCGGAGAAGCTGAAGACACTAACGGAGGGGCTGGAGGCGTTCAGCCGCGCCAGGAAAAGGAACAGGAAGTGAGTCCATCCTGCTTCCCCACTGAATCCCAACCAATCC
>PYHW01010549.1:352342-400135 GCA_013186435.1 Turdus rufiventris
TTTTTTTTTTTTTTTTTTTTTGCAATTTTGCAAAACAAAAACTTGGGGGCTGCCTCTTTCTTCTCAGTAAATCAGCCCGGGCAGGAGTTTCACACAAAATGAGGAGCTCGGTTTTAAGAAAGTTTATTGTTCCTGCAGCCCTGCTCTCTTTTATTTCAGACAAACAGACGCTCCCTGGCTTGCTGGGATCGATGAGTGAGGGGATATATTGGGAAGTGGTGTGGGTTTGAAGTGGGATTTGCTTTGATATTTCTGTGCAAATCCATGTGATGCCTCACTGACTCATACAGCTGAAAATAGGTGGTGATATCAAGCCCAGAATTCTTTACAGATTTTTTTTTTTTCCCCTTTTTCTTGCTTAGCTAGCTGCTCTTCCAAAAAATTCAGGTCATTATTCAAATCTGTGCTTAGATTAAAACTCCAGATAGCATCACTCTTACTCACTGGTGAATCACACTGGAGCAAATTTTGGTCCTACTGAACTCACTCTGTGTTGCCTTAGTCATAAGTTTGTTTGGCAAATCACATGTCATGCTCGAATTAAGCATTTGCTCAAATAAGATACTTTTAAAATACATTCAGGAAAGTTTGCACATAAGATTTATATAGATAAGATTTATATTGCAAACTTGTCAAAGCCAAACTAGAGAATGAAAAATTCTGTTAATTCTGAGATAAAACATGAATTTATGTTGTCAGCAACAAAACTAAAGGGATTGCTGGACATGTTTACAAATTAAATTTGTTTCCTAAAGTCTGTTTATAAATTCATTTTGAATGTTGGCTTTTGGGAGGCTTTGGAGCAGCAAACTCCCCCTGGATGTAGTGATGCCACCACCACCCACACAGCTCAGTGTCACCACAGCCTCTGCTCTGCCACTGCTGACACCAACTCGACCTTTCCCAAAGATTTTTTCACATTGCTTGATTCCTATGCCAATACCAAATTTGCACTGAATCTTTTTAAACTGACACCACGTGGCTCTTTACATTTTCAGGGCCATTTTTTCCCTGAATGGGGATAACAGGAATTTACTGAAATTATGATTTAAAAGCTAAACACCAAATAGGCAAAGTAAATAAAACTGTTTCCAAAAATAGAGCAAAACAGCTGTGAAATGATATTGGAAGGAAGGGCAGGAGCTGAGGTGGGGATGGTTGTAATAAATTACAGATTATCAATCTCAGGGTTTGGTTGGGTGCATCCACAGCTCCAGCTGGAAGCACTGGCACGTTACAGGTATGGCTAAAAGAGGGGAAAAACCAATTTATTATATTCCAAGCATGGCCTGAATGATGATGCAGAAATGAGATTGGTAAATTGCAATTTGGCAAATTGCAGCCAAACCACAGCACGATCCGTGGAACAATGAGCATCCAGTTCCTGATGCTGCAGCAGCCGAGGGCTCCCCTCCCATCCCGAGCTGGGGAGAAGGAAAAGCTCTGCTGGTGCTGCTCAAACTGCAGCAAGGCTCTCCCACAGGAATGGAGACCTGAGAGCTGCTCCTCTGGAAATTCAGCGCTCCACGGTGTGCCCAGACCCACAGCTCCTTGTTGTGGGGAGAGCCTGCTCCCTTTCCAGCTGGGAAAATAAACCAAAGCAAAAGCAAAACCTGTGATTAAAGAGGTGCCAGCAGGAAAGGAAAGCTGGCCATGGAACCACAACTTCCCAAGCTGGGATATTTTCATGTGTCCCAGGTGATGTGAGGTCACTGTTTGTTTATGCTTGGTTCCTTACAGGTGGAGTTTGGATAATCCACACAGGTTGGGATTACAACTCCTCCCATCTTTCTGGATCGTTGTCCTCAAAAGGATTAACCTACGACTTCAGGAAAAGCTCACAAAATATCTGCGTGTTTAAAATCAGAGAATAGGGAAAATAAATCAATTAACAACCAACCACCAAATACTTGGGGGGAAATGGGAATGGATTCATTTGGGCCTCTTGAAAACTTACGTATTTATCTGTTTTTGTCTTTTTTCAACTGAAGAATGAAACTCTGACGCAATTTTCCTATTATATAATGGCATTATTTTCCAGTCCTTTATTTGTCTTTTGTTTCCAAGAATGATTAATTGGTGACACAACTCAGGTACCTGCAGAAACATTTCCAAACCCAGCCATTCTTTTGTCTTGGAAGATTTTTTTTCCTATACCTGGAGCAGCCAGAAGCACCAAAGTCCTTTCAGGTAATCTCATAGGGTTATTTGAGATTTCAGGGTTAGAAATTCCCATCACACCTGTGACATTTCCTGATTTTCTTATGGGATGTCTGTGCAGGTCCCACAGAAATGGTCCCAGGTGGTTTGGGCACACCTCAAATTCTTTTGGGATCTTCAGCTGCTCCTGCTCCTCTCTGCATTGGCTCACCCAGAAATTCTGCCTGTTCCCAAGGAGCTGCCCTTCTGGAAGCTGAGTGTTTGCAGCGCCCTGAGAAGCACAAATATTCCACAAATATTCCAGAATCATGCCATCAGTTTGGAAAAGATCCCTGAGATCATTGAGTCCAACCTGTGACTGATCACCACCAACTGTCTCATCCAGCAGGGATGGGGACTCCAAACCTCCCTGGGCATTCCCTTCCAATGTCCAATCACCCTTTCTGTGGAGAAATTCCTCCTCATGTCCAGATAATCCTCCCCTGGCACAGCTTCAAATTTTGTCCTCTCGTCCTGTCACTACCTTGAGTAATCCATGATTTTCATTTTCCAGCTTCCAAGGCTCACATGTGAAAACTGATTTGAAGGAATTGCCTTTCCCTCACTTTCGCTGTGGCCACATTTCAGTTCCCACTTTTCCCTTTTTAATTTCTTTTTTTCCTTAGTGAAGTTCAGAGGAATTTTGTGAGCAGCTCCTGCTCTGTCCACGCTCTGGACTGGGACACAAGAACACAAATTCCAGGATGGGGCAGCCACAGCTTCTCTGGGCAATCAGTGTGTGCCAGGGCCTCCCCACCCTCACAGGGAACAATTCCTCTCCAGTTTTCCCCCAGTGGGGAATTCCCTGCCCTCTGGAAGTGGGAAGCCATTCCCTGTGTCCTGTCACTCCAAAGTCCTTCTCCAGCTCCTTAAATCAACTCACTGCTCCCCCTTGCACTACTGAGTTTTTGAACCAAAATCTCAAGAGTGAAGCAGCTGTCCCCTCTTTTCAGGGAGCATTGTGGAGTCTTTAGCCTTTATTTGAGAAGGAATTCCTGAGCTGAGCAGGGCTGCCACTGCTCCTGAGGAAGCAGGAGCTGCTGTCCAGGTGTCTCGTGTGTTTGTGAAGCTCTGGTTGTACCTGGAGCAGCAGATCTCAAAGAAGGGGGATGAATGGCAATTTGGAAGTGGGAATACAGCATCAGCTTTGCTGTGACTGATGTCTGCACAGTGAAAGTGCCTTTTAAAATTCTGTTTTCTTAAAAAGCCCTTTGACGAGGAAGTACAGCAAAGTGAAGCCTGAATACATCTTTAAATCTGCATGTTGATTGCATAACTCCCCACCACAGCTCCAAACTTCCTTTTGTTATTACAAACGTGTGCACAGAGCACTGCAAACATTGTCCCCACTCCTCACTGCCAAGGAAACACTTTCAGTTTCCTTTTGACTCTTCCTGCAGCCCAGCAAATATTTGTGTTTCTTGATGCACAGCAACTGAGTGATCCTGGTTTTGCTGGGAAGGCTTTCAGCCCCATTTTACAGGAAAATGGGGGAAGCACAGAGCACACGGTGACACTGCTCCATACAAGTGACAAGAAGCTTCCCTCTGATTTGCATCACAGTCAGAAAAATGCCAAACCTTCCTTTCCAGGGAAACAGCCCCCGACTCCACTTGGCACCAGCAATTTGGGGACAGGGGAATTGCTTCCAGGAGTGAGACCTGGGTTATTTCTGCACAGCAGAAATGGTTCTACCCCAGCTGGGGAGATTTTTTGGATTTTGGGGGAATTTCTCTGCATGGAATATTAAACATTCCCACTCCAGATCAGCACGAAGCAATGACATCAACCTCAGAGCAAGGTGGGCAGGGAAAATGTTACCTTTATGAATCAGAAAGAAAAATTGTTATATTCAGGCCATTAATCCAGAAGACAGCAGTTGTCACAAGGGATTTGTAGGGGAGCTTTTCGGTGGTTTTCTTTTTATAAAGCTACACTTGGTGTTTTTCCTAATTAATTCCCTAATTTCTTGTTCTTCCCAGTGAAAGGTGTTGCAGCCCAGGGAATGAGGTTGGAATTAGATGACCTTTAAGGTTCCTTCCAACCCAAACCATCCTGGGATTCTGTGATTCAATGATTTTACAGTTGCCTGCAAAATAATTTTTAGAAAGCAGCCCCACTTCTACCCTTGTGCTGAAATGCAGCAGAACTGCAGAGCTCTGAGGAGGAGGAAAGGGAGCATCTCTTACTTCTGGGACAGAGTTTTCCAGAGTCCCCTTTATGGCATGTCCTTCACTCTGGCTTCTGAAATCTGAAAAAAAACCCAAAAAAACCAGTTTTCAATGCTCCATATCTATTATTTTATTGATATTTTAAGTTGCAGGATGGGGGTTGCTTTAATTTTTTGACACAGGCTGGGGAGCTCCCAGCTCTTCAAAACACACTGATTAAAAAAAAAATTAAATAATTATCTTGTGTTTGCCTTCTAAGGTGTGAGATTTCGGGATAAATTTGCATACATTTGTGAACTTGGTTTTCATGATTTTTCTCGGCGATGTGTTTTTAAGTAACAGATTGAGTAAATCTCTCTACTCTTATTTTCCAAAGTTAAAGGGCATAAATACCATCTTTATTACACGCTGATTTTAACAATACTTTTCTAGGTCCAGTCATAATTGTTATTCTCTTCACATTATAAAGTGACTTTTTTTCCTGGTGGTAAAACCCCAGATTTCTGTGGGTTTGAGCTGCACTCCTGCAGGTGCCCAATGGTTTTACTTGATAATTCCAAGCCAAACTCCTCTGGTTTCATATCTGCATTATTGTTAACTCTCCTGTTGAACTGGGTTGTAAAAGAGCCCAGTCAAGAGTAGATTTATCTTTTGAGTCAGAATCCAGGATTTTATACCACAGGAAACAGCTGCAGCAGGTTCCTTTAAAGAGCTCCACACACAAAGCACAATTCCCTTTCATTTTAAACCCATTTCTTGACACAAATAGTTTTGATATAAAACTCTCAAATAAGGAGCTTCCTGCTGCTTTTCATCATTGTCCCTTCCTGCTGTAATCTGGGGAATCTGCTATTTTCATAGCTGCCCTTTTATTTTGTTTTATTCGGTGTTGGGTTTGAGATTTTAACTACATTTTCAACTTTTATAATTTTCATTCAGAGCTTTAAATCTCCCAGGAAGTTACTCCATCCTCGATTTCAGGGTTTGGCTGATGGGTTTGGGTGACCTTTGAGGGGAAAATGCACAGGCTGCCAGTTCCCTAAACCCTTGGAATAATTGGAAATAGAAATGGTTGGGAACGATACATTAACTCTGAGCATTAGGCACTAAGCATGCTTGCTGGCTACTTTGATCAAGCTCTTTTTTCCTGACAAAACCCCCTTTGAAACGAATAGGACAGAGGTTCCTTTCACTTCAATCAGAGTTCTCAGACACAGGGAGAAAGAAGGACTTCATAACCTTTAAAAAGACTCTCCTCGTCCATTCATGGAGCTCCTGGAAAGCTCAGCACTCTCCCTTGTGCTGGAGTTACTAAGCCAGCTCCTGGATGCTTTCAGGCTTCCTTCTACTGAGGATTTGCTTAAAGATGAGATGGAAAGAGCTGCAATCTGGGATTTACAGCAGCAGGAGCAGGGACACTGGGAATATTTGGTGCTGTGGATTGTCAGCTTGGCTTTTGCACCTCCTGAGCCTGAACCTGGCACAGCGCAGAAGATGATTCTTTGTGCACTTCTTACCTTGATTATTTGTGTGTGTATTTACAGGCAAGTCATCAGCACCCTAAAAAATTCCAGTTTTCTTTTAACACCTTGAATGAAGGTTTTGGACATCCAGCACCTTGGCAGGGGTCATTATCACTTCTGGAATCTGCTTCTGCGCTCTCTGAGCTTTGTTTTTTTTAACTACTTTTGGTACTTAGTAGGTACCAACACAGAGTAAAGAAGAAGTACATGCTCCTGCTTATAATCATCCATAAGTGATGCTTCTGCTTGGAGAAGATTAATGCAGTGAGATATAAAGTATTAGGGGAAAAAAAACCAAACCCAAACCAACAAATAAACAGGATAAATCTGCAAAAAAGACCCCCAGTCCTCCAGGATTTAGGCAGCTACGGTGAGAACAAGGATTCTTTGTGTTAAATGTCACTATGGAGAAGCAGAAGCAAAAGCAAGGATGGGATAAAGCCCCTGAGCCTGTACAGCTCTGGTATTTCCAGTGATGTATATGTTTAAATAAAATGTGAGGAGTTTTGGTCAGTCCAGTTTACAAATGTGCATATTCCATTCCATTATCTCCATGAAGAAGAGTCAGAATTCAGCTATTGAACAAATAATTTCATTTGAGACATTGTTTCCTTGATTTGTGCATGAAAAGTAAATTATTTTATCTACAGGTGAGTTACAGCTCATAATTTTTTTTACAGCTACAATTCTTCAGAAACCCTGTAATATTTTAGAAGAGGAAGAGATCAGATTACGTGCTTAAAAGATGGATGGTTCTGGCTCAGAGCTAAACTAATGCAAGCTGAAACTTTAGTTCTGCCCATGTTTCAGCTCTGTGCAATGGCTTTTTTGACTACATAAAAACCCCTTCTGTACCCTACAGGGCATCATTTAAAAAAATTGCATTGCTTGTAGAAATAAAATAATGGGATGAGTTTAGGACTAAGAGCCACCTGGAGGGTAAATATGTTTCATTTTTGTACTTTTAAAAAAATCTTAACTATTGAAAAAGAGCAGAACGCGCACACAAAGGGAGAAGGTTGTTATTATCTATTGTTAGCTGTGCTGACTGAAAAGGGGAAAAAGTCTTGCAGCAGTGTGTAAAATGCCTGTTCCTTGCAGAAGCAGAAAGAGGAAAGTCGCGGTGTCTTTGAACCGCTCGAGGAAGGGCTGGAGGAGGAGCTGCCTGTTCCTGTCACAGGGATGTCACCTGTGCACTCCCCAGGTGGAAAACACAAATCCACAGCTCGGGACGGTGTCACAGCCACCCTGCAGTGCCAGCCCTCCCCTCTGCCAGGTCACCCCAAATTGCTGCAGCCACCAAACCCAGCTGGGCTGGGGGAACTTTGGCCGCTTCTCAAACGGTGCTGAATTATAAATTCTAAGCTAAACCATTACAAATTTTAAATATTTACCTGTTAATTCTAATCCAAGGCAAGAATTGTCCAGCTGACAAAATAGAAATTATTAATAAGTTCAGTCTACCAGTTTTGTTCTCTGTTTCTTTTCTCATTTGCTCACATGACTGAACACTTACCTGATGCTTTCATAGCAGTAGTTAACAGAATTTCCAGATCTCTTTCCCAAGCTAATTTGGGTCTGTGGCAGATGAACACAATGTTCTTGCTGTTTCTTTTCCCCTCCTGTGTATTCCTGTGCTTGTTTCATCTTCCTTCTCTCTCTCTCTAGCTGACACAATTCTTTATTCTTCATTTTGTTAATCATGTGTTTGTCACAAACAGCAGTTGTATTTGCTATACAAAACCATGTAAATAAAAACACAACAGGAAACCAAAAATAAAAGGCAATTCAGAGACTGAACCTATTTTTTTTCTAATTTAGAAAATGGAAATTAGGTACAGTTGGCACAGTAATCCAAACAGTGAAGTTTTGAGTAAGAATTTCAGTTTATTTCAGAAGGTAACACTGACAGCCCCTGTGAGAACTCTAAGGTGGAGGTGAGAGAAGCAGCTGCTTGGTCTCAGGGCGTCAAAATAAAATGGAAGTGAGGAGATATTTGAGGTACTAAGAGTCTTTGATGAAGAGTTTTGCAGACTAATGTCTCATGCAGGAAACTCTGGATGGGCAGAGGATGGAGACTCTGTCCAGGTGAGAATTTGGAAATACTAAGTTCCACGTTGCAGGATATTGCTCTTGATGGAAAGAGGGATGAAGGAGTTTAATAAACTAAAATACGAGGATTTCCACCTCAGCATGGGAAAGAATTTGCAATGAATGGAGCAGAGAACAAGAACAGATTCCCAGGGAGAGCGTGGAGTCTCCAGAGTCATTCCAGCCCCACCTGGATGTGACCCTGGGTGCACTGGATGAGCTCCAAATATTCTATGATTCTGTAGGAAAAAAAAAATTAAAATACTTGTTCAGGAACAAACCTGAGTGTGAAATGTTGGTTTGTGTCCCAATCCTGCTGACATTTTCACGGCTGGAACACTTTAAGCTCACATTGACCAACATGCTGAGGGGACAAACCTCAGGGGGCATATTGTGGGGACACTGTGGGGACATGGCAGGGAGACATTGGGGACACTGAGAGGATACTGTGGGGACACAACAGAAGCATCGTGTAGACACAGTGTGGGTGCTCTAAGGGAAACAGAGGGGACACTGGGGGGGATACAGAGGGAACACTGTGGGGACACGGCAGGGACACTGTGGGGACATAGCAGGGAGACACTGGGGACACTGCCAGGATACTGTGAGGACATTGTGGAGACACGGTGTGGGTGCTGTAGGGGAAATAGTGGGGACACTCTGGGGGGATACTGTGGGGGAAAGAGCGAGGACTTTGTGGGGACACTGTGGGGACACTGTGGGGGAAACGGCGAGGACTTTGTGGGGACATTGTGGGGGAAACAGGAAAGACTTTGTGGAGACACTGATGAGACGGTGGAGAACTGTGGGGATCGTAGTGGGGAGACATTGGGAAGACACTGTGGGGACACTGTGGGACAGAGTGGGGACACTGTGGGGACACTGTGCAGGAAACGGCGGGGACGTTGTGGGGACACTGAGGAGACGGTCAGGACCCAGCCGGGCACTGTGGGGATCACAGTGGGGAGACAATGGGAAGACACTGTGGGGACAACACAGGGACACTGTGGAGAGGCTGTGGGGACACGGCAGGGAGACAGCAGGGACACTGTGGGGACGCTGTAGGCACACCGCGGGCACGCGGAGGGGACACGGCAGGCACACTGTGGGGACACTCTGGGCAGCCGGCGGGGACACCGCGGGCTCGCTCCGGACGCTCGGCGGGCTCCGCTGTCGCCCGGTGCCGCCACCCCCCTCAGGCTCCCTGAGGCTCCCTCAGCCTCCCGCCCTCGGCTGCGCGCGCAGCGCCGCTCCCGCCGCGCGGGCTGCCGGGAGGGCCGAGCGGCTGTGGTTAATGTCCGCCATGTTTGCCATGGCGCAGGGAGCGGACCGAGCGAGCCCGGCGCGGATCTAGGGCTGCGGGGCGTGCGCTGCGGGCTACGGGCGGCCCCGCCGGGAGCTGCGCCGGGGCGGCGGGACCCTCCATGGTGGGGCGGGCGCGGCGCGGGAGCGGCTGGGAGGCGGCGGCGAGGCCGCACTGAAGGCCCNCCCCGGGGTGTTATTGTGAGGGGGAGACAATGAGCAAACTCTCCTTCCGCGCCCGGGCGCTAGACGCCGCCAAACCGCTGCCCATCTACCGCGGCAAGGACATGCCCGACCTCAACGACTGCGTCTCCATCAACCGGGCCGTGCCGCAGATGCCCACGGGGATGGAGAAGGAGGAAGAATCGGTAAGGGAGCGCGGCGCAGGGGGGGCACCATTGTTTACAGGCACCCCCCGCACGGGGAACCGGCCGCCGGTATTCACCAAGCGCGCTACGCTCGCTCCGCCGCGGGGCGCGCGGGGCGCTGCGCAAACGGCGCAGCGTAAGCCGCGGTCCGGCGCCGCGAGCGGGCCCTGCCGCCGTCCGCCATCTTCTGCTGCGCGTCCCGGGCGCGGGTGAGCGGGGGGGGCCCGGCGTGAGGGCGGCGGGACGGGACGGGCCGGCGGCAGCGCGGAGCGGAGCGCGGTGTCGGAGCAGCGCGGTGTCACAGCGGCGGAGCGCGGGCCGGGCTGCCGGACAGGCTCCGGCTGCCGGAGCGCCTCGGGATGTCAGAGCGGTGGAGCGTGCTCGGGGTGTCAGTTCGGCTTGTCAGATCGGGGTGCCGGGGCCGGCTCGGGGTGTCCGAGCGGCGCACAGCGGGCTTGGTGTGCCGGGGCGGAGTGTCGGGGCCGGGATGCCGGTGCAGGGATGCCGGGGTGCTGCAGCTCGGGATGCCGGCTCGGGGCGCGCTGTGGACTGAAGCTGATACTACTGCTGCCAGCCGTGTTGTGAGTGGCTGTCAAGTCGCTCGGGCTGGAGCTGGGGAGGCGTGAAGGTGCTGGGAGCAGCGTGCTGTGCTGTGCCGTGCCGCTCCACAGGGAACGAGCTGCTCGCTGTGCCCCAGCCCGGCCGCAGCTCCGTGCCCTGCTGTCAGCTCGATAGAAACGCGGGGCTGAGGGCACAGCCCTCGCACACACACATTGTGCACACGTGGGGCTGCGGGCACAGCGCAGCTTTGGCTCCCCTGTTGCTGCAGCCACCGCCGGGGTTGTTGAACAGCGATGGTTTGTGCTGTGCTCGCTGTGGACGCGGTGCGTGAAGCCTTGGAGCTTTCGTGTTATTTCCGACTCAAGCAGCCGCTGTTCAGCGTGTTCTGCTCGTGGCGTTAAAGGGTGGAAAAGCTTTTGTCCGCTGAGGTAAATAGAAGTTGCTGCGGTTTTTGGTGAGCAGCAGGACAGCTTTGAAAAGGCTTGCCCGCAGTTCTGGTGTCCTCCGAACGTACGGCTTTGTCTTGCTGATCTTCAAACGCTTTTCTGTAAGAGTAAGGTTTATTTTGTGCTCCTGGGAGTTGTGTAAGCTCAGACACAGGCTGTCGCCTGATGTGTCTGTACTTGCAGAGCCGATAGTAAATGCACCCTCCAGAATTTCCTCAATGAATCCGTGTCTCCGCCTCAGCCAAACCTCTGTGCCTGTGGATTGGCTTTTCCGAGGTTGCAGCTGTCAAAGGAGGCTCCGTGCTTTCCTCCTTGCCTTTTCTCACCTGACTGGTGGCATTAAAAGGAATCCTCTGTCTTATCATGATGGGCTTCTATTTTTTAGTTAACTGTGTGATACACTGTGATCAAAACTTCAGGAATTCCCCAAGAGTAACTCTGCTAGAAACTGGCATTGTAGTTAAAAGGAACAGCACTGGAGTACTAATAAAGTAATATTGGAGACTCATTTGGTTTTCTCACCTTCAAAAGTCTATCTTGCAGCGCTCTGTTAGCATTAATATTTAAATGAATTCTTTAACAATGCTGTTATTTTGATAAATCATGTTTAAAATAAAGTTGTTAATGGAAAATTGCTGTAGGAGTTCAAATAAACAAGCTGCTTAAATGGTTGAGAAGATTAGATTTATACTTCAATAAAACTACTTTAGCTTTGTCCTAAAAAGTTGTTTTCCTGTGAGAGTGAGGTTTGTTTTCTCTGCCTTGACATGTGGCTCTGTTTGATATATTATGTAATAGTCTCAAAATGAAACGACTGAAGCAATATATAAACATAGTGTGAGATGCATCAGCCAGGCAAGATTATAAAGTGCTATTCTTAGATTGTTCAGATTATTGCCATGTGGTGATGGTTTCATTCATGGTTTGTTCTTCTCCCAGTGTAGCACAGATAAGTCTTAATTATACTTTTTTAAAAAAATGATAAGAAAACCCTTCTAGGAACAGCTGTTGTGGGTGACAGTAGTTAAATATTACTAGAAATACTTCAACAGCTTTAATTGATAGCAAATTCTGCTGTGATCGATTTGATGTATTTTGAAAGGGAGAAATCTCTGTACACTCATTTGTGCCACCTCAATTTCTAGGGTATCTCAAGGCCTTTTTTTCCCCAGTGAAAGTTGTTTGAAGCCTCGGGTTGGCTGCTGTTTCCAATTTGCTGCTCAGAGCCACAAACCTCGTGTTCCACCCTCTGGGAAGCCTTGGTGGCACCAGTCAGGTCTTGTAGCCCAGTGTGTCATGGGGTCAGACAGCACCTTCCGGGATATATCCCACTGGAAATGGTCATTATTTACAGATTTGCAGGGTTTGAGTGACATATCTGCCCTGTTCTGCACAACCCAGCCTCGCCAGTGCAGGAGTGTGGTTTAATTAGTTGGTGATTGATCTTTTGTACGTACAAAAGTGCAGATTTTGGGCCGTTTATTCTTGATGAATATTCTGGAACTGTTTCTGTAGGAGTATCTCAGAGATTTATATCCACTCGCAGCGTTTCACAAATCAGCAGCTCATTTCTCTCACTTGGAGATTCCAGCTGTGAAAAAATTAGGTTTCTCTTCTGTAGCATGTTTATGTTACAAATGTTTATAATTTACTCTAAATTAAACCTGAGGAAGAAAATTGTGTGGGTTTGTTTTTAAACTCACGTGAGAGAGCGAAATCCTGTTAAGCAGAAGCAGGAAGGTGTCCTTTTGGGAGTTCAGAAACTGAGCAGGGACACTTGTGGGTTTCTTTTTTTTCTGATGAGTAAGACTTGTATTTCCTAATGCTAATGAATTGTTTTGACTGGAAAGGGAGAAAGTCGCAGAATAGATAAGCCCTGGTTTTGTTTCTTACCGCATTAGCGTGTTTTTATTTGAATACCTCTTACTGGAGATTGCTGAGCTGCACACGGTGAGGTGGAATCCCGCTTGGTAATGAGGCACATTGACACGGAAAGCTCCGGGAAGTGAATTTACCTGGGGTGCTCGCAAGCTGAAAATGAGCCGGGAATGGGTGATCCCGGCATTGCCTGGTCAGAGCTGTGTGAGCCTTCATCTCAATCCTTGTTTGAGCATCCGTTCATTTACACCTCAGCTTGGCACGGCATCACAAGCCTCAGGGAAGAGAGGAAAAGTGCAGGAATGGCAGCTTAAGAACGTGCTTTGACACTGCAGAAATGCTGACACCGTACCCGTGGGAAGGGACTTTCCTTGCCAGCCCTTCAGGGATCACCTCGGCATGAGCCCTCTCTGATCATTGAATGCAACGCTCAGTTCTGATTATTTCGACTGGAAGTATTTAACTTGATTTTTTTTTTTCCCAGTACTTAGTTCATTCAGTTCCTTTTTAACACTGGGATTTGAAGTGCTCATCATCTTTGGTGCTTTGTGGTGTCCTGGAGCTCGTGATGCTCCTGGAACAGCTTCTTCATTCTCTTTCAAAGCAGGAAGCTTTTAGCTTTGCACAAATCCTGGTTTTCCTGTTAAACTGTATCAGCAAAAATACCCATAATGAATATTTCCCTCTGATACAGAGAACAGGGAGAGTATCAAATGTGCGAGGATTTATTTAAGCTGCTGGTCAGAAGTAGCTGGTGCTGCCTGATGCACTCAGGTCTGGGTTTAAAAACACAAATACTCATAAATCACTCCCCACATGGACAGAACCTGCTCTTAACTGGGTGTTTGTGTGTGGGCTGTGCATTCATAACCTGTGGTTGAACCCTCAAAGTTCCTTACAAACGAGAGGCTTAGTAGAACAAAGAAGCCCAGACAGCAGTGAGTAAAGCAGCAGGTCAACAGAGGATAACTTCAGCCATGCAAATATTCTGTAAAACAGAAATCCCTCTGAAAGACTGCATGGGAATCGAAGTGAGAAAACTCTGAGGATTACATTTCCATGCCAAACCAGGTGAAAACAAGACAGCAAGCTTCGCTTAGGAAAGGAATTGGGTTTGTTTGGCTAAAATCAACTGGGTTATCTGCTGGGAACCAGAATTCCCAGTGTAAGTTATTCCTCAGTCAGAGTTAAGCACCTGCATTTATTTACTTACTTGGGGAGTACTTGGAGACTGCTGAGATTACTGAAGTATGTTTGGCATTAGGCAGTGAAATGCTGGCTTGTGATTTTTCTTCACAGAGTTTTGTGGGAGATCTTTCCCTGCCTTGATCTCCCGTACTTTTCTCCCTCCCTGCAGTCCCACCGCCTTGTGCAGTGATGTCCCTCCCAAGTGCACATCTCAATTCCATTTCCCAGCCGTTATTTCAGTTCTCAGCTCTGTTCCTTTATCCTCGCTGTGCCTTCACCTGCAGAATCTCTGCTCCTTGTTTAATGTCCCCTTTGGTACCAGTGAATCAGAATTAACCCTGAGCACTGGGGAGCTCTAAAACTGAGGAGCTTCGCGTTTCGTTTGTTGTGGCTGAAGTTAAACACCAGCAGGATTTGCTCTTCGGTCTCCACCTCACGAGCAGTTTATTAGGGCTTATCACATTAACACCTATCAGCAAACCTGTCACAAGTGCTTGGGATATCAGCTTAGCCCGGGACAAATGTCACTGATCTCCGAGTGCTCTTGAAGACAGAGCTGAGCCAGAATAAGCGATCTGCAGGTAGAGGGGACACTCTGCTTTTTTGGGGGGTTTTGATAAAGGATGGGACAGCAGATCATCCTTCCTTTCCCGTGGGGATAGAGGTGGGGGTGGAGCAGCGGTGTCATGCCCAGGTTAGATGGTTCAGCGCTATCTTAACTCCGCACGGGTAATTGAGATAAAGCCGCGTTTTTGCTGCAGGCCAGAGGCTGCTCGGGGTCAGCGAGCCGGGCTGGCACAGCTGCCCCGGCGGCTTTGGGTGCCCGTGGCCCTGCAGCACAATGGGAAGCGCCGGGCTGCTGTTAATTGAGTCACACCTCGGCTCATTATGCAGCAACTTTCCCTGCTGGGAAGGGCTCCCAGGAACTCCCTGCCAGAGCTCCGGAGAGCGCTTGGGAATCGCCTCGCTGTGCTCCGTGCTCAAATGCCTCGGGCACTCTTTTCCTTTCCCTTCAGTTTAAGGAAATCTTGGGAAAAGCAGCTCGGGCTTCCTTGGATTTACAGAGTGCCAGATTTCACAGTGCTCCTGCTTGGCAAAACTGAGCAGGAAGCAGCTTGGTGCAGTTTCTGTTTTGACTGAAACCAGTTGAAATGTCCTGCTTGAACAATTTGGGTCAACAGACATTAATGCTGCTTATAGTAACTTGTGTTCTTTAACTGCTTTTCGTAAGAAAGATAAATTTGACTGGTTCAAAAGGTTATTTGTAATTTAGTTTGCCAACAAGGCTAATAAACAATGCTTTGTTTATACCATAGCATCTTTATCACTCAACACTTCAATTTTCGGAAACATATTTAATATTTACATATTTATATTAACATATTGTATATGTTAACATTACACATTCATACTAACAAATTAAATATCAATATTAACATATTGCATATTATTATGAAAATTTTTAATATTTACATAAACCATTGGGTGTCCTAAAAGCCAGTGGTGGTGAAGATCAGTTGTAGAACTGAAGTTTCTATAACAAGTAAAGAAGACTGGAACTAGAATTGAATTCCTGTGTATAAAAGGGTTTGAGAGGTAGGAAGAATAATTTAGTGAGACTAAAAGTTCTATCAGTATAGACTGTCATAGTTTTGAAAGTAATGTTGGTTCGTTCCAAGTCAAATAAGTAAATATTTGAGAATATACTATTGTAAGGCTTTGATTTTTGATTCATTTTGCAAATCCCTATTTGCTAATGTATAATAATCACAATATAATAGGACTGAAGGTGTGGATAAAATTCTCTCCCTGTCCATGGCAGAGAAGTGCTGTAAATGTGTAGCAGCAGAAATTTGCAGGAAAAAAAAAAAAAAATCTGAGTTCTTAATTGCCCCGATTTCCTTTGTGCAATTCTCACTGTGATTAACACATTTACACCTCTGCTCTCTCAAGTTCGGGTGCCCAGCACCTCCCCATTGGCAGAACTGTTCTCTGCACGATGTTTTTGTGTCATCCTCAGTTAAAGATTTGCTCTCCCCAGTCGGTGAAATGCCATTTTCCCATCAGTTTCCCATATCAATAATCTCCTTTTTGCTGCTGTCCCCTGGGCCACACAAAGTGCTTCATGCACGGAGCAGTTCTCAGCCAGCAGAAACGCTTCCTCCCCCTTTCTGTGCTCGTTGCTCTTGTTTACATTGGAATTCCTAATTTGTTTTTCTCAGCTTTGTGCCGTGTCTCTGGCTGCACTCACACTTGGTGGATCTCAGACCAGTGTGTGTTGCATAAAACAAACTGTTTTACTTTGAAACATCCCGGTGATTCCCTGTGCCAGACTTGGATGTAAACAAACCGCTCTGTCTCTAGTGCTAGCCAGAGACTGGATAATTAAGGGAGACACTGATACTGCAGAAAGTAAAAAAAAAAGGAAATTTATGTTGCTTGAGTTAAAGATATTTGGTTTGAAAGGATTTTTGTAGTTAATTGTTAATAAGTTTGATTTTTATCAATTACTCTGTGTGTGTTTTAACTTCTCTAACCTTTTCCTAAGATGTCCAAGCAATCTTTGACATTGTTTTTAATTACAAAATGAGAGATTTCTCCGTGGTTTCTCCAGCACTCCAGGTAGCATCACTTTGGCAAGGAAAACACCATTTGTTTAAAAACTCTGTAAAATCCGAATTGCCTGCTGTAGGTGCACACACCTCAATTAAATAAAACCTCTGGCTGTTAATGCCGGGCTGGAACTGTTCCCCAGAGGCTGAGGTGAAACGCAGAGTGCAGAGGAGGGGTGCTGGCAGCTGCTGGCAGGATTTGCAGCTCTCCCTGCTGCTGCCTCCTCCCTCTGCCAGGAGCAGCTCTGTGACTCACGGTCACAAGGAGGGCTTGGGTGTGCAGCCAGCCCCAAACACAGTTTGGGTTCTGGGGGTGATGTTTGGGTTAATGAAAGGCAAAGCTCGTTTAAAAATGCAGCCTGGGGTTCGTGATATGAGAAATGAGAATATTTCTAAAATATTTCTATTTTTGCCATCCTGCTTTGACTGGGATAATCAAGATTCTTACTGGAATCATTTTTTTGGCCTTCTGAGTGATACCGGTGTATCCCACTTTGGACTACATGTTGTATTATTTGTAACAACAGTCTCATAAAGCTTTTTTGGGACAAAAAAATCCCACTCTTCGATAAGCAGAAATTTTTCGTCTAGTGCCACAAACAGCGTTTTTCAAAAGGATTTTTTAATAATTCAATTTATTGTTATAATTTGATTTAAAGTAATTAGTATATATTCATGTTTTGGTAGACTGGGAATTGTGTAAATAATTGTAGCTCTAAAATGCAGAGTTTTAGTTGCTGTGGGGTTTTTGACATTTCATAGACAGTGACAGTTGTGTGTCCATATGTTCATAAATAGTGAATAATCATTATTTACAGGGATGAGAGATTGCTCATGCTCTCAGGCATCACTGCTGTCCCATTCAGGGTGACATTTGGGATATCTCACAGTTGTTTCATGTCCAGTTTGACATGGAATGGTTGAAATTGCATTATTTCCTTTTCCTGAATTAAAGTTATTTAGAGAAATGTTTACTCCTCCTTTTCTGTGGTGTGCTGCAGCTAGAAACACAAAAATGATTGTGCTCATCTCACAGTCCCTGTCCCTTTATCAGGTCTGTGGGCTGCTCTCCATTTTTATTTCTCACTTGGCTCTAGACCCCCAGAGGGGGAAGAAAGGCATTCCTGGGAATTGTTTTGGTACAAACTGGATTTTTCCTCATTGAGATTCACAACTCCTCTCTTCTGGAGACATCTTCACCTGGGCAGGAGGTGTCACCCAGGCCTGGGGGTGTTGGGGACCCTTCCTTGGGCTGATCCAACACCAGCACTCCAGAGATGCCTTCAGGGCTGGGCTGTAATCCTGGGATTGGAAGTGCTTTGGTGCTGCTTTGGGAAGTCACAGTTGTTCAACGACTAGGAAAGGGAAAAAAGTGATGGAAAAGTCAGTGAATCCCAGGAAGGAATCTGAAAAATCATCTCATTCCATTCCCTGCCATGGGACAGGGACACCTCCCACTGTCCCAGGCTGCTCCAAGCCCTGCCCAGCCTGGCACTGGGCACTGCCAGGGATGGAACAGCCCCAGCTTCTCTGGGAATTCCCTCCCAGCCCCTCCCCACCCTCTCAGGGAGGCATTTCAGCCATTCCAGGGACCTGTGTGAATTTTTAGGATGGAGGAGCCCAGTTTCTTTCACCTTCCCCTGCCTCCCCTCACTGAGCCAGTAAGAGCAGCCAACCCTTGGTGCATTTTTTTGGCCTGTAATCACAATTCAGCAGCCTGGAAGGCAAGTGTGGGGCAGGTGGTTCTTGTGATTATTTTTTTTTTTAAGAAAGGGTGGGGGGATATCATGTTGGAAAAATTTGATATGGCCAAAAGTGAAACTGAGAAGTGGTTCCACAATCCCTTCCCACTTGTGTATGTTCTCTTTCTTGAGGGTTTTCTCCAGCTTCCTTCCACTGAGTGTTGGAAACTCCTTAGGGAAACTCAGTGGAGTTGTCCTGGAAAGCCTTGGTTTGGGTGTGTTGGTTTCCACTCAATATTTGGATTTTTTATGGTTTTCTCAGTGGCCTGCATTACTTGATAATTAACCCAGTGTTTTAAGGGGACACCCTGTGCAAAAGGAAACAGCTCTGATTCCTGACTAGATTAAGACCCTATCAAATCAGAAAAATGCATGTTATCAACTTTACTAATCACTGAAATGCTTTTCAAAATAAATTGGAAATGAAGCATTGGGTTTCAGCTCTCAAGGGTGGAATTCTTGTGGTGCACACTCTGATTCCCTGCTCTGGGACTCCTTGTTTCACTCATCCTCTTTCCTTCCCAGAGCAGAGGGAGGGAGAGCAAAGGGAAGCAGCTCTGCAGGATTGAAAGGGTTAACTGCACAAGAAAACAAAAGCTGGTGCTGGAGTTTACACTTTTGCTCTTGGGAATCTTCTCTAAAAAAAGTGTCTGTGTGCAGAGAGGGAGGAGATGGGGCTGAGGCTTTCCAAGGCAGGGAGTCTTCTGACCAAATTAGCTTTTGAGCTTCCTGACACTTTTTTTCTGGAAGTGCTGTCAAGAGGTGTTACTCACTGTGCTTGAGACTTTGCAAGATGAGTCTGCACATTTCCAACTACAACTCTGTGCTTTCAGCTTCTGAATCCCAGTATTAAAGATAAAAACGCCTTTTTTAAAAATTCCCAATTTAATATAATGTTAAGTGAAATATTTAGACTTTGGTACATTTTAATTGTTTTCTTTGTTTTAATTCTGTTCCTGGTGCAGGTAGATTGGAAGGCTGACTCCAGGTTGGCCTAGAAATAACTTACTTTGAGTGGCAAAAGCTGTTGATAAATTCACTTTTCCATCCTGCTTGTATGGAGAGCTGTGGGGTAAAGCAGTGAAACAACTTAAACAGGTGGAGCTTTGTTTGTGTGGTGTAGTTTGAAGAAATGAAGAAAGAAACAGATAACAAAGCTTTAGGATTGAATTTGTGTAGGGATTTGTATTCAATATGGAATTGCTCACTGGAGTTTGATATTTAAGATGAACTTTTCAGTGTGAGAATGCTGTTCAGCCATGGGCATCACCAACCATGCTCAACCAAAAAGCTTGCAGTTATTTAAAGTTTGATAAAGTCTGTTTCTCAGAGATTACTTGAGGGTGGCAACAGGGGATTTAAAGATTAAGGAAAAGCCAGCCTGGTCTGTAGGGTCCAAGTGCTCTGGTTTTTGGGATAAAAGGAAGTAGGAGCAGTGGGGCACATTCCTGCTCATGGTAGGGGGCTGGAATGAGAGCATTTCAACCCAAACCATTCTGTGATTCCATGATATTGGTGAAAAATACGTGAAAACTACCATTCAGTTTTGATCATGTTCCCCTTAAAGCTTAACAAAAATAACTTCAGGCTAATAGGATCAATACCTGTTGATCTATTCCCTATTGTTGGACTCTTTTCGTAGAGAAGAAACTCCCAGCCAGAAAGTTGAGGGAGAATCTGGGATCTGTGGGGTTTCAGGGATGAAGGGAATGGTGAGGTGAAGGAAGTGAAGGTTCCTTGCTCTCAGCTGGACTTGGAGCCTGGCTCTGAATGCCTGCAACCAAAACTGAATATTTCATACACCAGGATTGCTGGAATTTTAGGGGTTTTTCCCTCCTGAGGAAAAATTGAAGGAAGGATTGTGGTGTCTCAGAAAGGGCTCAGAGAGCAGCTCTGGGTTAATGTGTAAATGTGTTCAGGCAGCAGTGTTACACACACTAAACATTTACATCTCTCTAATGCTGCTGGTTGAAGAAATAGCCCAGTCTAAGCTGTGTTTGTTTGAAATTTTGTCTTTATACTGGAGAGAAAGGTCTGCATGTGCTTTTTAAGGAATTAATGGGTAATCACTCTTTGTCAGGGGCTCCTTTTTATTCCCATGGCAGCACGTTCTGTTTGCTGTCATCACTGGTTCTCTAATGCTCCCTTATTTCGTGTAAGACCTTTGGATCTGCCTTCCTGCAGAACAAAGTGTGAGCTTAAAATACTGTGTGTCTTTCAAAACCATAAGAAAAAAGTGAAAACTAGGCCAGAAGTTGTATTGGTAATAAATCTATCTGGAAAAACACTTCTTCAAGTTTAATAAATCCATTTAATTAGCCCAGCTTTCATATAAATTTTTTTGTTTAAAGAGAAATTGTTTCAGGAATTGAAGTTGAAATTTTCCTGTACTTGATGCTCAGCAGAAAGATTTGAGGTTTTCCCCCCTAATTTTAAAATTGACGCAGCTTATCTCTGTGTTTTGACGCTCTGCTGTTTGAGGAGTGCCAGCAGCAGCGCTGAAAGCTGAAATGTCTGTTTGAAAGCTGCGTTCTGCTCCAAGGCTTTTTCTAGTGAAATGAGTACTAGCACCTATTGTCAGCCTTCCTTGGGAACTGTGTGTGTGCTTACTCCAGTGTTCCAACACTGAGAACCTCAGTTCCTCATCTCGATTACAGCACAGCCAAAAGGTGCTGTGAATTTTGGACATATCAAACCCTTCTTTAGTTCTGTGCTGTTGATACACAGCTCCAGGGACAGCAGTTGAAAGCAGCCCAGTAATGAATCCATTTTTGTGTAGTTGAATTACTCAGCGCTGCCAAGCTCTCCAAGCCACGTTTTAATGGTGAAATGACAGATTTACTCAGTGTGGAGTAACTCAGGCACATCACAGCAGCTATTGGATTGCATGCTTGTCTTAATTCTAATAGCACTCACTTGGGAGCCTGATTGATTTAATGTTGCTTCATCTGCTGCAGGAGATTCCCAAAGCTGCTCTGATTTTGCAGGAATTGCATTATTTGTGTCTCTGTAACTCTTAACAATTAAAAGGAGATCATTTATTAAATATCATTTACATATTTGAAAAGGGTTTTCTTTCACTCCCCCTTTTTTTTTAAAAATAGCATTCTGTAGAATTGAAGAGGAAGAAATCTGGTTCTTGAGAGAATTTCCAAGTGGGTAGCAGGGTGTGTGAGTGGCAGCCAGCCGTGTGTGCCAGGCTGCAGTGCCAGCCAGGCCCTGGAATGCTGGCACCTTCCCATTGCTGCTGTTGATCCTGGCCTCTTGGGAGTGTGAACCGTGGGGAGGGGCACCCTGGAAGGCCAAAGGGAGGCACACAGAGCAGCAAACCTTGGTTTGTGTGTGTTTTCTCCTGCTCAAACAAGCGCTTTTCCCAGCAGTGCGTGTGTGGGAGTGGCTGGGCACAACCTGCAGCAGGATAAGTAAGATCCCATGGATCTGTGACAGAGCTGAGCTTGGATTCCCAGTGGATAATTCTGCCCATCCTCCCTCCCCTCAAATCTTGGAAACTGTGGGGAGGAACAGCGAAAGCAGAATGAAACCTTCACTCCTGTTCCAGCAGCGGTTCATGTGCTGGGAGGCTGCACTCTGCACTTTGTTCTATTGGATTTGGAGAAGTTGGTGTTTCACTTTTCCCAAGGGCTCTGTGGGTCTGAGATGTGGCCTGGTGAGGAATGGCACTGTCCTGGACACACAAAGGCAGCCTGGCCTTGCTGTTTTAGCCTGAGACAGTTTTTAGTGGTTGAAATTTTAACGTGAAAAGTGTTTCAAGAGGGAAGTTACAGCTTAGCTCTGACTTGCAACAGTAGATGGTTGTTACTGAGTTAACTAATAAATTAGCTAATAAAATTATGTGGGGGAAAAAAAAAAATCTTTGAACTGCTACATTTATTGTGATCTCTCTTTCACCTGAAGTGATCCTGTGGAATTTGTGACTTTTGTCCCATAAGAATAAAATGAAGTGATACCTGTTTGGGGAGTCCTTGCTTTTCAGGTGTTATTCTGTGAGAACTCTTCTTCCTGTTGCTCTTAACTTGCTGAACTTCTAAAAGCAGGCCAGTAAGGATTGCTGGATAGACAGGAATGCTGAAATTTGCTGTTCCTTTGACTTTAAAGACCTGATCTTGCATATATTTTCTTTCTGACAGGTTTGGGTGGGTTTGGCTTTCCCCAGCCCTAATTTTCTGCTGAGGTTGTTTAGTGGAGTTTCAGTGTTTGTCTTTTTCCCAGTCTGGTGGAAGGTGTGGGCTGTGTCTGAACAAAGGCTTCTCTTCATCTGTTTGTATTTTTAACATTCCCACCCTAAAAGATGGAGAACACATCCTGGGAGCAAGCATCCTGCTCGTTCTAAAACCCAGCAAAGCCTCCCCTCAGTTATCCTGTAGGAAAACAATGGGGGAGAAAAGGCTGATTGTCTTTATATGCACTTTGTACACGGATACTGGAATCACCTCTCCCATTTTCCCCTTGCAGGAACATCATTTGCAACGGGCAATCTCAGCACAGCAAGTTTTCAGAGAAAAGAAGGAGAGCATGGTTATCCCGGTCCCTGAAGCAGAGAGCAATGTCAACTACTACAATCGTTTGTACAAAGGAGAGTTCAAGCAACCAAAGCAGTTCATTCACATCCAACGTGAGTTCAAACCTTTGGGGTTCTGGTGGCTTGTGGTGTCTGTTCCACCCCTCCTTTTTCACCTGAGTAACCTTGGGATGGAGGTCACAGGGGTCAGGTAGTGGGAGTTCTCAGAAATCCATGTACAGATGTGAATTCCAGTGTCTCTCAAGTTGTGGAAGAATTGACAGTTGCTGGTGAAGGTTTTGCTGCTGGCTCTGTGCTGATGCTGTGTCCATGTGCTGAGCCTCATCCTGGCTCTTGGGTTTCCAGGATTCTGGATCCAGCCTCATTTGGTGTGTTTCTTCCCTTCCTAGTCCTGAGAAGGAATAACTGAAGCTGCCTGGCTGCTTCCTGGTTGCTCACACCGATGTAGGGAGCAGGAGAGAGGTGGTGTTGCTCACCTGTGAACTCCAGAGTTCCCTCTCAGTGCAGATCCATAAACCAGAGGAGTTTTTGTGGTGAAATCATTGTCCTGCTGCTCACAGTAGAGTTCTGGCAGGGCAGCTGTGCTGCCACAGGGTTCAGGCTGTTCTGGGTAACACTCACTTCTGAGTTTGGCTAAAACTGAGGAATTCCATTTCAGCAGAGAACTGAGTTTATTTTATAGATAAACCAAAATATTCTGCATGAGCTTAGCTTGTGTCTTACAGGATCTCATTAATCTAAACTTGTGGGCTGTGGATTAATTTTGCCACTTCTTTTGGTTGTTATTCTGTTGACAAGTGACACTTTCACAGTTCAGTTGTTCCTTGGCACACAATTGATGTTTGTCCTTTGCAGGATGTGGTTCAGGGGGTCATTTGGTCACTTGGATTCCTCCCAGGAGTTACCTTGCAGTAAAACCTTTGGTTCAATTCTTGCATCATTTCCCACCAGCGTGGTGAAGTGTCCCAGTTTTTCCCATTTATTTACAAAATAGGAGATTTTTGGAAATGATGTGCTCAGGGTCCTCTGTGATGCAATAGAGACCATAGAGGTGATGGGGAAAAATCAACTAAAAGGAATTGTTTTCTCTCCTTAATAAAAGAAACAAACTTGGAAGCAAGGCAGGCTGAGTGAACTGAGCTGCTGATGGAGGAATGTATTTTATTCTGTTCTTTGTTGGACACTGCCAGAAACACTGTGAATACTGTTAATAAACATGTCTAAAATGTTAAATATATTGTGCCAAAATTTTCTTTGTCTTGTTGAGACTCACAGTCTTTCTGGACAGAATTACAGAAGGTATTTGAGCTGAAGATAAATGTCAGATACTGCTCCAAGAGAATTTTTTCCCACATATTCTGGATGGAATAGGTGTGATACAAGGCAGCTTTATGCTACATAAACTGCTTGGAAATTCTGGTTTAATGCTTAAAGCACAAATTGCAGCAATACCCACTTTGGCCAGGGAAGTTATATAAACTGATGGAAAATGCCATAGGACACATAGTATAATCCATACTGACTGCTGGGTATTTCTGGCAAATTATGTTTTGCTGGGATTCTGGTAGACTAAGTTTTTAAGATTTTTTTTTACATCCATTTATTTAGATCAGTGGTTCCAAGGAAAGAAAAGTTAATTTCTTTGTAAAGCCTGCAATTTGTGAATAAGCAAGGTTTCAGGTATTAGTTGACCTCAGTGGCACCAACACAGGTGATACTGAGCTGAAAAAACCTTGAACACTTCTAATTATTCCAGTATGCTTCCTAATCTCCCAAGGATATTTGTACCATCAATAACATAAAGATACATTTTAAATTACTGATAATTAGGAAGCAATGAAATTGGTGAACTTGGACGTAAATTAGAGGTGAGGGGGTGGAAAACAAGTGTCCCCTCACAGAAACAATGAAACAAGGGTGTTCATTAAGTGGGGAATGAAATGCAATCATCCTTAAAAGAACTTTTTTGGCAGAAAGTTTCTCTTTCGTTTCTTGGTATTTCTCAGTTTGCTGCCTGGCTCAGGCCTGGGTGCTGCTGTTGGCTCAGAGGGTGGCAGGGCTGTGGTTTGCTGGGGAGGGAAGGCACTGCAAGCCCTGGGAACTCCTGCCTGTG
Organism: Turdus rufiventris; assembly: GCA_013186435.1. Taxonomy (NCBI): domain Eukaryota; kingdom Metazoa; phylum Chordata; class Aves; order Passeriformes; family Turdidae; genus Turdus; species Turdus rufiventris. Next base: position 377,077 of record PYHW01010549.1, read on the forward strand.
GCAGCTTCAGTGAGTGTGGAACCACAGCCTTAATTTAGTTAGCTCAATGAAATGAGTTCATTTGGGTAAGTTAAACCAGTTCAGTGTAACTTCACTGAGAAACAAATTGCATTTGTGTGAGTTGGTATAAACTCAGTTCCTAGGGGAGCTTAAGTAAACAAAAAAGCAAATCCCTCTGGCAGGTACTGCAGGGAGTGGGTGGAGTGGCACAGGGTGGAGCTGGGATTGTGTTTGCAACAGCACTGAGCATTCCTGGAGAAACTTCCCGGTGGGGTCACTGGGGCCTGTGTGACAGTGGCCTATAGAAAAGCAGATATTCTGGAGGAGAAAGACTGGATTCATGCTGAGTCAGGAGAGTGTCCCAGGATTTAGCAGCAGGTGTCCATGTGGGCTGGAGCACGGGGCTGGTTCTCCTGCAGGGCAGCTCCCCAGCTGCCAGGGCAGGGGCAGGGAGTGATGGATGGTTCCATCCACGGCACATAAACACCTGGGTCTTGTGATGGCTCTGCGAGCCAGGGAGCTGCCACACTGCAGGCCAGCTCCAGGGTGAAAAATGGCTTTTTCTGGAACAATTTCAGTTCACTCAGTGCTTGGGAGAAGAAGGAAACTGGTAATTAAGGATGTTGCTGAAAGTGTTTTGAGGAGTGGCAAATGAACATCAGGGAGGAGAGCACTTCCATGGGTGTCCCAGTGGGACAAGCCAGCTTTGGGTGGATAAACTCCAAAGGAGAAGTGGCAGCCTTGCATTTCCTGAGGCCCTCACACCTCCCCAGGCTGCTGAGAGTTTGTGGCCATGCTGCCTGCCCTGAAGCAGGTGCTGCTTCCATCCCCTCAGTGTCATTAACCTGCATCCCCACGCAAACCCCCCCTCTGAGAGGGAACTGCACTGACAAATACAGGCCACGACAAACAGAACATTGCTGATGACAGAAAAGCATGAGAAAGTGGGATACGTGACAAGGACTGCTGCTGTGCTCACAGGAATGAGGGGGGTTGTGGAAGAAAACGAGGCTAGATTTGTTTGATGTGTGGTGATCCTGTTGGATGCCTTTTATCATCTTGAATATTGATCAAAATAGTGAGCAGAGAGGGGGAGGGAGCCCTGCTTCCAGCTGAGGTGCTGGGAATATCCTGCCTTCCCTCCTGGAGACCCAGCACTGATATCCACAGTGTGTTCCTGAGGGTCATTGGTGTTTTAAGTGGTTGGGCTTTTTCTTTTCTTTTTGCTTGTCTTGGTGTCTCCTGGTTGCCTCTCACTTGATCTTGATTTTATTCTGGAAGATGGATGGTTCAAGACCTTTTAGTGACTCTTCTTTTCCCATTGTGGAAATGAAGGGAAGGTTACTGGCACTGCTCACAATTTACAGGTGAACTGCATCACATCTGCCCTGCTCACTGATATTCTGGTTTGGAAAAACTGGCTAGCAACACTTTGTCCAGGGGGGATTATTGAATTATCTACTGACAGGCAATGGGCTGACATCTTTTCTGATGTGAGACCAGCATCTGCCTGAGGGCAAACAAGCTTTTTGTGGACTTGAATGGTTTTCAGTGCACATGTGAGCAGTGATGTGCTGGAGAGGCAGATGTGATGCTGAAAGCTGCAGTTTAAGTCTCATTCACAGTTAATTGTTGGAGAGCTCTTGGTCACATGCCCAGTGACAGTGTCTTAAATAAACTTGCCATGCAACTCGTATTACTGAATTAATATTGCCAGCAGTTTTTGACACATGGTTACAGCCTGTTATTAATTTCTCCTCAAATAAATTGTTCCAGTGTGTGGCAGGTCAGAGAACTCTTGTGGCCCTGTGCTTTTGTCACAGTGGGTACAGTTGGGCAGTGTCTCCTCTGAGAGGTACCAGCTTGAGCTGAAGATGCTGAGGAGCTGCTTTTTAGCCCTTCCCAACTGCATCTGGCTCAGTTTCTGTGCCTGAATAAATAAATGCATAAATAAGTGCTGATAGTGGTTTATTTATTGCTCATTTATTGCACTGGGTCACAGAGAGAGTGATCTTGGGCAAGGCTGAGATGTGGAAGGACCACCGGCCTGTGAGAGGGAAATACTGGGATTTGTTTTAAAGGTTTTCTGTGGTTTTCTTTTGCTCCTGCTTTGCCAAGTTTTTGGTTTAAGGTGCTGTCAGTAGCAGAGGTTTTTAAATTAGCACTTGGTGTAGCCACAAGTGGAGATAAGATAGTGCTGTTTGTCTATTAAGAATAAAAATATTTCATCAGGACTATTAGCTGCTGTTATTCCAGTGCTGATTGAATTACTGGGAGTGTTGTACCTGATGTGTCACCCCTTCAGGGTTTTATGAGGTGTACAATTAATGTTTCTATTAACAGCTCTTACTGTCATATGCAATTTACTCCTATTTGTTGTAAAATTTTATTTCTGCTGTGTTACCTGAATGAGAACTTCCTTCTGCTTTTTTTAGGGCCAATAACTTTGTCAAGTATGGGAACTAATTAGCACAATTAGTAATAAAGACATGAGCTTTGCTGAGAAGTTGAGAACTGAGAGAGCCTGAAGGAATTGTCAGGCTCTGCATCCACAGCTGAGGTGGTTTTGGAGAAGTAACAATTCCCACAGGATTGGTGTAGGGTTTCTACTACTACATAAAACAAGAAAAAGTTCAGTCTGTTAAATATTTTAGCACTTTAGGTTTGGTGTGCTGTTTCAAAATGGGCAACAGAAATTATATTGGAATTTCAGTGTAAAAGCTTTTTCTCCAAGTCTGGAATTTGATGGAAAATGGTTTTAGTTCTTACCTTACCATGATATTCTGGAGGAGCTGTGTTGTATCAGGGCTATCAAGCATCTTTGCTCTTGTTTTGCAAAGATGCATTAAAGTTTCTGTGCTATCACCCCTTGAAGTCACTGAAAATGAAACTTCTTGGATTCCTTTTATATTGGAAGTTGGAGACAAGCAGGTTCTACTTGCTGTGTGTTACATGGGGAAATTTTTAGCATAAAAAAAGTGTTCTGGCAGAGAGAGGCTGGTGTGGATTTTTCTCAGTCACTTCTGATTCCTGATTGCAGACGTGTGTCCAGAGTGTGTCACTTACCCAGCATTTCAATTTCTTGTGTTCCAGCCTTTAATCTGGACAATGAACAGCCAGATTATGATATGGACTCTGAGGATGAGACCCTACTGAACAGGCTGAACAGGAAGATGGAAATCAAGCCACTGCAGTTTGAAATAATGGTTGACAGACTCGAAAAAGCCAGTTCTAGTCAGGTATGGTGGGAAGAAATCACTGAGAGGTTTTGCTTTCCTAGGGGGTGGTTCTGGGTGGGTGCTTGGTTTTATTTCCTGCTAACAGAAGTGTTTTTGTGTGAGTCTGCAGAACCACAGAAATCACCTTGCTGGCTCCTGTGTCAGTAGTGGTAACGTCAGATAAAACTGGTGGGGAAGGAGCTTTTGGGGAAATTTTAATTCCTGACCACAGCGTGTTAGAGACACACAGCTTGTTTTACCACTGTGGGTATGGAATAAGCCTGTGATGATCAGTAGGTATAGAAATGGCTGTAAACATCAGAGAATTCAAATTTGTTACACTTGTTTCTGTTGGTTGGTTTTTGAGGGTTAGAAGCACAGACAGTGAATTAACCCTGTACCAGTGTTAAATCAGATCCTGAGGTGTTCCAGGAGGGCAGTGTCTGCTGAAGGGTCTTACAGCCCAAAATATTCACTTCAGAGCTGCACTTGAGGGATCAGTTTGTGCAAGTCAGGTTTGAAACAGGTGGAATTATATCCCAGTGAGATGAGGTTTTGTGGGAGCGAAAACCATTGTGGGATCCGTGCCTCAGTTCCTTAACCTGATTTAGTTCAGTGCTGGCTGTTAAAATACCAAAATATTGAATTCTTCTCCATCTTAGAGCAGCTTCAGAGAGGCAGAGGTTTCTTACTATGCTAAGAAAATGGGAATGAAGGGAAAAAGAGGGAATACATTGGATGAGACTTGTTGAATATGTTCTTGGGTGTGTTGGAGCTTTGATAAAGACGCTCCTGGCTTTCAGTTCAGGCCATTCTGGTGATCACTTCTCATGGTCAATATTCACCCTTCTGCTGCTCATTTCACCTTTTTTGCTGCAGCAATGAAGTTAAAATTTGAAGATTCTTTTCAAAAATGAAGGGGTAGAAGAATGCAGGTTTTTCTCTGTAGATGCAAGCAGCTCTTGCAGGTTCTTGGAGGAAGGGAAGTGGCTGCTGGGTTTGAGTGCTGCCTCACAGTTCCCAATTTACCCCTGAAATATTCAAGGATGTTGTTGGGAATTCCTTCCCTGCCCAGGAGGGGTTCCAGGCTTCCCTCCTGGCTGTTCTGATTTAAGCAGGGAGTACAAGGACTCTGCATGTGCTGAGACACAAGCACACAGGCTCAGCTTCACTTTCCCAGCTGTGCACTCAAGGCAGAGTTGATTTATTTTTTATAAGAAATACATTAATGGAAAAAAGAGAGTAAAAGACAAAACTGAAATGATTTCTAAGCAATGTTTGTTCCTTTTTTTTTTTTTTTCAGTGCTTTTCTAATTCTACCATAAATTGCAAAGGTTTTATTCTGCTCTGCCTGGAATTAACACTTGCAGAGTAGCCATGGTTACATTTAGGATTTCCTTAAATTTCCAAAATGTGTTGTTTCCTTTTTTTGCTTCTCCTAACGTAGGGACAGGATTTAAATTTGACACATTGTAAATGCAAATTAAGTTGTTTAGTTGATATTTTTCAAATTATGGGGCAGATGAAGTGCAGCCTTCTTCTTAAGCAATACTAGAGGTATTATTTTCTTTTTATTTAATGAATGGGTTGAAGATGATATGAACCTGTTAAACTAATTTAGAAATACTTTTGCTTTTATTTAGAGTCTGATTTCCATATAAAAAGCTGAACCTAGATTTAATTTTTATCTTTAAATGACCTGTGTAGAACTACCACCTACTGAAATAACTTAGCAAACAAGTGAACAGCTTTGTGTCTCCAGGCTGGAATAAACAGGGATGGGCATTGTCCTGTTCTATCTCAAAGAACATGTTTGGGAGGGAAATAATTAAGAAGTAAATTCATTTCTAGGGGCATCAGCATTCAATTGGAAAGAATTACACATTAGTAAAGGTTAACCAATAAGAAACATTTTTTTTTCTTTTTAGGAAAAAATAGTCAGATTAAAGTGATTCCCAAATCATGACCTGCAGACTGTAGTAAGTTCTTTCTAGCCTATGCTTGTAGTTGTTTCAAAGTGTATTCAGATTTCATGAAAAACTGATGGAGTTCTAGACCATTGGATGAAAGACATGCTGCTGGTTCTGAAAAACTGGGAACTCTTAACTTAGGAAGAACAACTGGTGGCTTCAATTTCCATCGATATCTTTTCATCCTTGTACTGTGGTGCTGGAAAATAGGGAAATTTATCCACAGAGTGCCCAGTTGGTGTGAGTGTGTGCTGGCTTTCCCTGTACCCTCATGCCAAGTGCAGCTTTTCCCTGTTCCCTGCAGCTTGTGACCCTTCAGGAAGCCAAACTGCTGCTGAATGAGGACGATTACCTGATCAAGGCTGTCTATGACTACTGGGTGAGGAAGCGCAAGAACTGCCGGGGGCCCTCCCTCATCCCCCAGATCAAGCAGGAGAAGAGGGATGGCTCCACTAACAACGACCCCTACGTGGCCTTCCGCAGGAGGACTGAGAAGATGCAGACCAGAAAGGTGACTTGGCACACTCTGCTGCTGGGGCTTTTACATTTCTGCCTTGGGAGGGGTCATTTGGATCTCTGGCCGGCATCTTTTGAGACTTTTGTTAGTAAATTTGCAGATGACACTGAGCTGGGAGTGTGTGTCCATCTGTTGGGAGGGAGGAGGGCTCTGCAGAGAGATCTGGACGAGTTGGATGGATGGGCAGAGTGGCCAGCAGGAGCAGGAAGGTCATTCTTGCGCTGGGCTCAGCACTGGTGAGGCCACACCTCGAGTGCTGTGTCCAGTTCTGGGCCCCTTGAGATGCTTGAGTGTGTCCAGAGGAGGCAACGAGGCTGGGGAGGGGCTGGGAACACAAACCCTGTGAGGGGTCTGGAACACAAACCTGTGAGGGTCTGGAACACAAACCCTGTGAGGGGTCTGGAACACAAACCCTGTGAGGGTCTGGAACACAAACCCTGTGAGGGGTCTGGAACACAAACCCTGTGAGGGGTCTGGAACACAAACCTGTGAGGGTCTGGAACACAAACCTGTGAGGGTCTGGAACACAAACCCTGTGAGGGTCTGGAACACAAACCTGTGAAGGTCTGGAACACAAACCTATGAGGAAGGGCTGAGGGATCTGGGGTTGTTCAGCCTGGAGAAAAGGAGACTCAGGGGTGACCTCATCACTGTCTACAGCTCCCTGAAAGGTGGCTGTGCTCAGCTGGGGTTGGTCTCCTTCTCCAGGCAGCACTGACAGAATGAGAATTCAGTCTCAAGCTGTGCCAGGGCAGATACAGGTTGGACATTAGGAAAGAGTTTTTCACAGAAAGAGTGATAAAGCACTGGAATGGTCAGCCCAGGGAGGTGGTGGAGCCGCCGTCCCTGGATGTGTTTAAGAAAAGCCTGGATGTGGCACTGGGTGCCATGGTCTAGTGGAGATGTTAGGGCTGGGTTGGACTTGATCTTGAAGGTCTCTTCCAACCCAAAGTTCTGTGAATTCTGTGTGATCTTGCAGGGGATGATTTACTGTCCATTCATTTTTTGAGCTGAAGCTCAGAGCGACACAAACAACCTGCTGGGTTGGAAGCTTCCCCTTCTGTGGGAAAAGGGGAAACAGTTTCTCAGTTTTTGTATTTGTAGCATGGAATGTAATCGGCAGTTTGCTTTGTACACGTGCACAGCCTTACTGTGTGTGGGATCAAGGTGGCCTTGAATTCCTTGTTCTGACAAACTTGCACTGGGTTGATCTGAAATCTGAGCAAAACATGGGGGGAAATGGCTGAAAAATCCTTCTCAGCTCACTCTTCAAACTGGGTTTGTTTGCTTTTTGTGGCTTTGTTTCCCCAGTGGGATCTGCTTTAGGAAAAGCTGCTTTGGAGTGTCCTCATGAGCCTCATTTGCAGCAGCATTATATAACTTTATTTTTGCAGTTTGTGCCTCATGGCTTTTGCTTTTGACTAAAAATTTGTTTCATCTCTGAACAGAACCGAAAGAACGATGAAGCATCTTATGAGAAGATGTTGAAATTAAGGAGGGAGTTTAGCAGAGCCATAACAATTTTGGAGATGATTAAGAGGAGAGAGAAAACAAAACGGGAGCTGTTGCATTTAACGTTGGAAGTTGTGGAGAAAAGGTAAAATCCCAGATTAAATAAATAAATAAACAAATAAATAAAATTTAAATTCCAGATTAAATAAATACCAAGGTTTAAAATTTTCATTAAATGGCATTGAAATAATCTCTCATAATTTGTTATAGCATCATAATCTTTAAGAACTAAAAGAGAAGGGGTTTGTGTGGACAACTTTAAGACATTGGTGTGAGTGTTCCAAACATTTCCCAGTGGAAATGCAGCCCTATAGTTTTAATTCTGTTTGTTTTTTTTTTTTTTTTCAGGTACCATCTGGGTGATTATGGAGGTGAAATCCTCAATGAAGTGAAGCTGAACAGACCTGAAAAAGACATGGGCACAACTCCATCATCTCTCCACAACGGGAACCACCACAAAGTTCAAGAATGTAAAGTTAAGGTAAGATTTTTTTTTTTTTTCCCTGTTGTTCCTGGGATCATCATTCCTTTGGGACCTTCACCTTTGACTATAGTGTGTTTGAAGAAATAACCTGAAATGTTGGAGTTAAAATGCTTGGGGGTGAGGATGGGATGTAAAGACCTGTGGAAATTTGTATTTAGCACCTGCGACACCTAGTGGTGCCAGAATTGCACAGAGAGGCCGGCATGGCTGCTTCTCCAGGAATTTTGGCATTCCTTTGCTTCCCAGGAAAAGCTCCTGCAGTTAGTTTCAGTCAGGCTCTTACTGATGAGTGTTAATTCAGGGGGAATTTAAACACTTAAAGCTACGCTGGTGCTTCTCCTTCAAATGGAGAATTTTGCAAGTGAAATCATCTTTTCAAATGGTTGCTTTGAAGTTTAATAACATTTGTGTTCAAGTGGACAGTTCAATATCGATGGAATTGCTCGCTGCAGAGGGTTTGTGTGAGAACAATCTTAAACAGCCAACCCAAATGCCATCACATCTGTTCAAAAGTGGCAGCTCTGTGAGAAACAGGAAACAAATTAAATTGTTTCTTTTGAACGTGTCCGAGCAGTTCAGAAAATTGAAAGTGCCTGGGAAAAATGAGGTCTCAGAAAATAATTGGAAGAGGAATTTCAATGACAATCCACTGTGGCGAGTGCAGAGTGAGGAGGCTCTCATGGCTTGAGAGCTCCCTGATCATTAATAAAAACCTGCAAAAACAATCGGGGAGCAGTTCTGGGGTTGGATGTGTTCAGTAAATTTTGCATGATGTGTCTCAAATATCTACAGAGCTTTTGGAAGACAAGCAGTCCTGCCTTGAAGTGCTGAAGTTTTCTCCTGCTTTAGTTTTTTTAGAGTTTTCTGTTTGTTTTTCCCAAGCAGCATCCTCACCACTCCTCTCTGAAGGAGGAGGTGGCCGATGTTGTCCGGCAGAAGAAGAAATACCTGAAGAAGCCCAAGCTGGAGTGTGTGGTGACCCCTCAGCCTCTGGCTGAGCCCCTGCCTGTGCTCAGCAAGAGTGATATCAAACAGTACGACTTCCACAGCTCTGATGAGGATGAGTTCCCACAGGTAAGCACCAAAATCTCAGTGTGCACAAGGCAGAAATTGCACTGAGCTGCCATTTCACCAGTCTGCCTCATCCAATCTGTGAATATATTTAAAAGCTCCTTGTATAAACTGAGTTTTCCTTCCAAGCTGTGCTTTGCTGTATAAACACGGCAGTTCATGTAACATAAACACAAACTTTTATAATAAATACAGTGACACTCATGTGGCAGCTGGGAGAATGATGTTGTTTTCTGGTCTAGGTACCCTCACCAGTGTCAGAAGCAGAAGAAGAAAATGATCCTGATGGACCTTGTGCTTTCAGGAGGAGAGCAGGATGCCAGTATTATGCTGTAAGAATATGCAGTATTGTGCTGTGCTGTTGGGTTTAGTGGTGGTTTCTGTAAATTGAGGTTGGCACAGTGCTAATGTTGGAGTTCTGTTCCCACTCTCACCACCAAAGCTCTGCTGCTTTGTCCAAAGACAGTTGCAGGAGCATCTCCGTTTCTGCTTGGCTCTGAAGGGTCCAAGCTGAACTTCCACTTGCTTGGAATTCATCCTCCTTCCATTTTCCCTTAAGGCTGTGAGTTAATTCTCTTGCCAAAAGATGTTGAGATGACTGAAAACTTTTATTTTCGTTTTTTTCCATTGCTGTTAGAAGCAGAGTATTAAAGACCTAAATGTTAAGAGTTTATTGTTTAACTACTGAAGCTATTATTGGTTAACTCATAAACCACATGCTCTGTCCTGGAGCCTGTGCATGATAACCATAACCTTTGAGTATCAAATTTCCTTTTCTCTCTTCCCAGCCTCGTTTGGACCAAACGAATTCTTCGTACGAAGGCCCAGAGTTGGCAGAATTGGACAAACTGAGGTTCAGGCATTGCCTTACAACCCTTACAATCCCAAGGAGATGTATAGGATTTGCAAGGAGGAGGATTGGCAGGGGTGGAAGGTACAGTTGGGTTATTTTTTAATTCTTCATTCCCCCTCAAAGGATAAAAGCATTAAGAAGAGATGATGAACCTAACGATTTTCCTCCTCCTCTTGCATCAGGGTTATCATGGACCGAATATCCACAGAGCATGATCCTGTCTTGAGGCAGATTGACCCAGAAATGCTGAACACTTTTTCAAGCTCTTCCCAGACTTTAGACTTTTCTTCTAATTTTTCACGGACCAATGCTTCCAATAAACATTGTGAAAACAGACTGTCCCTTCCTGAAATCCTAAGCAATATCAGATCATGTCGACTGCAGTGTTTCCAGCCCAGGCTACTCAATCTCCAGGACAGTGATAGTGAAGAATGTACCTCAAGGAAAGCAGGGCAGACTGTGAATAATAAAAGAGTCTCTGCAACATCTGTAGCTTTATTGAACACCAGCAAGAATGGCATATCAGGTAGGCAAGGATTTGACTGCTTCTGGGGTTTAAAATACTGAATTTTGGGGCTTTTCTTTGTGGTTGGACTGATGAGATCTTCAGCACTTTCATCACCTGACTATTTCACATTCCTGAAAACATACAGAAACTTCCTACAAACACTTCTTCCTCCTGCTTGGCTTGCATTAGAATTTGAACATTATTCAAAGCAGGGATCCTGCCCATATGAAGAATTGTTTAGGTCTAATTAAACCTTAATGGCACTAATTGGCCTAACCTTGTGTAAGGGTAGAAGGATGCTGGTTATGAATGCAAAACAAATCTGGTGGTTTTTTGGGGAGGATGGGTGTGGCTCTTTTCTGTTGGCAGTTTTCATTCTTGACTCAAACCAATCTAGGAAGCTCTTAAGTGCCCTGAGCTGGCATGAAAAGGTCTGAAAATGGTAAAAATGTTGATAGTGATGAGAAAAATTGAGCAATGTTTGCATCACTTTCTCCGTGAGCTGGAGTTGTAATGGCTCAAGTTTTAACACTGTCACTTCTGTATAACCATAAGGGAGTGATAGTGATGTGATTCTCCAAAAATCTGCAAAATTTGAGATACAGCAAATGAGATCTCCCACAACAGCAAGCACCTGAGCATATCCCTGCTCCATCCTGCATTGTAAAGTAGGATAATTAAACAATAGTATAGACTGACTGAATTCCATCATTTCTGTGGCTGGGGAATGCTCCATCTCTCTCAAAGTTTCAGGAATGGATGTTTATTCTCCAATAATGTGTCTCTGGAATTCCTGGGTACTGTTAAATTGTTCTGACAGAGACAAAGAATATTTATTTATTTATTCCAACCCAACTTCCCAGGATGGTCGCTGTAACCTTCAGATTGTTCTCTGCCATGAGAAGATTGGCACAGGAGCATTTTCCTGCTGCATGAAAAAAAACCAAAGCAGCTAAAATGCGCTATATATTTTATAAAATCATTATTTTTTAAAGAACTTGAAGGCCTGAGGAATCCCAGCTGGGGCAGAAAGGGGCAGTTCAGTGTGGTGGGATTGTTAACAAACACCAAGAGCTGGTAAAGAAAGAGCTGCAAAATGAATAAAAGCAAAACTGATGGATTGAAGCCGCTTGTTGGAGGAATAGTAATAAACTTGTGGTATAATTTTAGAAATCATCTGAGGAATACATTTAAATTAAATGGAAATCCCTCAATAGTTGAAGTACATTGTGCATGGAATTTATGGCTGGGGAGGGCATTTTTGTCACAGATTTAAATGACAAACCAGATCCTGCAATTCTGGAACAGGATCAGCCACAACAGAGAACAGAATTCTTCCCCAAGTAACTGAAGTAGCAAGAGGCACTGCAGTTGGATTTTCTCACTAGCAAAAAGGGAATAAATTTTAAAAGGACTGGTCAGTCTGGTTGTGCATTAAATAAGCACAGGCACTGTCACTGCATTTATTGAAGCAATTCTCTGTGGGAAGTAATTGTTGAAATCAGTTAATTTTACAGCTGATCTGATATTCCCTCCAGAGGAAACGGTGGCAGTACTTAAACTGATTATTTTAATTTTTATTATTATTTTATTTTAAAGAGAACTGGGGAGTTCTTTGATTTTTGGGGCACAAGAATATTTAAAATTGCCTCTGTGTTCTGTTTTTCCCTGTTTTAATAAAGCAGCTCTGGTATTTCCTCAAATGCATTGTACAAACAGAATTTTTATTATAAAAGTCTGTTATTAGACTTTTCTTCAGAACACCTGATGAATGCATGAACCAAGAACCAATTTTGGGGGCTAAATTATTCTCTTACTCATGTTGTAAGCCCTACAAATGGGAAGAGTCTGTCCCTAGAGAGAGGACAACTGCACATGATGCTGTTCCAGCTGAAAGGTTTTGGTTGTGGAATAAACTTTTCCTTTTTAAGAGTTTTTTTGTTTTTTTTTCCCCAGCCTTAAATACCACATAGTAGTAATTAAAGCAATGCCACTTTTGGGGCACCCTGCAAAGATCATATTTGGTTAAAGCCTTGAAGTCCTGAGAGAAGGGACGCAATCCAAACCTTCCAGGGAGAGAGGAGCCTGAAGGGAAAGCTGAAGTGATTTTTTTTTTTTTTTCCCTGCTGTGGTGCAGTTTTTTCAGCCCAGTCAGGCTCTGATAAAATAAAAACCTCCTGAAGCTGCAGAGCTCTTAACCCTGACCTCAGAGGCTGCCTTGGGATATGGTCAAAATTTGCTTTTTTGTTTTTTCTCCAGGACCCTCCAGGTGCTTGATTTGGCAGAAGGAAATGATATTTAATGTGCTAGTGAACAGCTGCTGGTTTATAACAAGGTGAACAGCAGAGCTCAGCCTGGCCACTGGATAAACACCTGAAATTCAGGCTGAGGGAATATTGAATTCTGGGTTACCTTCCCTGTATCCTGTCACAGAATATTCCACGTCTTTATGCTCTGTGACAAACTGGGAAGGACAGGAGACTGAAATCTGGAATCTCACCTTGTTCTTAAACAGCTTTCTATAAAACAAAACACATTTTCTGGGATTTGTTACCTCAGAAGTTAAAAATAGAAAGAGATGTAATATTCCATCATGCTGTTCTTGGCCCTTCAGCAGCGCCATGTGTTTTGTGAGGGAATGGAGCAGGTTGAGCTGATTTAACTTGGAATTAAGTTCTAGGTAAGAATCTGCAAGAGGAACAAAGTAAAGCTAAAGGCAAAATAAACCTAGGTTGGAAATTATGATCTTGCTGGAGTTTAAGAGGGGTAATTTTTAAGTAAGTGGACTTTTAAGTGCTCTCCTTTGGCACCTGCTTTAATAATTAGCAATAAAGAAGAAGTTTCATTTCTAATTTCTAAGTACTCCTAATTCTGGAATGTTTTCCCAAGGGAATTTCAGAACAACCCTGAGTGCTAGAAGTGGTAAATGGAAGAGGTAAACTCTGTGTTTTAGTGTTAGCTCAGCTCCCTTGACAGGAGGATGTTCCTGAGAATCCAGGTGTTTGAGGTGCAGCACAGCTTCAGTCCTGGAAAAACAGAGCTGAGGATCAAGTGCTGAAATGTATTCATGGGAATCTTTGAAAAGTGAATTCTCTCTTTATTTGCTCCCCAGAGAACTCAGTTCTTGGGTTCACTGCACACAGCTCGGGCTTTAGCATGAAACCCCTGTTGGTATTTTCAGTTTACAAATGTGCAAATTCTTCAGGGGGAGAACATTAAAACCAGCTTCTCTAACTTCACTGCCTTCATGTGTTGGGCCTGTGAAATTCCTGAGGTGACATTAACCTGGTTCTCAAAATTAAACTTTCTGTGGCACCCCCTAAACTCTTACTGCATTTCAAATAATAATTGGCAGAGAAAATCTCCAAGCCAGCTGAGTGCTTGCCCCAGAGTCCATTCTGCTGGTGGGAAAGGGACAGAAGGGGCTGTGGGAAGGGAAATTGTCCTGGAATCCTCTCCCAGTGTTCACTGAGAGAAGTCACCCAGCTCAACTCAGGGTACTTTGTCCTCAGCTCTGATTTTTAGGCTGTGCTTCCTTCCTGAAAGCCAGGAAAAACATTTCTCTTAAGCTTTTGCCTAAAGCTACTGGAGATAAAACCACCAAAGACAGAAATGACTTAAAAGCAACGAAAGCTCTGAATTCTTTTGTTACAAACTGATTCCATGAAAGAACACAACAAACAAACACAGCTTGACCTCTCCTTTACATAATCTGTGAAGATTTTGGGTGCATCTGCCATGATTTCTGTTTTTTCAGCCACCTTTTACCCACCTTAGCTTCACTCCTGCCTTTTCCACGTGTGAGCTGTGTGTAACTGGGGCTCCTTTCTCTCCCATAGTCACAGGGGGGATCACAGAGGAGCAGTTCCAGACACACCAACAGCAGTTAGTGCAGATGCAGAGGCAGCAGCTGGCCCAGCTGCAGCAGAAGCAGCAATCTCAGCATTCCTCCCAACAGCCACATCTGAAAGCACAGGTACTGCTCCCACCCTGCATGTCCTGCCCCTTCCTTTGTTCCCAGTGCTGCTCATCGCTGTCAACCAAGTGTGACCCCCCAGCAAATTTGGGACAGGCTAGAGGGGATTGAAAACACTTTGCGCAGGGGTTTTTAATGAGACTTTGTGGCTGATGGTGTTACCTGCATCCACAGAGTTAGCAGTGTGAAAATAGCAGTGTGTGCTCTCAACTCTTCCTGTTTTCACTGGGTTTGTCCTCCTGTCTTTAAGTGCTCTGAAGAGACTTTATTAAAATTACCTTCTGAGTAATGTAATGTGTTCTGTTCTGAACTAAAAATTGGTACCTCTGAGAGGAAAAAGAGAACTTTGTATATTTGTACATTCTGGTTTCTAAAAGAATCCCTTTTTTCCTCTGCAATCCCTTGCATGGGAAAGACGTTTTTTCCATTGCACTTAGTTTTCTGTTAGCTTCTTCCCAATAAAATATAAAAGCTGTTGCTGTTGTCTGTCATTAAGAGAATCTATATTGCTTTGAGCACTTTATATCTAATTTCTTGGGCTGGTTGTCCCTTCCCCTCAGTGTTTTCTACTTCAATTAATCAGGGATTCTGTGTTGGCAGATACTGAGAAGACTTTTTTTGTAAGTGTAAAGTCCTGATGCCAAAATATTTAAACAAAACAAATGAATTTTGGATCTTTAAAACACTTCAAGCTTCTGTGCAAAGTCATTTTCCTAGTTAATATATAAATTGAAATTGCAGCATTAATGCATAATTCTTTCCAGTAAGAATGATGAGTCTTTCCAGTAGAAACCGGACTTGACAGAGCAGGGTTCCAGAATGTGCTGGGCAGTTACTCTGTGGCACAAGTCACAGAATGGAGGTACCACAAATGCTGGACATCCCTGAGATTTGCTGCCTGGACACAGAACAGAAAGGGTTTGAGACATGGCTGTTTTCTTAGAGGAAACATCTCCAGAGCCAGGGAATCCTGTGTGGCTTGGAAGGGACCTTAAAGCCTGTCCAGTTCTTGCAGGGACACCTTCCACCATGGCAGGCTGCTCCCAGCCTGTCCAACCTGGCCTTGGACATTCCAGGGATCCAGGGGCAGCCACAGCTGCTCTGGGAATTCCAGCCCAGCCAGGAATTCCCACTATCCCACCCATCCCTGCCCTCTGGCAGTGCAGCCATTCCCTGTGTCCTGTCCCTCCCTCCCTTGTCCCCAGTCCTGGAGCTCCTTCAGGCCCTGCAAGGGGCTCTGAGCTCCCCCCAGAACCTTTCCCTCTCCACGC
Organism: Turdus rufiventris; assembly: GCA_013186435.1. NCBI lineage: Eukaryota > Metazoa > Chordata > Aves > Passeriformes > Turdidae > Turdus > Turdus rufiventris. Next base: position 392,457 of record PYHW01010549.1, read on the forward strand.
TGAACAACACACAACAAAAATGATTTGTTGTGCTGAGAACTGGCCTGGCTGCTTTGGGCAGCGCTTGTCTAACCCTCATGTAGAGCTGATTTCTAAATTCTCATCACTCTGCTGACACAGAAATACCCAACGTTGTGGTGCATTAGGTCACACGTAGAAGATGTATTTATTTTTTTATTTATTTGCTTGTGCACTGTAGCAGTGCTAAGGTGTATTTCATTTTGTACTTGGATGATTGAGAGCCACCTTTTCCTATCCCTGCAGGGCTCCAGCACCTCTGACTGTATGTCCAAAACCCTGGATTCAGCCAGTGCCCACTTTGCTGCCTCTGCAGTGGTCAGTGCCCCGGCCCCCGGGCGCAGCGAGGGAACCAAGGAGCAGAACACCAGCCACAACAACATCAACGGGGTTGTCCAGCCTTCAGGTGAGGAGTGCTTGAAAGTCCTGCTCTGGAATGAGCTGAGAATATCAGCTGCTCTGAATTACCAGCTGGTTTCTGAAATATTGGTAAATAACAACAAAAAAAAACAAATCTACTTGTGATCGGTTTAAATATTCTGCTCTAAAGGACTTTGAAGCAGTGATTTGGATCATGGAATATCCTGAGTTGGAAGGGATGATCAAAGGATGATCAGAGTCCAGCTCCTTGCCCTGTACAGCAGAGCCCCAAGAATCCCACCCTGTGCCTGAGAGCCTTGTCCTGTGCATTTTGTTAAAATGGATATAAAACCACCGAGTGCTCTTTACCTTGGAAGAGCATTGTTTGCTTTTCCTTTGGTACTCTTTATCTTTACAGTCTGTTCTGATCAAAAGCCTAAGTGACAGCATTTTAAAACCAGTGTGAGTGTGTAATGAAAGAATAAATCAACTGCTTAAAACATTTAAGTACTTTGAGAAGGAAATGGAAAAGTTGATTCGTTACTTGGTTGTTACCTCACTTGTATATTCAGCCAAAAATGTACTAACCAACCTTTACTGGCAATTCTTCTGACATCACTGTGAGCCTCAGGTTTCACAGCATTTAGGATTTATCCCAAAAAGTGCAGCCATGGGCACTCAGTGCCCCCTCCCAGCCCTCCTGTGGTGCTGCCTCCACAGTGCCAAGAGGCAAATGGGATTTGGGCTGCCAAGACAAAGAAGAGGCTTTTAAAGTAATTTGTTGTTTTAGCAGCTAATGATGTGATTAGTTTTATAGACCTTCTGCCAGGCTGGGTTAATGATAATATGAAATGAATAGAGGGAGAAAAACACGACTGAATAAAATCAATAAACTGGAGCAGTTCCAGCAAAGAGAGAGAGAGATCTGGGTGTAATTCTCTGAGTTCATGTCCAGGAGGAGAGTGCTTGGAGGGTGGAGGGTCAGGGCTATGGTGATGCCTTCCCTCCCTGGAACAGAGGCTAGACAAGAGTAAGAGAATAAAAGGGGGTGCTCTTCTTTTTGCCTTCAATAGTTACACCTTGGGCTGTCAAAACCTCCCAGGGGCTGCACCCAAAATGGACAATGGTCAGGAGCTTTTCAGATAATGAGAAGTTAGGTTCATTTACATGTCAGGGCTTAATCCTCCAATTACAGCTTTAGGTTATGAAGTCATATTCCCCCCAACTCACTTTTGTGTTTACTTTTTGGGGCCTGAGACAGTCAGGTCTCCTTGAGTTTCAGGCCTAGAGGCATTGTTTTGTCTGAATGAAAACTGACAGGCTATGGAGTTTGGAGTTACACACTAAAGCAGTACAGGATCTGAAAAATATAGAAGCTAAATCCTAAGGCATCAGTGGGAGTGTGCCATACTGCCACTTCTGAATTTTTCCATTTTGTGAATCTGTAAAATATGGACATCAGTAATTTACACACTCAAAGCATTGCCCTTGAGGTTCATCTTTGGCTTTTCACCTAAGAAATATCACCTTTTTAACACTCCCCCTTTATTCTGCACAACAGGAACCTCCAGAACTTTGTACTCCACCAACATGGCTTTATCATCCAGCCCAGGGATCTCAACTGTACAGCTTGTAAGGACAGTTGGCCACAGCACCACAAACCACTTAATCCCAGCCTTGTGCACGAGCAGCCCTCAGCCTCTCCCCATGAACAATTCCTGCCTGCCCAGCGCCGTGCACCTCAACAACGTCAGCGTTGTGTCTCCGGTCAATGTTCATATCAATACACGGACTTCAGCGCCCTCGCCAACAGCCTTAAAACTTGCCACAGTTGCTGCCAGCATGGACAGAGTGCCAAAGGTAACTCCCAGCAGTGCCATCAGCAGTATAGCAAGGTGAGTGGGGACAGGGCTGCAGCTTGCGTTTGGAGCTGTGGAAATGGTTGGGTTGGAATGGGCAGAATCAGAGTCCTGAGATTCACCCTCAGCTCGTCAGGGCAAGCACTGAGAGCCACCTCAGCACCTCCCTGGGCAGTTCAGCCCTTTCCAAGGAGGAATCTTCCTGGTGTCCCACCTGGCCCTCCCCTGCTGCAGCTTCAGCCTGTGTCCTCTCCATAGTCATGCCCAGCTCTGCTCTAGAGGGAATCTGTTCCACCTCTGAGAGGCTTCTCAGCACCTTCAGCATGGCCATGGCAAACCCCAAGAGCTGATTTTGCAAGTTAAGCCCTCAAATAACTCACCCTGCCCTTAGGCACCTGCAGTTTTGGTCAACTTCTGCTGTGTTGGAATTTTAACCATGTTATTTTCAGGTAGAGTCTGTCAAACTTTCCTCATGTTCCCCCTAAATCATTGTGTGCCAATATTGTAAGGTACAGGCTGGCACATATATTTTAATGTGTTCCATATTTATGTAAAACACAGCCCAGAAAAGTGACAACCTGTATCTTGCCTATAAAATCATAATTTTTCAGGTTGGAAAAGACCTTTAAAATCATCAAGTCTAAGCATTAAGGTATTTATTCTCATGAAACAGCAGCACTGTTATTTAGGGGTACTTAGATGATGTTCCGTGGGAGCTTTGCAGTTGGTAAATTTTTCTGAAAATGGCAATATTTGGGCTTTGTTTGAAGTCTTTCCTGGATTATATGGTGTTCCAAAAAACAAAGTCATGTTTGTGAATTGGAAAAATAAAAAATGGGCATTAATAAATGAGTAAAAAATCAGTGCTGAAGCAGGATGGGCAGGGAATTCCAGCATTTGGTGCATTAGGAGCATAACCAATATCTTGACTTTGTTCAGAAAACTTTTAGAAATTGAATCCATAATTTAGGCTGGAATGGAGAGTTAAATGCAACGCATTAAATGCATTGATGAATTACAGCCGTTGTTGAATGCCACTATTTACTTCCAAATAACGTTTGCAGTGTGTGTGTGAAGGTCCCTACCTGCTCCAGGTACCAACTGTGTGCAAACATGAAAGAAATGACTCCCACTGTGTGAGGAAATGTGACCGTGGGATTTCCCTTCCCTTGCAGAGAGAACCACGAACCAGAGCGCCTGGGCTTGAACGGCATCGCAGAGACCACAGTGGCCATGGAGGTGACATAACCCCCAAGCAGTGTCCCCAGCTGGGGTGTGCTCCTTGCTGTGCAGCTGAATGCAAACACAGCCCTGTGTGGCTCCCAGAGAACTCACACACCCCCCCAATGGACTCGGGTTATATCGTGTATTAAGTCGATATATGATGTACATTTTGTAAAATTGGGAAAATCACTACCTTGTAAAATAGTTTATTTGTATCATCAATATTATTTCTGTTACTTGAATAGTAGATATTCATCATCATGCTTTTGCACTTGAATTTGCAACTGAATGGATTAAAAAATAATTCTTTAATGGGATCATGAGCATGACATGGGATCCTGCATCACTTGTTTAAACTATTTATTTTGCCATGTTTACATTTTGTATCTTGTACAAATAAATGCAACTTTGTGTCTAAAAAAAAAAAAGTTAAAAGATTCATAGCTAGGAAACAAAATTCTTGTAATTTTTTTCTAAAGGAAATGTAAAGTTTTCACTTGGTTCATTTTGTTTCACAATTTGACTAGATGGACTTTTTGGTAAATACTTTAGTGGCATTTCACTGTCAAATATGAAGTTCAAGGCAAAATAGTATTTTCTATTACTGTGCAGGGGAAAGGGATGGATCGATACATGCAAATTTAATGTAGTAACTCACTTTTCCATATATTTTGAATGTATATTTCTATTTATAATACCAGTTTATAAAAAATAATTACACAGGAGAGGTAAAAAAAAAATAAATAAATAAAAATAAACTGACTAGGAAAATTATGCATCTGCCACATGTCCAAAATGTGCAGATCTGAGAAAATTTTCACCTTTGATGCCATTTTATGCGAAGACTGCGTATTTTACCCGGCTTTCCAACTGTACCACACCACATTAAAGGATATTTTACCAGGTATGTATTGCATTCTATATCATTGCAATAACTCATTATTGGATGTCTAGCTATCGAGCCATCCCAGGTGGTGGGGGGTGGGGAAGGGAGGGGTTGTGGCAAGATTGTCTTTTCAATTTTGGAGAGTTTTCCTGTGGCTCCAAGGCAAGTAACGGGTTGGAAAAAGTCTGACTGTAAGCGTTGGACACCTTGGTAGTGTAGTGTTTTAGTGACTTTTTTTATACGGTTCTTGTACATTAGATACGTGTAGTGGTGTTTCCGAATGTTTGTTTATGCACTAGTTCAGACAACTTTCCCTGTTACTTGTTCTTGATAAGTGAAAACTGCAGGGAAATAAAAATACATATCAAAACCTGGCCATGGTGCATCTGTGGTTCTTTCCCAGTGTGCAAGCAGGGACTCCGATCCTTTGATCCCAGCGTATGCACTTCTTTCCAGATGGTGTGGTGCTTCTGTGCCAGGGGAGGGATGGGCTGGCACCTGGGGAATCGCAGTTCCTTGCCCTGCCAAAGAAATGGGGTGGATTTCTGCTGCTTTGTTCTCCACGCTTGGATGTTTGTTCGTTACAGATCCCAGCATCGCTGAGGTTGGTGTTGCTTAGTGCAGACCCACCCTCCCAGGAAAATGTTTCCCAGGAAAATGTTACCCATGTCGCAGTCAGTGTAATTTCCATCTTAGCTTTCTGTATAAAGAACTGCTTTTAATCCAAGCTGGGTGCAAACCTGTTTTGTCTTGTCTTCTGTGGCTGCTAAAAATGCTTGCAGAGCTTTAAATCTCAGAGCTCATCAGCAACTCAGATGCCTAAAAGTACCTGGTTTTTGCTTAAGTGATGCTCTATTTTTATTCCATATGATGTCTGCAGGGAGAGGTGAGGATAGCTCATTCCTGTTGGGAATAGAGGAGCCCACGGTGCTGCCTTGGTCAGGTGAGGGGTGGTGGTGGCAGCTCTGGGGGGCTTCACTGGGGTTGCTGCTCCCTGAAAATTCCTTTTCATCTCCTCTTTCCAGGCTTTCTGTAGAACTGGGCTCATTGCAGGGAATGGCTGATGGTCTGAAGTATAAATCAGTTTGTTTTTTTGAAGGAAGTGTTGAAAATGGGAGTCTGCAAAAGAAAAAAAATTACTGTCCTTGATATCTAGGAATAACCTTGCTTCACTGTCATCCCCAAAACCCTTTGGAGGCTTAATGAAAATGGGAAGTAATTTCCTCTGCAGATTGAAAGCTGTACACTTAGCATGGACTCTTCTGACTACAAAGATCGTTTTCAGTGGATCATTTTCAGGGAAAATTGGCCAGAAGATGTCTCTGAGATTGCTGTGTATCTCTGATTTCATGTAGTCTAATCCTCATCTAATTACTTAAAAAACCTTCAGCTGGAGCGTCGAACTTTTAATGGATTCTGGGAAAATGTGAGGTGCAGAGAAGGATTCCATAAACTCCCAAGGCTCTGATGGTAAGTGCCAGATGGGAAATGGCTTTCATTTAAAGGATTAGTGGTGATGGAACCTTCTGGGAAGCAGAACTGGAATAATCATTGCAGGATTTCTGTGTGCCTCAAGTGACGGAAAAGGGGAGGAATGGTGCAGGGTACTGCAGGCCGTGGAAATCTTCATTAAAAAGAAGAAAAAAATAGAAAGTGGAAGAGTTAATGCTATAATATCCTTTGTCCAGCTGGGAATGCCACTGACTGAGGTGGTTTTGTGCTGTTTAAACATGTTGAAGATGTGATGTTCAGTTTGAATTTCCTTATTTGTGCATCTCTGCAGCAGGATTGGAGTAGGGATTTCTGTTCTGGTGTGTATTGGGAATATCTTCCAGGTAAGATTGTGGAATCCTGGCTTAACTCCAGCAATTTAGGCTGGACTTCACATCATGTGCAGAGTTTTAAATGTCAGGAACTAGAAAATGCTGGCTGTTTCTGTGATAAGATCTGTATTTATTTATGGATTGAGGGGAGTTTTGGTGTGTGTTGAATTGTCTGCCCATCAGGATTTGCCTGCAGAGAAAGTTTCAAAGCTCACTTCCACGTTTCTGCTGCTTTGAGGGGTTTGCAACATTCTCATTTTAATTGGGAAGACTGGGAGCAACCTTGGTAAATGAGAGCCAGCAAAGTGCTGCTTGGGAAAGAAGGGAGATGAGGGAATTCTTCCTGACTTGGGTGAGCTGTGCAGATCCAAGTGTTACAGAGGAAAATGGAAGATAATTACTGCTGACCCAAGTAGGAAATGGTGTGGGAAACACTGGATGTGCTCCTTGCAGGAGCCCAGCAGCAGTGGGGGGATGTGGAGACCCCTGCTCTGGTTGGGTTTTGTCATCCTGCTGCACTGACAGGACCCAAAATGTGAGTCCTGGTTCCCTGATGTCAGAACTGAACAGAACATTTGCCTCGAAAATGCCTTTCAGGAGGAAAAGGGAGTTTCAGGTTCCATTCCCTGTTTTCTCCCAGTCACCTGCTGTCTCTCTGAATGCAATCTCTCTGTCCTTTAGATGGTTTTTAATGGTTTCATCTCAAAAAAATTAATGAGCACACATACAAGTTGTATTTTGCAGTGAATTTAACTCAGTTAACCAGTCTGTATTGTAACTTAGTAACTCCAGTTTAACTACAAAGAAATCAATGTAGCTGAAATAGGACTAAAATCTGAAAAATAACAGGGAGTAACGTTGACGTAACCCAAATCACTTTTGAAATCCCTGAATGCCAGCATGGGATTTATGTTGAAAGGGACCTTAAAACTCATTTTTGGTACAGACAGGGACACCTCTCACCATCCCAGGCTGCTCCAAGCTCTCCAGCCTGGCCTTGGACATTCCCAGAGATCCAGGGGCTGCCACAGCTTCTCTGGGAAATCCATTCCAAAACTTCCTGAAGTTGGGATTGTTCCTGTGCCTAAAACAGCAAAATCTGTTTAGTCCAGCCTGCCTTCAATCCATAGCACTGTGGTTTAACTCCAACACCGATTGGAATTACCCAGGGAGGAGGATGGAGAAGGAGGAAGGGAGGCAATAACAGAATTTGTACCGGATAAACCAGCCCGAATCCTTTTGTCTGGTGGATGCCCCAAGCTCCGAACGCTCCGGTGCCAATCCCGAACCCTCGGCTGAGCCCTGCCCTGGGGCACAGAACGCTGCCAACAGCAGAGTTCCCCCTCCTGATGCTGATCCCAGCGGACTGGGCACAGGGGGAATGAAACCAGCGCTGCAAGTGACACCAGAAGGTGGCATCAGCTGCCTGCGATGCTGCTTAACTCTTTGTGCATCTCCACGGAGCGCTCGTGCTTCGAGATTGTTGGGTGTTTTAGTGCTTTCCTGCCC
>PYHW01010551.1:50168-61152 GCA_013186435.1 Turdus rufiventris
GCGTGGTCATTTCTGCTGCTCTCCCTCACCTCAGTGAGCTCCTTCAGGGTGTCCCTGGAGGATTTCTGGTTGGCTTTGTCATCCTTCTTCTGGGACAGCAGAGGCATCAGGCTGGGGGGTAAGGGCACGCCAGACTTCGCACACATGGCCGCTGCGTTGGCTTTGGCGATTTCAAGTAGCTGGGCCTTGTCTAAAAACATTTGGTTTTTATAAAATAGTAATTATTATTTTTATAGATTCTTGTTTTAATAATAAAGAAACGTTTCTGGCTAACTAAAGATTGTACCTGCACCGTGCATTTTTTGTGTTCTGTGAAAATAACTGAAACTGCACTGAGCTGCTCTAGACTTTGAGGCTGGGCTGTGCAGAAGGCAAGTGGAGCTGTGGATGTAACCCAAAGCACAGCAATCCCAACTACAGCATTCTCTTACTGCACTGATTCATTCCTGTTTTGGCAATCCTGACTCCTTCCTACACAGCATAAACTCCAAAGTTTCCTCGTTATCTCTGAAAAACACTCAAACCTCTGGAGGGAGTTTCATCTCCAAACAGAAGAGCAAGCTCTGAGTAAAAGCTGTTCTTGTTTGAAATACAATTAGATGCAAAACTGTTAACAGAACAGTATTTTGCTTTAATAAGGAGAAAAAGGACAGCCCTAACATAAAAATGAGAAGTGAAATTCAATTAAGCCTTCTGCCAGTTGTCAAATAACTCTCTGTTCTTTCCACTTATTAATTCACCATCCAAGAAAATAACACCTCCAAGTAGAGGGAAAAGATGCAGCTCCTAAGATTTTATTTTATTTTCTGACCTGCTGGGTCTGGGAGTGCTTTCAGAAAAAAGTCTCTCTATCCTTTAAGTTCTTACCATGGGAAAAGGCAAGGCAAAGTTCTGGGAACACCTGAAAACAGAGCTTGGGACTCTCCAACTGGCACCTGAATGACCTTTGTTCTCAGGAGTAGAAATTCTAAATTTTCTTACAAATGTAAGAACGTAAGATTTCTTTCTTACGTATTTTCTTACATTTCTTTACTATTACCGTGTAGAATGTTCCTGGATACAACATGGTAATAGCAACATCACTATTAAACTAAAAAGTAGCAACACACTGCTTTTGTACAAAAGCTCTAGAATCAAGGTAAAACTGGCATGAGAGAGGATTCAAATCCTCTAAAGAGGATTCATTCAAATGCTCAGCGTTGATTCTGCCCCAACACAAAAGCTCCTGCTGGAAGTCACTGCCAAAAACTAATGCAGAGCGACTTCCAAGAAATCCTTTATGAACGCTCCAGAGCTAAAACCAGACTATGCAAATCCACCCACCACTACTTCACTGTGGAACTACTAAAAATGCTGACAATAAAGCAGAGACTCACCCAGGTCTGTCAGACGTTTGGGGGATCTGCTGGAGAACTCGGAGGAGCGGGACCTGCGGCGGTCGGGGGAGCGGCTGTAGCGCCGGCGGCCCGAGGAGCGCGAGCGCCGCAGCCGGATCGGGGACCTGCTGGAGCTGCGTCTCCTGCCCCGCGAGCGCGAGCGCCGCTGCCGAAGGGGGGTCCGGCTCCTGCTGCGCAACCGCAGCGATATCCTGCGGTCCCTGGAGTCGGATCTTCTCCTTCTCCTGTCAGTGGATCTCGATCGGTTTCTCTGAGACCTCTTGCGCCTGTCTCTGGACAAGGAACGCCGCCTTCGCGACGCCGACCTCGACCTGCTCCTCCTCCTGTGCCTGGAACGCGACAAGGAGCTGGAGCGGGATCTGGACGCTCTTCTGCGCGTCGCTGACCTGGAGCGGTTCCGTCTGGAGCGCGAGTCTGTGTCATACCTCTTGGATCTGCGCTGGGAGGACCTGGAGCGCCGGCTCCTGGACCTGCGCGAGGATTCCTTGTCTGCTGTTTTCTCCACGGACTTGGACTGGCTCCTCTGGCGAGCAGCGGACCTGGAGCGTCTCCGCCTGGACCTACGCGAGGACTCCTTGTCCGTTGTTTTCTCCACAGATGTTGACTGGCTCCTCTGGCGAGCCGTGGACCTGGAGCGTCGCCGGCGGTACCTGCGCACCGACTCTTTGTCTGCTGTTTTTTCCACAGATGTGGATCGGCTCTTTTGGCGAGCGGGAGACTTTGAGTGTCTGCTGACAGATCTCTGCGGGGACTCTTTGTCAGATGCTTTGTCAACAGACTTGGATCTGGATTTTTCACGTTCGGAAGACTCGGAACGTCTGCTTTCAGGGACAAAGGAAGAGTCCTGCTCCTCTGACTGCTCAGGAGGCACGGAATCCTGCTTCTCCTCATCTGCCAGAGAGGGCTCCGCATCCTCTCCCTCCTCTTCACCACTGGAAGACTCTGACTCGTGCTCATCTGATGATGTGGACTCTCTCTGTTCAGCTGTCAAGGAGGGCTCTGCATCGTCTCCTTCTTCTTCAGCAGTGGTAGACCTCGACTCAGCCCCATCAGGGGATGCAGAACGTCTGTGTTCAGCTGCCAGGGGTTCCACATCCTCAGCTTCTTCACCAGCAGTAGACCTGGACTCTTGCTCATCTGATGAGGTGGAATCTCTTTGTTCAGCTGCCGAGGAGGGTTCCACATCCTCTGCATCTTCACCAGCAGTAGACCTTGACTCCTGTTCATCTGAAGATGTGGAGTGTCTACGCTCAGCTGTCAGAGAGAGCTCCTGGTCCTCTGCTTCCTCACCAACGGTTGACCTCGACTCACGTCCATCAGGAGACACAGAGCGACGCTCAGCTGTCAAATCCTCCGCTTCTTCATCAGCTGTAGACCTCGACTCACGGTCATCAGAAGATGTGGAGTGTCTACGTTCAGCTGTCAAGGAGGGCTCCTCTTCTACATCTTCCCCAGCAGCAGACCTCGATTCCCGGTCATCAGAGGATATGGAGTCTCTTCTTTCAGCTGCCAAGGACGTCTCTGCATCCTCTGCCTCTTCTCCAGTGGTTGACCTCGACTCGTGCTCATCAGAGGACTCAGAGCATCGATGTTCTGTTGTCAAAGGCTGCTCCAGATCCTCTGCTTCTTCACCGATGCTAGACCTTGACTCGTGCTCATCAGGGGAAGTGGAACGCCTCTCCAGATCATCCATTTCTTCATCTGCAGTAGATTTCTGGTCATGGCCCTCGGGGGACACGGATCGTCTGTGTTCAGAAGTCACAGAGGACTCCAGACCCTCTTCCTCCATGGGAGACTTTGGCTCATGCCCTTCCTGGTAGGAGGATGTGGAGTATCTACGCTCAGATCTCAAAGAGGGCTCCAGATCCCCCATTTCTTCACCAGGGCCTGACCTCACACTGCAGTTATCTGGAGACACCGAGCGCCCTTCAGGCATTAAAGAAGGCATTGTATGATCTGCTTTTTCAACGGGGATGGATTTCAAGTCACTGTCATCAGGGGACATGGAGGCTCTATCATTCAGTGCCGAAGGTTCGAGACCGTCTACTGTTCCAACAGTGGTGAATCTCGACTCCTGCCCATCAGGGGATGCTCCATGTTCATTTTCAGGTGTTGGAGAATGGTCCCGCTCATCTGCTTTCTGCAGAGAGGTGAAACTCACCTCCTGGCTCTCGAAAAACAGATGGTCACGTTCAGCTGTCAAAGCAGAGTCCACACCCTCTGTTTTCTCAGCATGTGCCAATCTTGACTCGTCATCTTCAGGTGACAGAGCCTGTTCAGATGTCACAGAAGGTTCCTTGGCTGTTACTCTTTCAGCAGGGCTGGACTGCAGCTCCTGACATTCAGGAGTCATGGGACATTCACCTTCAGACAAGGACAACTCCTGCACCTCTGTTTTTCCAGCAACAGCAGGCTGCAATTCCTGGCTATCAGTGGATATTGAACTTTCACTTTCAGACGCTTCAGAATGTTCCTCCAATTCTTTTTCAACAGGACTGGATCTCAAGTGACGCCTTTCAGGGGACGCATCGTACTCGTTTTCAGGCAGCAAAGAACACTCCTGCACCTCTGGTTTTTCAGGGTAAGCAGAAAGCAGCTCCTGCTCCCTGGGAGATGCAGCGTATTGGTTGTCTGGAACCAGCACTGGCTCCTGCACTGCTCTGCTTTCAGCTAGACCAGACTGCAGAATTTGGCCTTGACGGAAGATGGAATATTCACTGCCAGGTGTCACAGAAGGCTCCTGCACCTCCTTCTCAGCAGGGCTGGCTGTCACCTCCTGGTCATCAGTAGTCTCATCATATTCATTTTCAGGCTGCAGCAGAGAACATTCCTGCACTTCTGGTTTTCTGGCCAAGCAAGAGGGCAATCTGTGATCATTAGAAGCCACAGCACTATCAGGAACTACAGCCTCCTCCTGCATCTCTGCCCTCTCAGGAGAGCTGGACCTCAACTCCTGGCTCACCCAGGACACAGCATGCTCATTTTCAGACACCAGAGGCTGGTGCACATGTGTCTTTTCAGCAGAGGGTGATTGCAGGTCCCGGCTGTCAATGGACTCTTCAGGCAACTGATAAAGCTTCCGCAGTTCTGCTTTTTCAGCAGGGGTTGATGTCAACTCTGGGCCATCAAGCCCTACGGTGTACTCATTTTCAGCCACTTGAGTAGGCTCCTCAGCTCTTTCAAAAGGGGTGGATGCCAGCTCATGGCCATCAGAGGCAGCAGAACACCTGTTTTCCTGTATCAGAAAGGGCTCCTGCACCTGTATTTCTTCACAGTAGGCAGATCTCAGCTTGTAGCCATCGGGGGACGCCAGGTGTTTCAGTTCAGATGAGTTTAGCACCTCTGCTTTTTCTGCAGGGACAGGTCTCAGCTCGTGACTGTCGGGCAGCAGCAGAATCCCACCTTCCGATGCCACAGCACCCACAGGGGGCTGGAGTTTTTCAGCTGTGCCCACTGATTCACAGCCATCAGCAGACACGGAGAGGCCACTTTCCAGTGAGAGGGAAGGCTTATGGATCTCCACTTTTTCAACTGCAGCAGATGCCAATTTATAGCCTTCAGGCAAGATGGAACACCGGAGCTCAGATGCCACTGACAGTTCTGCACTCTCTGTTTGCTCAAAGGAATTGTACTTTGCTTTGTGGCCATCGTGGCATATGGGAATCCCACTTTTAGACAACACCAAAGATCCTGCACCATCTATTTTTCCAGTTAGGTATCTCGATTCGTGCATGTCTGAAGATCTGGAGCAGTCAACCTCGAGCACTTGTGGAAGCGTTGGACCATCTAAACCTTTGTCAACAGATCTGGACTCATGAACTTCAAAAGAAGACACTGAAATGATGTCAGCAGACACCTCAACAGAACCACACACAGATGTCAGGGAAACATCTGGAGCTTTGACTTTTTCAACAGATAAAAATCTTTGCTCATTTCCATGTGGTGACTTAAAGGACTCGCCTGCAGACAATGGATGCTCTTCTACTGGTGCAGCAAAGCTGGATCCTGATCCATGCCCATCAGGAGACATGAAGTGTCCATGGTCAGGAGCCAGAGAAGGCTCCTGCATCTGGCCTGACTCACAGCCATCAGGGAGCACAGGGCGGATCATCTCAGGTGGCAGGAAAGGTCTCGGAGCTTCCATTGCTCCAGGGCTGTCAGCCAGCTGGGAAGACTCACGTTCAGGTACCTGCAGAACCTGTGAAAGCTCTGTGTGCTCAGCAGGGGTGTGCTGTGATTCGTGACCATCAGGCAAGTTGGAGAGCCCACCTTCAGACGGGAGAGAAGACGACTGAACTTGCATGTCTCTAAGTGCTGGAGGAAGCTCTGGACCTTCTACTTCTTTGAGAGGTGCAGGTCTGGACTCATCTTCATGGGACGCAGAGAGATGGAATTCTGCTACTGAAGAAGTTTCTAGATCTCCCCTTTTTTCAACAGATGAGGATCTTGACTTGGATGTGGAGTATGGAAGATCAGGTAGCGGTGAAGACTCCAGAGCTGCTGCTTTTTCAGTTGATCCATTTTCAGATGTCATAGACAGCTCTGAATCCTGAGTTTTTTCCACAGATGTGGATCTCAATTCCTGGTCATCTGGGGTTTTGGAGGTATCAAATTCAGATGTGGCAGAATGCTGCAGATCTGCTGGTTTTTCAACAGATGAGGAGCTTTCCTCAAGGCTCTCTGAAGTTTTGGAAAATCCACCTCCAAATGATGGCGGCAGCACTGGGCCATTTACTCCTTCATCAGACAAAGCTCCTGATGTGGGACCGTTGGAGGATTTACCTTCACTTCCAAAAGAAGACTGAGGAACATCTTTATCAAGACCTTTGGCTGACTCCTGAAGTTCAGAAGACTCCACATGCTTGCTACTGGACTTGGATGATAACTTATCTTTCTTTTCTACAGATTTGGACCTTGACTTAACGCTGTCAGAGGACTTGGAACGTTTCCGTTTGGATTTTTTTGAAGATTCCTTGCGCTTTTTTTCAACAGACCTAGACCTAGACTTGTAACGTTCAGAAGATTTGGAGCGTCGACGCTTGGATTTTCGTGAGGATTCCTTCTTTTTTTCCACCGATTTGGATCTAGACTTGTAACGGTCAGAGGACTTGGAGCGCTGACGTTTAGATTTCCGTGATGACTGCTTTCTTTTTTCTACCGACCTGGACCGAGACTTGTAGCGATCCGAGGACTTTGAGCGCTGGCGTTTGGATCTCCGTACAGATGCCTTCCGACCTCTTTTCTCCACAGATCTTGACCTGGATTTTGAACGATCAGAGGAACCGGATCGATGTCTGAACCTCCAGGAGTATTCTTTGCCTCCTCCCTTTTCTGAAGACCTGGATCTAGATTTCGACCGGTCAGAGGACCTGGAATGTCTGCGTCGGGATCGCCAGGAGGACAACCTCTTTTCCGCTGAGCGTGACTTAGATCTGTAGCGGTCAGACGACCTGGAACGTCTGCGCCCGGATCTTCGGGAGGACAGCCGCTTTTCCACTGACCTGGACTTGGATCTGTAGCGATCAGAAGACCTGGAACGTCTGCGCCCAGATCTTCGAGAGGAAAGTCGCTTCTCTGCTGACCTGGACTTGGATCTGTAGCGGTCAGAAGATCTGGAACGTCTCCGCCCGGATCTTCGGGAGGACAGCCGCTTCTCCACTGACCGTGACTTAGACCTGTAGCGGTCGGAAGACCTGGAACGTCTGCGCCCGGACCTTCGGGAGGAGAGTCGCTTCTCCACTGACCTGGACTTGGATCTGTAGCGGTCAGACGACCTCGAACGTCTCCGTCTGGACCTTCGTGAGGACAGCCGCTTCTCCACAGATCTGGATTTAGATCTGTAGTGGTCAGACGACCTGGAACGCCTGCGTCTGGACAATCTCTTTTCTGGTGATCTGGATTTAGACCTGTAGCGGTCAGATGACCTAGACCGTCTGCGCCTGGATCGCCGGGAAGACACTCTTCTCTCTCTCTTCTCCACAGATCGGGACCTAGATTTGGAATGCTTTTTCCTGGAAACTGAGTAGTTCCTGCTCCTAGAGCGTGCTCTTTTAGAGGCCAAGCGCCTGGAAGTTGAACGTGACCGTGACTTTTTCTTCCGCTTCCTAGACCTGGACTGAGACTTGGAACGGCTCCTTTTCTGTTTCTTTGAATCGTGTTTTTTCTCGCTGGTTCTGTGACTACTTTTTTCAACAACATTCTCAAGCCTCATGAGAGTCTCCTTCATTCGTGCTGCCACATCAGGTTGCACGTCGGATGTTTCCGAGTCTCTTTTCTCCGAGTCCTCTTCTGGAGTAGCTTCTTTGGCATCCTCAGCCTCTGGAGTGTCTTCCAACTGGCCTTCCTCTATAAGTTCTGGACCTGCTTCTGCATCAGCCTCAGGTACTGGAGCTGCTTCCGAATCTTTTGTCTCTGCCTCCAATCCTACAGCTGCTTCTGCATCTTTCAGCTCTACCTCAGTCTGAGGAGCTGTTTCCAAATCTTGTATTTCTGCTACAGGAGGCAGTGCTGAAACTTCTTCCTCTGCTGCATGTGAAGAATTAAAAACTGTTTCTGCTACTAAAGGCTCAGATGTTTGAGTCTGCTCTGCATCTTCCTTATCGATCACCATATCCTCCACCTGTTGACTCTGTACTCCTTCTACATATTGTACCTCAGTTGCCACTTCATGTTCCAGTGTGCTTTCCAGGCTTTTCACATGCCCTGGTTCTGGAACTGTTTCAGAAGATTTTATTTCAGAAGCA
The DNA here is from genome assembly GCA_013186435.1 of Turdus rufiventris. Lineage (NCBI taxonomy): Eukaryota > Metazoa > Chordata > Aves > Passeriformes > Turdidae > Turdus > Turdus rufiventris. The sequence continues at coordinate 58,309 of PYHW01010551.1, forward strand.
CCCAAGACTTCTGGAGCCTCTCCTGCACTATTCCACTCTGCAGCAGGTTTTGCTTCTAGAACTACCTGAAGCTCTTGCTGCTTTTCGGCATGCAAGTATTCTGGAACAGCTGCTGAAGCCTCACCCACGGGTACCTCAAGCTCTTCGCCTGTTCCAGCACTCTCCAACCACCTCACTCCTCCAGCTTCTGAGGCTGGCTCCAGGTATTTTGCTTTCTCCGTTTCTGAGGGTTCATTACTTTGTGTGCTGGTCCTCCTTTCTGCAATTTCATGTTCTACAGCAGATCCCTGAGTTTGCACATCTGTCAATTCTGTCAGTACTCCTGATGCCATACTGTTTTCCTCCACTCTGGGCAAAGACTCCAATACTGCTACTGAATGACCTACTGTTTGTTCCTGAATAGGTTTTGAACCGGTTTCTGAAGTTTGCACAGGTTCCAGGATTGCTCCTCTGTTCCATGTCTCTGCTTCTGGAGCGTGTTCCGAATCCTTTCTCTCCCTCAGCACCTCAGTTTGTGAAGTTCTTGTGTGTGCCACGACCTGTGACTGTGCAATGATGGAACTCTCTGTTTGGCTCACATGGAGAGGTTCTGTCTCTGCTGCGGCTTGCCATGGCATCACCCCTGCTGATGCCTCAGCCTCTCTAACTGGTTCCACATTTTCATGTGCAACCACAGGTTCAGGAGTCCTTTGTAAGGCAGGAAGTCCTGGACTTGCAACAGTCCCACAATGCATAGCTTCTTCTGAAGCTTGCACACCTTCCACTTGAAAGGACATTGAAGCTGTTGTAAAAGATTTTGTTTCCACCACAGCCGCTGGTCTCAGGACTCCTCCTGGACCTTGTGTGTTTTCCTTGTGCAAAGACAGGGCAGGTGCCAAACCTCTCACGTGTGACTCGCCCTCAGGTCTCGATTCTCTCAGCAATGAAGTACCTTCTGAATCTTTTGCTTGAGGACTTCTAAAACCCTCTGCCATCTGGACTTCTGGAGCAGTTTGGGGAACGAAGGTCTGCACAATCGCTGTGGGTTCTGAAGTTGCTCTTAATCCTTTTGCCTCTGCAACCACATTCACACCTGTGAATCCTGTTGGAAATGCAGATCCCTGGGTTCTGCCCACACTCTTTGCTTCTGTCAAGACTCCATGTTGCAGGAACATTCCTGATGCACCCAGTGCTGTTGCAGGACCTGTGGCACCTTCCACACCTTTGCCTTGCAGACTTTCATGAGTCACTCTGACATCTTTTGCTACAACACCCACAGGTTCCATAGTTGTTTCCAAAGCTTTCACATTTCCCATAGCTGGTTCTGTATCCTTCATTTTTGTAACAGTTCCTGGTCCTGGAGGTGTTTTGGCACTTTTTATTTCCACATGGCTCACAGGGGTGGCTGCAGATACTGTCAAAGGATGTTGCAAAGGTACATCTGCTTTCAGAACACTGGAAGCCTCTACAGGGCTGCTCTGTGTCATGCTCAAACTCCCAGATATAACTGAGGGCTGCAGGGATGCCTCCAAAGTTCTGCTCACACCCCCCAGTTCTGAAGATCTCTCCACACTTCTCACATTTCCCATGTGCAGAGATTTTTCAGTTGTTTCTGGAATTTTCACTTCTTGGCCAGCCACAGCCACGTGAGCTACGGTCACAGCACCTGGATGTGCCCAACTGGCAGGCGCAGGAGTTGTTGTCACATCACTTGCCAAGGACACAGATTCTGAAGCTGTTTCCAAGCCCTGTGCTGCCCCCTGAGACACAGACTGATGAGATACTTCTGAGTAAGTCAACACCTCCATGGTTTCAGGCTCGGGAGCTGCGTCCGAAGCTTTAACTTCCCCAATGCCTTGAGATGTCAGAGTGACTTCTGTACCTCTTAGTGCTTCTGCTGAATCTCTCTGAATCTCTGATTTACTGACAATTCCAGATGGGATGCTGGACCAAGTATAATTTCCAGCATCAACAACACTGGTATTAATAGCTACAGGATAAATATTTTCATGGGACTGCTGAATTTGTTCTTCGCTAGTGCAAATTCTAGTTTGAGCTATACTAGTATTTTCTGGGATATTAGACTGGATGCTTTCTAAATTAAATGGAGGATTTGTTGCACACAAAGTCCCCTCCCCACTTGCAAGATTTTCTGCAGGTTGCTGAGAATCAGTCACTGAATGAGAAACAAGTCCTAAAGCTTGATTATCAAGCCCCTCAGTTGGTTTTGAGCACAGTTCTGGCTGCACTTGGCCAGCCAGGTTTGCATCTGCAAACACTCCATGCTGTACATTCAGTTGGGAGCTGGGCTGCTCTGGCATCAAGTGAGGAGCTGGCTGCACGCCTGCAGGCTCTCCGGGACGTGCACTCAACTTGGATTCCTTTGGTTGCTTTTTATGCTTTTTCTCTTTCTTTCTTTTCTTCTTCTTTTTCTTCTTCTTCTTACTTTTGTGTTTCTTGTTTTTCTTTGCTTTTTTCCTAGGAATTTCATCTTCGCCAGTTGAGCTCCTTTTTGTAGACTGAGTACTATTTTTCACAGTATTTTTGTCTACATCTAGGAAAAAAATGACATTTAACTTGTAAACATTTACAAGACTGCATTCAAAAAATTCTTTCAGAGTAGTTGTGAAGTGCATGGACAGAGGTATAAACTTGCAAGACATGCCCAGTTCACTAAACTACCACACACAAACAGCACACACTTCCTTTCCAGCTCCTTTTCCTTCCTCTCAGTTACTTTAAGTAATAAAACAACATTTATTTCAAAAAATTACCCAAACCTTGTTAGTCAGGACAGAGGTCCAGTGGGAACACAGCTCTTTCTAGGTAATATAGTCATGGAATGGTTTGGGTTGGAGGAACATT
>PYHW01010552.1:0-27513 GCA_013186435.1 Turdus rufiventris
GGGCGGCAGCTTGGAGCTGAAGAGGGGGCGAGAGAGGCTCTCTGGGCAAAGAACATTCCTGGCACGGCCAGGCCGCCTTCTCGGTGCGACTTCCTGGGCATTTATTTGTGTTTCCCATTGAAAAATGTCTTTTACTCTACTCAGCATTAAAATCTAATTTTTTCTTTGTTGAGATAAGTGTTATCGATAATCTTTTCTCCCTTATCTTGCTCTTTTTTTTCTCTTCCTGAGTCAAGGGCAGCTGAAATACATGATTTTTATTTGGGGTGGAAACTGTGAAAACATTTATTCCTCCTCTTTTTGATGATCATTTAATTAGCACTTGCTTTTTTTGATGTTTCTTATCGATGTGAACTATATTTATTCTCACATGTGTTGGTCATGTGTGGAAGTACCTCTGCTAACAGCTTTTGTGGCAGTGGATCCTAAAAATCATTACATATCTTTGTCAGTGTCATTCAGAGATTTTTTTATACATTTTTTGATTTAAGAAATTTGGATTTTATAACCTTTTTTCTCCTTTATTTTTATTACTTTCTTTACTTTTTTCCACCCACTTCATTTTTGGTCCATTTCTTTATTTTCAGTGATTTTTAATTCTTAAGACTTAACATTTTGTACCACTGCCTGGATTTAATTCATCTAACATAAGCCTGCAATGGAGTATCTAAATTACCCACTGAAGAGTTTGATGTTTTGCCTATCAGTCTCTACTAGGGAAAGACAGGTATTTCTGTCTCTCTCAGATTTCTGAGCCGATCCTTATATGCAGTGAATCATCTTATGCATAGTTTTGCTGCACTGATTCCAAAATTAACCAATGATAACTGTCTTCTTATTGCAGGCACTTCATGTAGTTCCCTGAAGTTAAATGAGATAAATCTAGATTTAAGTCACTGCTAGAAATACCTGTGAAAATACAATTCTTCCATCTTAAGGGATAGTATCATCTTTGAAAGTCAAAACTGATAGCAGATACTCGGGGAAGACCCATATGTTTCAGCATATAACAGAGAAAAGCAGATGGCATTTATTAACATGCTAGAATAAGTTTGGGAAGCCTCAGGCAAATTGACAAAGTAGAAAACAAGATGCAAAGTTACAAGCAATAAACGAGTTCCACTTAGAGGGAGAAAGGTGCTGCAGGGGATATGCACTGATTAAAAAATGAGAGGGTTAAACTTTATCTGTGATGGGTAGCAAACAAAAAACTCCGTAGATTTAGGGGTGAATGTAATGAGACAAGTACATTTCTACCATCTTAGGACAGAGTTGCAACCAAAGTCAGTGAATCTGCTGGTCAGGCATAGAAAGTAAATAAACCTGAGAGATATACAATGAATAACATAATAATAGTAACTGAAGGACTTAACTACCCTACCATTTAATTTCTCTGATGGAAATGTGCAGAAATAATGTATTACTTTAATATTATGGCTTCTCATATACCCTGATTGACACCAAACTTGTTCCTGGTTTTTAGAGAGGAGATTTTGGAATCACTGTGTTTATCTTCTCATTATTCAAATTTGTTTACAAATGCACATCTGGTACTGAAATGAGGGTGAGAGATATAGAAAATTAGACAAAATTTACAATCCAGTTTTAATGAAGTCCACATCTTGATTGATGTATGGATTATTTTGATCACATCTGTGTGACGGAAATGTACCAGAACCAAGAAAAATTCAGAGAGGGAAGAAAAGGATCACCAGAAGTATGAAACTGCTTCTGTACAATAATTGAATAGATTAGGACTTATGGGCTGGAGAACTGATAAAACAGGAGTGTTTTGAAAGAGATATTATAGGTCATTAATGACTTTCCAAGAGAGGAAAAGATGAGAAATTCTCAGTATTAAATTCATTATTATAAAATTCAGATATAGTGATGTGCTATTGTAAAAGACTCTTTAAAAGTTATTAGTCTGCAAGTACTTACAGTAGTCCTGAAAATGACTGTAGCCCATATCTCTATCTTACAGTCAAATTATCCCTGAATGTTCACAGAGATGTGCACTTTTCCTTCTCTTGCTCTGTTTTCAAGCACTCACAGCTGGATGCTCTCATGTGATATCCAAAAGTGGTGAGACTTGCAATCTGACTAAAGAGGAGTGTGGAGAAAGAAGCTCTGCAGTGAGAAAGATACACAGTGTGTGATGTCATAGTTCAAAGCTTTAAGCAACATAAGATTTATATAAACTCAAGTCTTTAATTTATGTGAGTACATCCAAATTAAAGAAACAAAATTCAACTTTGTCCTTATTCCTGAGAAAGTCTTTCTAAAAATCACTCAACAAATTTCTGTAATAAAACTGGCGGCTCCTCCAAAGCATCCTGAAATCCACCCATTTGAGCAAAGTACTTCAAGGCAGTATCTAAAAGAAATTGAGATCAATATAAACTTGACCATAGATGCCAGTGAGCATATAAGAACTACCAGGAGTAACCAATGAAGAAAGCTAGTAACCAAAGAGAAAAGCTAGAATACGTAATGAGATTTTTGTCTAATAGTAACAATGCATTGGTGTATATCTAGTTGGGAGCAAGGTCGTTGGCTCTTAATAACTGGGCATGGTCCTATCACTATTTCCCCTGAGAAATTTTATTTGTATTAGAAAGATATAAAGGAGATTATTTTGAGATAGCGGTCAGTCTGTCCTGTGGTTTGAAGTGAAAGGACAAGAGGAAATGGCTTTAAGTGGCACCAGGGGAAGTTCAGATTAGATAGTAGAAAATTTTTTTTCATAGAGAATTTAGGCATTGGAATAAGTTACTCAGGGAGGTGGTAGAGTCACTGTCTCTGGCAATGTTCAGGAGGAATCTGGATGTGGATATGGTTTAGGGGTGATTGTGGTGGTGCTGGGTGGATGAGTGGGCTAAGAAGTTCTCTTCCCATCTTGATGATTCTGGGATATTGTGATTCTGTGAGTAAAATACAAGAAAGGCAGGCAAGCACTGTGAAGAGAAGATATATGAAATCTCTTGTCATAATACAGAAAAAGTAAGATCCAGTCTTACTGCAGTTCACACACAGACTGACCATCCCAGTGCAGCCAAAATACCTTCACCTATTTGCAAAATCAAGCCTTAACATATTATCATCTCCATCACACAACACACCTAGCTGCAGAAAGGCTCGTTTGCCCTAAAGACAACAATGAAATATGAATATATTATTCTCATTTCAGCTGATGTTCTCTTTAATGATAAAACCACTAAATATGGCAGCTTATTTTTACTGTAATAACAATAGAAATCTATTGACATTTAAAGCACTATGATAAACACTGATTTATTTTGGACGTATGGTTTGGGGTTTCTTTCCAAGAAAACAATACCAAGCAAGCCAGCACACAATTCTTGAAATTTTCTATGCATGCAGTACATTTTTATCTCTTCAGCTATCTAAATGAAGAAAAAACCAAAATGAGGGCAACCTTCATTTAAAAATGCTAACAACAGAACCATTTAGTTACAGAATACAGTTCTTCCTTTAGATAGTGTCCTTTGGGCAAAGCCTCAGACAAAGCTTTCAAAGGCATTGTTCTCTGAAGCTAATTGAATTAGTTGTGAAATATAATCCAATTCAAGCTTACTTTTGACCTATGAAAAGCAACTAATAGATTACTTTTTTAAAACTCTACATCTAATTTTTTATTTCATTATTTGAAATAGGTAGATGGGGTCAAATCGCTACAATAAAGGATGCACAGAATTATGGGGGACTTTAGCACCCTCCTACCTCTGTGCAGTTTTTATTACCTTTCTCTTAAAGCCTGTGTTAAATTATATTAATCATGTGCTAGGTACAATTCACAGAGGAAAAATGAATACAAATTTAAAAATGCAAGTAATGAATACAAATTCTAACAGTTCTGAATTATTAGGATTGTTCTGTCAAATCTAAAATTCTAATCATCTTTTCAGTAAAAGAATCAAAACAACAATTCCAACTATTTCAGAGAGGAATCATAATAATAAAGAGAAATTTTATGAAATGCTGCCATTCCAGGTAACAAATCAAAGCTTTCTGTATTTAGTCAAAGACCTCTTTTTGTACTTCTAGAGTACTCAGTTTTGCAATTCATATCACTGCAAAGTCAACATCATTGGCGAAGAGCAAATTTCTTCAGTTCCTATGAGATTAGTAAATTGTTTGTTAACATAACGATATTTCCATAAAATAAGAGCAGATACAGATATTTAGTTTTCCAGAAAACACCAAAAAGGGTTCTGAATTCGTTTCCACTCTGAGAATCAAAGTTGCAGAGTGAACTAGAGCTCAGACACTAATTTATTTCAACTTGTATAGGCTGCAAGTTGGGGTGGGAGGAGCTTTGCCTGCAAATAAGTGAGGTTGTTAAGTCGAAAGGTCTCCACATTTTGGACCTTTGTGGATTCCCTTTCTCCTCTTTCAGGATACCACAGGGAAAATGACATTAAGTAGAATACTAATTTTGTGTGGTACCTGCAGAAGACAAATTGTGGCAGGACTTTACTGCCTGCAGCTTACATGTTTGAAGGAAGGAGATAAGGGACGCCTGGGTACAAGTTCTTTGTTTCTGTCTTGCTTCTGGATTCATATCACCCATGGAGGAATAATCCTTGCTCCTCTAACAATGACTTCTCTGTAATCATACCAGTTTCAAAGCTCCAGAAATTGTCTGTCCTGTGGAGCATTTGATATGCAGCTCTAAGTTCTGCCTGTATGTTCTTCCCTGTGCAATCGGTACAATCAGAAAAAAACCTTTATTTTTGAATCACAAATTAACTATGAAGTCAGGGAGTCCTGAAGAAACCTGCACTATATTTACCATGTCTGCTGAATCCCCTGAAGGGCAATTAAACAATAAATTAGTGCTGATACATTTATAGGTGCTTTTTAAAATTAAAAGTTTTTTTCATAAAGGGATTTTTAAAATTTATACATTATGAGGTTTTTTTTATTTTGAAAACACTCTTTCTCTGCTGTTGGTTGGCCAAACTCAAATGAAGATGTGGTTGCACATAAATTGATGCTATTTGAAATAATTTGTAAATACCAAATTACGTTACCAAAATATTAATCAGGCATGATTCCACTTCATGTAGAGACCTTGAAATTATCCATTTGATAGAAAAAAATCCAAAAGTAGTGACATAAATTATTCACTCCAAGTAATTCAGCCAGTAATTCAACGAATACAGTAAAGAGGAGTTTGCATATTGCACAAAGGGATCATTTAAAATCCTTTATCACTTAGTTCACCTTTCCTGCCCTTCTTCATCTTCTTTGCAATTCCAATAAGGCTGCAACATCACTGCCACACAAAAAGCATTAGTGATTCTATTTAAAAGGTGCCAACCTTGTTGATTGTCTGTCTACTCCATTGTCAGTATAGAAACATGCTTTGTTAATATTCTGAAAGGGATATGGGAATTATTTTAGTAATTTAGTTCTTTTTCCCAAGTCTGTACTTCTAAACAAGACCAAACTATTGCTGAGGTCATACCCTATCATGATAATTTTCATTTTTTGAATAAGCAGATTATTATTAATTTGGACTTCTATGAAGGTTTCCAATTTTGAGTCATCATCACAACTTATTATGTAGCAGTAAAAAAAATCAAACAATCAACCAAATTACCAAAGCAAAGTAAGCCCTAAACTTGCTTGGTTTGAAATACAATGTTTCATTCCCCGCTTTTAGGATGACACTGAGAGACACGTGTCTTTCAGACTACCTCCATGGCATTTTTTTAGTTTCATTTATACACAGACAACACTTCTGTGCCATGGCCATGCCCTATATCTGGTACCAGTGCTTCAGTCCAATTCTTCCCTGCTCACCTCCATTCTGTCAAGACAGGACCAGGTGTCTGCAAGATTTCTGGGTAAAACTTGACTTCTAAGAAGAGAGAGTACTTGGAGTTGCAACTGAGTCCCTTTTGCTAATCCTGCTCTAGCCTGTTCCGTTCACTTACAGTGCGATTTCCCACAACAAATACCTGAATATTTTATGTATTAACTTAAGGGGAAGGACTTTAGGTTTTCAGAAATTATACTCAAATCCTTTCAGCTGATTATCATTTGTGAAAATAAGAATGGGAAAGAGGGTGATAGATTACCTGTACGCTCTTGCCTTTGTTTTACCACCCTGAAAAAAGCGGTCATTCTCCTTTTTGTCAACAGAAACACAATTTGTCAAGGGTTATATAACCCAGATCTCATAATTTCCAGTGCTGGGCTAAGATCTGTTTCTTACCTTTCCAGATGATTAATGTCTTCAGTTTGCTGTACTTGGTCTCTTTAGTACATGAGAAGAAGAAACATTACACAAGGGTGTTTATTTCTGTGCTTTTTCGCAGTCCAATAAATCCTGGAAGGTATTAAAAATCAGGCAGAATTACACAGAATGAAATCTGAAAAGTTTCTGTGATGTTCAAGTGGTTGAAACGTATCATCAGGTTACAAAATGGTCTCACAACATGTATGGTAGGTCACCATCTCATGAAGAACTTGGTATTACCTTTATTTATAAGAAAGTGAAAGGAGGGAGCACCAAAAGCTTTCCCGTGTAGACTGAATCTGAGAAAATTTATTGGAATATCTGTATCTGTGCTCATAATTCAACAAAGATCATCTGGGTCTGTCTCCCAGTCACAGAGCATACTAAATGAGGATTTGAAAAATGAAACGAAAATTCCCCCCAGTGACACATTCTTGCTCTTTTAGGAAACTCAGTTATTATCTGAAAATGTAAAGACTCCTCTGTTACAGAGCAGGTCTGCTTGTGCCTGATGATTCACCACTTCTCTGCTGCAGAACACAGCAATCCAGTCTGTCTTTGGGCTTCATTGCACCTCTAATATTAACAGCTGCAAGTGTGCACATTTGCTAATAGCACCTCTTTGTGTTGCCAACATCCCCTTGCTGACACTATTTTCTTTGCTTGACACTTGCTGTTGACTCTTGTGAGCAGGAAAGAGCTGAAAACCTTGGCATTTGTTGTGTGCAACAAGGCAATAGCTGATGAAGTACAATTACTCATACTGTGGCAAAATCCCAGTTATACTGTGTGGGAAGATGGTTTGCAAGGATAGTGTAGAAGGCAATTTTCCTCAATGAATTACTACTTTACTGATTACAAAGGAGTGGAAAGCAGGTCATTGGTGAGTTGGAGTCTGCTGGAGTTTGAGATGGAGTCTGCTAACTGTGAGATGGAAGAAGGCACATGTGGTCATGCAAGGGACAGACAAGGTAAGAAGATGCTGTGTGAGGGACGGTTAGGGTTAGGTGGCCAGGTAAGGGACAAGTTGGGGTTAGCCAGTCATGCAGAAGGAAGAAGGAAACTTGCAGAGAGGAGTCAGTGCTGTGTGGAGCTGCCTGAGAGAAGGCATGGAAAGTTTTTAATAAAGAACTGGTGACGGTACCAGTCGTGTCTGTCTTAACATAATTACTACAACATTGGTGTGAGGAGCACTTTCAGGACTCTCAATCATAGTACTGTCTTACTGCTTTCTGAATGAAGCTGGATCCTGAGAAGATATCCAAGTATAACCATCTTGTGAGTGCTTACAGGACCTTACTGAAGAACAAGCCTAATAAAGTTACAGACTCACTGGCAAGTGATAAGAGACAACTCTGGTAATTAAAGTAAATGACATTGTGCCTAAGATTTGAAAGCATATATACTAGTTTTTGCATTCAGTTGCTATGTTAAATTCTTGCCAGACATAAGGAAATAGTTGTTATAGACTGCCATAATTTTAAAAAATCAGTAATGTTCGTAAATACAATTTAATTTTCATTAAATTAAAATGAATTGTTATACATGCCATTTTGGAAGAAACAGTTTCCATAATTATTTGCCAGCCAACTTCATATAAAGTTTATCTCATTTTTCACTGCTAATTATAATATATATTAGTGCAGTTTTGCATGTTAGATTTCATACACTAGATGAAAGAGGATGAAGACAATATTCAAGATGAGCTGGACATCTATGGAGTAAAACCCTGGCAAGGTGGAAAGCAAATCCAACTGTAAATGACATTTTCTTGGTCTTCTTGTATCACAGTTTAACTTGGCATACAACTAAACACCATTCAGCTGCTCACTCATTGGGCTGGGAGAAAGAATCAGTAAAAAGATAAAACTTGTAGGTTGAGTTTAAACAGTCAGTCACAGCCTTGAGATGCCCATCCCACACCCTTCCACTACCACCAGCCAACTCCACACAAGTTTATTTTTCAGCATGATGCTGTATGGTTTGTAGTGTCCCTTTGGTCATTTGGGGGTCAGCTGTCCTAGCAGTGTCCCCTCCCAGCTTCTTGTGCTGCGTGGTCTACTCTACGGCAGCATTAGATTCTGAAAATTGTCTCGATTCAGTGTAAAAACTGCTCAGTAACAACTAAAGCATTGGAGAGTTATCAGTATTATTCTCCCCCTAAATCCAAAACATGGCACTATACCAGCTGCTGGGAAGAACATTAACTATACCCCAGCTGAAACCAGGCCATCATGAACACAAGAACATTTAATTTCTTTTTGTCTTCAAACCTATTGTGAAAACACACAGATGAAATGTCCAGGCTCTGCAATGCCATAGTTTGTGAGAATCTGCAACATCCAGTAAGCAGCCCAGTAACACTCCCATCAAACTCAACATCCACATGGCACCTTTATCCTGGGTGTCAGGCAGTTCTATGACTACGTAATTCTGAGTGTTTCTCTCTTGGTTTTCTCTGGCACACAAATGAGGATATTCATTCAGGGAAGTAAAAAGGAAGTTTATTGGCCTACATCAAAATTTTGCTGCACCAAATGTACCCTATAAAATCAGAACGCACCGAATATTTTGATATTTTTCTGATAAATAATATTTATTGCAATATTTTCTTAAAAATAGCAGGAGTTTCTATTTTATCTGTAGTCAAGCATACATTTTTATCTCTGTGCTCACATTAAATGACATGCAATCTATTCAACCTCAACATGGAAATAACTATACGTGTGTTAATTCCCAATTGTTTAACACCATTTTTCACTTCTGTGCTAAGTAATCTGTATTTCCTATAACTGCAGAGTGTAGAACTCACATTGAGAGGTCAATCTAGTTCAAATCCTTGCCAACAGAAGGAGCAAATGTGTCCAAACCACTCTTGAAAAAACCTTGCATAACCTATTTAAAAAAAAAAAAAAAAAAGAGAAAACCCTCCAGAGATATGTGCTCTCTATGGATGTTTACTGTGCTCCCCCCTGAGAACCCTATTCCAGTTTTTAATTACTGTCATGGCATAGGCTGTTCTTTTCCTGATATCCAACACAAATCTAACCCATAATGACTTCTGATTATTAATTTTCTTTTTGAAACAACCTTTTGCATTTTGAAGACCTATTCCACCTCTTAGTGTTCTATTGCTTGAACAAACACTGTGTATTTTGTTATTGTCTCAGGTTTGCAAGAGACATGAGGTCACACACACAACATGCAGAAGGCTGAATCTCGCAGAAATTCCAGCATCTTCATTTTTTGTTTTCATTTTCTTGGAAGCATTTTGGAAATAGACTTATGTCTATTATTCAGTAGTAAAGGCATGGTAAAAAAAAAAATCTATCACAGTGCACTGTTGTTCAATGATTAAATGTTATTTCCATGTATTTCTGTCTTTCAGCTACTTTACTGAAGGGAAGAATATTACTGTGTCTCAATACTCATCATTCCATCTGGAAATTCAGACATTAAAAATTCACTAAATTAGCTTAGAAAACTGTTGCAGAATTTTTAAAATTTTAAACTAGGTTTTGGTATTATTTTTCATTAATTTTTCCTACTTCTTGTACATCGATGCAAAATATATCAGTTGCTGCAAAATCCTACTTCTTTGCATTTTTGAGTGAGCACCTGCTAACAGATGAATCTTTACAATCAAAGAATAAATGGAAATAAACAATAAGGAAGCACTAGGTATTATGTTATAGTTGTCTAGTGGGAAAAAATATATCATGTTTTAAAAGTAACTCAGGAATCTTTTAAAATTAATTTATATTTTTAAATTAATTTCCTTTTTTTCTATGTGTAGTCTTTCATCCTGGTTCTTTCATCTTAGTTTCCTGCTGCTAGTAGATATTCTCCAGCTGTGCATGAGTAATCTGGCTGCATTCAACCCACCAAGCAATGCATGATCTTATCCTAATGAAAAACTACAACTCCCCATCTTCAAAAAAGCAACTGACTACATATGCAGAGGGTGTAGTGCATGACTCCTTTTTTGCGGGTTGGGGTTTTTTTTTACTATTCGACATTTTGCCATCTAAAAATGATGTATTTTTTCAACCCCTTCATCTAGGACCTCTTGTCCATAATGATGGGCAGATGCAACAGTGACTAAATCCCTCATAGAAGCATTTAAGATGGGTGGATTGAATCACTCTTTAGAAGAGAATCTCTGTCCTCAGTAAATATAAAGATACGACCATATCTCTGCTCTTCAATGTCTTTGTTCCTCTTCCCCCCAGCTCTGAAATTTACTCTACCATACTCAAAAGAGGCACCCCTACCAATGTATGAAACAGACTGGTATACTCCTTAAATGCATTTCAGTGGATATTTTTATTGTACTTTTGATTCAACAGAGACATCTCACACCGTGCTAATTCTGCTTTATTTCAGTGATGCACAAATATAAACTCCAGTTTAAAATTAATTACTTGTGCAATGAAAATGGATGATTCTACTTCATGACTAAACATTGTAGATCCACTTTATACTCTTGAAACTCCTTAAACTCCTTATACTGAGCTCTGTAACATTAAATGCTCAATAAGGTAAATGTTGGTTGATAATTTCTATGTCACTCATAATTCAATAATGTTCCTGTTCGATTATAACACAAAATAAAAATGTGTGTGGCAGAATATTCAACTGCAAAGAAGGCAGAGGACATAAATAAGAAAGGAAACTAAGACTTCTTTCTAGTGCACAAAAACGTAGGAAATTGTGTTCTTACTGTGAGACAAACTTTTGACTGAATCTGAATGTGAAGGTTAGTGTCTAAGGCCGCTTTAAGATCTACCATACCCCAAACCCTCAGTACTTTCCATCAAGCACTTCTGAAGAAAAATGGTTGTTTCTTCTGCAGGGACACAGCCTATGGGTTTCCCTTGAGCAGCTCCAGGATGTTTTATTTTTTTAATTTGCTGTTTAATGCCTTTTTTGTTCCCATCCATTTTTCATTCTCTAAAAGGGTGCAAACAAGAAATTTCAAGCAGAGTATGTTCCTTAACTGTGTCTTAGATTCTTTACTACGATTTAAAGAACATGTCAATGATACAGACATAAATTATATCAAACTGAATGTGTTTTCTAAGTGTGCAGAAAAGATACTGGGTAGAGACACTCAGCATCTGAAGGTGAGTAGCTGGGGTTGATTGAAGGATCTTAATTATGGTGACTATGCTTTGTTGCAAGGCAGAGATCCAGAATTTCTAAGCTAGGACCTTCAAAGCTAAACTTGCTGCTTGATTTATCTTCCTGAGGCTTATCTAAAAGCTGAAAAAGAATGGACAGAAGTTTTTGCAGGCTAAGTGAGAAAATTAACTTGCACTCACAAGTGAATTCAGTTACAGACCACTAAAAATTAATATGGTCATGTTAAAATGTGCAGTTATGAGGCTTTTGGGAAGAAACATCTCTTATGAATTCTCACTGAGAGTAGGTAGGGCTAGAAAGTGAGCCACCAAGCACTGAGAAATTCTGGACGTGGCACAATCATTGCTCAGAGAACAAGAAAGTTTCACAGTCAAACAATGAGCCACATTGGGTGGGATCTTTGACTTTAGCACAGGTTGTTCGTGTCATTTTCTCCTCTGTAAAGCACCTCAGTCTGTCAGCTTCCACTCCAGAAGTCTTAAGGTGGATTATCCTTATTATATCTGTTTCCTTTGTGCACACATCTTGGATATCACAAGTTATGTAAGATGACATAATAAATCTCTTCTGACTCATGCCTAGAAAATACAGCTCATCTTGAGCTAAAGCCAGCAGTTGATTTGGATGATAGTTTTGGTCATGGATGTTCACTGACAGACATGAGATTCTGTTAAGGCCTTCCAAGGTGTAATCATGTTTCAAGATGGCTTGTTTCTATCACGGTATCAGCCTCAGTGATTCTGCTCCTGAAATGAACACACACATTGTATAAAAATGAAGCATTCACATACAGCACAACTCCCAGGGTTAATCACTTCCACCCTTTTCTAGGAGTTCGTTCTCCTCACAAAAGCACCACCTGTGGAAGTGTCTTTCCTTGATCTTTATGAGTATCCCAGTAAACCAACTTGATGCTTTCTCAACATTTAGCTAAATTTTTTGTCAGCTGAAATGGAACGTTTTCCAATTCTTTCCATAACTAAATAAGTTTTTGCCTCAGGAAGAGCTCTGAAGTACCACAGTGATGGCAGCTGCCTCATATAACTAACTGGTTAGGTTTTAAGCAAGGCAATTATTATTCTCTTTTCAGAAGTTATGCCTGTTAATATGACTCTTGCTGACAGTATTCTTTAAGTAAGATACTTAATGACTGCTGACAATCTGTATGGACCAGCTTAAAAACTATTACTATTTTAAATAAACAAACTAGCAGCAGGAAATCTACAGAGACTATCTAAACAATATCTGTTGACTGGCAGAGACAATAGGTCCTAATCTCACTTTTGTTTGTCAGCAATCACTTTGGCTTCTTCAGCAGTCTTCTCTGTAGCCTGAAGTGCAAACTGAACTTTGAAAAGAACAAAAACCTAGATAAAGTTAGGAAGATAGTCCAAGGCTCCTTGAGTTCTGTGAAACAATTTTCATGCAGCAGTCTGAAACTTGGCTTCTCTCTGACAACAGGTTTAAGTCACGTCAGGAGGGACAATGCAAATTTCCCATTCCTCACCCCAGCAAGCCCAAGGTGACTTTGTGACTGTTATTACAATTTTAATCTTCAGATCAGGTGCTCAAAGCATACAGAAAAACTGTAAGATATACACATATATATATACGTAACCTAGAATAACAGATTAGGAAATTAAAACGTAGTCAGGTGGAGTTGAACAAACTGATAGGGAGTCTTTAGTGTTGTGCTCTTTCTTGGCAAATAATTGAATAAAATAATGATGAAAAATGCATGAGATGCGTCAAGGAGTTTCTCACCACCCACTGCACTAGTTCATTTAAAATGTTTCCCCTCACTTGGGAAGAGCTGAAATTGCAGCCATGGTTATTAATAGCTCCAAAGGGGATCTGAAGTAATTTGTCACTGGCAGGTGTTTGAAGTCCACAGCAACATTTTTTTCCTCCTTCTATGCTTTGAGTAAATGAGATGAGATGCATGTGTCATCCTCCATTTCAAGAACTGAAGAACTGCCACTCATCTACCTCTGAGGGGAGAAGACATAGAAGATAATTAAGTACAATAAAGCAGTATGGAATGCAAAGATCACAGTAAAATCCTTCTAAATGCACAGCAGAAAAATGCATAATGTCACTTTTGAAAGCATCTGCTCAGTGGATCACACTGCACCTGGGCTCTTGGTGGTGCAATATATTTTTGTTTTTATTTTATTATTAATACAACTCTTCATATTATAACATTGTCATAATAGCTATAGTAAATAGCTTTGTGTCCAAAAAAAGGCTAACTGGTAATTCAAGAGAACAGTAAAGACCATATTTAGCAGGTGGGTGTAAATCAGAACATAGGAAAATAGGTGGATAAGGATTATAATGGTAATTGATATGAAGAGACAAATCGAAGAGCAGAACTTGGAAGTCTGTCATCCTCTGCTGGCTTTAATGACCATATTCCATGTATTTTCCTGCTGTGCAGTCCATAAGCAGTAACATTTATAACCATTTTGTGCTATCAAAGCCACTCCTAATATTAGAGCGAATCATTCCCTTCTGTAACATTTTCCTATTAAAAATTAGTTACAAACTGCAACAAACCAAATGCCACAATTTTCCTGCAAAACGTACGCCACCTTCCAAGTCACGCAAAGATTTAGTTGTGTAATGTTGATTACTGTGGACTGAATAGAGTTAAGTTCCCCAGGACTTAGTTCATGAATATATGAGAGATGACCCTCTATTTATTACTTTAATACATCCTTTGCATTGTAATAAGAGGTTTTTCACTATTCAGAACCATATTATGAAATAGTGATGCTTTGTTTCATTGAAACACTTCTTATTTCTCATTCAGAGCTATCAAATAACTATCAACATACTACATATTAATTGGCACCCATGAAACAGCTTGTATTATATTTTATGTGTGCAATTTTATAAGGTAGCTTCCCAGATTTACTGCAATAAAATGAAGTATAATTCTGGTTCAAGAATTCAGAGTTTATGAAAGCTCTACTTCAATCTACAGATATTTAATCTGCTTTTAAAACTACTTGGGCCACGATATTGTTATTTATTTCTATTAATAAGCATCTTGCCCAACAGATACTATTTCAGAGGAATAACAAATCTCTGGTAGTGGTTTTGAGCCATTATAAGAATTCTATACACTAAAATATTCTGATTGCATAAATGCTTTGTCTACTTTTTCTTGCTATTGGTGCTGTTGTGTTGCTTTATTTTGTATAGCTCTTGCAAACGAATCTTATTTAAAATTTGCATATATTACTTTATCAATTTACTAGTGAGAGCAAGAGAGTGCAAAAACTACTAAGGAAGAAATTAAGAAATGCTCATTATTTCCTAACACGTATTAGCAGTGACAAATAGCTTTTTTTGAGTGAAGGCTTAGATCAGTAAACCTGAGAGGAAAGAATCCTGTGACCATGCAATGCACAATTGACACTGCAGGAAATCTAGAAAATCAGTTGAAGGCACTGAGTTTGTATATAGCATGATTCCCTACCAGAGAGATGCATCTATAGACTTTAAAGATGAGAAGTCCAAGTTAATTTAGTTAAGTACTGAAGTTGCATTTCTCTATTTTTCATTTGGCATTGACAGAAAAACCAAACCAAATAGATCTTCATTCTACATCTTGTCAAACATCTAGATAGCAAATTGTGATGTCAATGTTTCTACTTCCCTGATAAAGAAACATGAAGGAGGAAAGTTCTGATACTTTCAAAACCTTCTATTTTCACATTTTCACTATAAAAAAATAGTTTTCTTTGTTTTATTGTTTCAGTGGATCCAAAAGGTTTTTTAATTTTTTTTACAAAAATATTTTTGTATTTTAGATTTTCTACATATACCACACACACATACACCCCCCCCCCCCATTAGATCTCATACAGAGTGAGAAAGACTTGAAGCCCCAAAGGCTTTCTGAAATGCAACTTTTTGTTCCTGGTTTTGTCTATATACCATATGACAGGTGGAAATAATATATACCAGAATATATACCACATATGGTTCTGTCACAAGTTGGAATATTAGAGCCTCAAGCCTGCTCTCCTTACTGCTAATAGAATCAGTCTGTGTTCTAGAATAGTCAGGACAAGGGATAAAATGGATAAAAAAGGGATATATTAATTTAAATGTTTTTTCCTAAATTTATGTGGTCGTGACGTGGGAACACTACTTTCAGTTAAGTTTTATTTGTAAGGGATCTCAGACAGGTGTCTGTCAAGAGTCTCTGCTTGTGCATACTTGAGTGTTACTAAGCAGGTGTTCATAATTCAGAATATATGTGCTGCTAGACAGGCCAGACCAGAGTGTCCCTTGCAATGAAAAGAAAGCCATGGCCCAAACACACTCATGGTCTTTCCCACTTGCTGACAGGAGAGGCAACTCAACACTTCGTGAATTTAATTCCTACAAAGATTTAAAGGAATTGTCACATTTTCCTTTGTGAGTATACTCAGTTCCCATTAGCCAAATAATCGGAAATTGGCATTACTCATTTTTAAAGAGCTATTCATCTTCTGCAGCCAGAATTATTTGGTTGGTTTCAAACTTCACAGTGTATCTCTCCTTTCAGACTTCCCTTTGCTTGAGATCACTATTGCATGCACACTTCTGCTGTCCTGTCCTGTTTCACGCAGTGACAAGGAAAGTTAAACCTTCTGGTGAAACTGAAGTGCTTTTAAGAACTTTTCATATTGCATCAAACAGCCTTAATTCTGCTATTAGAAGTTTTAACCTGCTCTCTTCCCAGGTTCTTGCTGAATTGTGAGGTGATTTCCATTTTTATTTCTCTTGTTCATGCCTCTAAATGCATGAATATCTCCTTGTTTAGTCCAATGCTCTTTGCTTTACCATCACATCCATAATGACTGTGTCACATGAAAAGGGGAGGCTTCCTCAACCCTTAGTGTGGGGAGTTTTTCTTGACTCCTAGTGTTTAATTTGTCTATGAGCATCCCAGGAAAGTCAAGACCCTTGTGCCCAACTAGACTATCAGCATCCTGTTAGGGACATCCTTCACTAAGCAGTCCTGCTGGATAGGAGAGTGGTTTCACTGACTTAGGAAGCCCACCACCAGTGTGAGGGAAACCCCCTCAGCAGACCTTCCTCTTTATTAGAGTGTGTTATCTGCTGCTCGTGACTGCCACTGTCTGCAAAGGACTCACACTAACAAATTAAGGAATAAAACTCCTATTAATACAAAATTGTGACAGGTTAAGATTCAAAGGTTGTCGGTGATAGTGTCTGACTGCAAAAATATACTTGAAAGAATATGCAAACAAGCTGTAATCCCCAGGAAAACATTCAGAGTACATGGAGTATGATTGTTACCCAATAGTTGTCCCTATGGGGGAGAGGACATGCTCAGCCCATCAGCTGATCCCAGAAGTTACAATGGAATCTTCCCTGACTTTTCACCATTCTTGGTTTATTTTATATTATTTCTCTGTGTTTTGGTGGAGCTTGAGTGACTCCAGTCCATGCATACCTTTGTTATTGTGTGCAAAATACTCTCACTTCACTTTTAAAGTCAAAACAAATGTAGAGCACATGTCCAGTGAGGAGTGGTCGTACCTTGGAGGTGGGTAACTTTGGGGTGGAGGTATGGGTTACTATTATTATTTTTAGGTTTAATGAAGCAAGCTCTTCTAAGAGGGATTATGCCACAGTTGCTGGCTCAGCAGGACGTATCCCTTTATCTTCCTGGTATGCAGTTTATGAGCTGCAAAGCACTGAGTTCCCTCCCCTGCAAGGATTTCTGCAGACTCTGGCTGCAGGGCCTCCCCTCTGCTCCACACTCCATTCCATCCCCCTTAGCACATGTGTGTGTGTGTTTGTGTGTGGAGCATCATCATGGACTAGGTTTCAAGTCATGCCAACAGTATTTCATCCAGGGGCAGCAACTGTGATTTGCCTGATAACTTCTGTACTGTTATAACGCCTGTTAAAATGCTAATATAGCTCTTCAGTCTTCTCTAATTGTGTCTCCTGTTACTGTCCACAGGGTCCTCAGATGTTTTCCGCAGACTGAGATAAGGATCCTGGCTCTCATGTAGTTCCATGGGCAGATCTACCTTCCAGTATTCCAGATTGCTCAAAAAGCCACCCAACCCACCCTTCAACCCTTCCAGGGATGGGACATCCGCAACTTTTCTGGGTAAATTGTACCACCTGTCAGCCCCCTTTAGGTGCTGTAAGGACGCCCTGAAGCCTCCTCTTCTCAAGGTTGAACAACCCCAACTCTCTCGACCTGTCTTCCTAGAGAGGTGCTCCAGTCCTGTCATCATCTTTGTGGTTCAACTCTGGACTCCTTCCCACAGTTCATGTCCTTCCTATGACAGGAACATGTCTTCTCTCTCTTTTAAGTCAGGTATGTAGCAGCCAATCTGGATTTGCTGCAGCATGGCCATCACGTTATCTTCTGAAATTTGGGTAATGAAAAAAAAAAAAAGGAGGCTTTACAGACTTTACCTCAGATCAATCTGCCAAGTACACACAGACAAATAAGCAATAGAAAAGAATTTTCGTTTCTGAAACAGGTTCTTTTATGACAATCTAATGCATAAAGGGAATAGGGGACTAAAGAGGAACAAAATAAGAGATCTGGGAGACAAAACCTCAAAAAATATGATGTTTGCCCACTAACCTATCCTTTATATTGTCCTTATTTCTCCTTGAGAAGGCAGTGAACTGCCTTCAGAATCAGGCTGAATGTGAGAGTTTAGTCTATAAGAGTTTATAGGCTCCCAATTCAAAGCGGCTTCAGTATATTTTGTGGTCTGAAAATATTTCTTTTATATCTGTGACTACCCTAAGAAAACATGAAGCTTTAAGCATCTTTTCTTAAATTTAAATTTACTACCTAAGAAGTACTACATCATGTTTATCATTAAATAGACAGTATTATTTGAAAAATTCTACAAATTAGTAATAAATAAATTCAATTAATTATTCGTATTTTAAACCGTTTCCTTGATGAGACATTTACGCTCCAAATCAAGCTAAAACTTCAGACATTAGAAACAATAGTACCGCAATTCTAGGAAGAGGTACTCTAATCAAATATAACCTAATTTAATTAAATCCAAATTCAAGGAAAATAATTCAATGGGTATGGATTTTAAACAGGTGAATCTTATAAGCTCAGAAAGACCTCTTAATTTTTCTCTTATCAAAATTTTCTAGCAGTGCAGTTAATATATAACTTGCTGTTGCTCAGCAGCTTTTTACTTTAAGAGAATATGTATACTTTTTTTAAAGCTTAGATCAAATTAAAAGATTTAAAATTTTATCGGATTGTAATTACTTAAATTTTATTATTTGGACACAAGATATACAGGTGTTCTTGGAGTCCACTGAGATGTTTTAAAAGATGCAAAAGAGTATTAATGTGCCAGGATGAGATTTCAGAAGTTTGGATTAGTGTATTGAAGCTTGCAATCTCTTTTGGCACCTTCCTTTGAATGAGGAAAAACTTGCACCATGTGCTAGGACTATTAAAGAATGCCTAAAGGAAATATTTCTGCTTCCCAGAGTGATCCTACTGATCATGATGGGACATTGTTTTCCATTCAGACATAACAAGGGAGAAAGAAAACAGCCTCTGGAGGAGGTTTTTCTGTTTCTGTCCACAAATACATTTGCTTGCTAACCAAAACTTCAATAAAAATGAAATTTCATTAAAAATAAATGCATGAAGATTAACCTTTTTTATCTATTTTTTCCTATACCTCTTTTTAAAAATGGTAGCTATTCTGTTTAACACTGCCAATTTGCAGTTCCCCCAATATAGGAAATTAGGTTTTAGAAGGCTGTTCCTGGATTGAAACATTTGCTGCTTCATCTGCTTACTCATCCTCTTCCATTTTATATTATCTCCCTCCACACACACACACTCCCACAACCCCCTGTCTAAGTTCAATAGCGTTATCATTAGCAGGGAGGGGAAAAAGATGAGGAAAACTGAGTAATTGCCATCCTTTATTAAATTATGCAGCATTAATTAGTTGACTGGGTAGTTCACGGATTGTGTCTGCTCTTATCAGAATGGTGATTTTCAGTTCAAGATAGCATCTGTTTCACAGCTTTAGAGCAACAACAACAAAAATTAATAGTGTATGGATTATGTCACAAAAAGGGAGGTGCTGCATTCATCTGTCTCCCTGCCACTTGCATGTCAGAAATAAAGAGTAGACATCACCTGCCACAATTTCTGCAAGACCACAGAGGCAGAAATAAATTTTTAAATTGAGTTTGATAGCAAATATAATATTTTCATACATTTTAATTGCAGGAGAAATTAATTTGTTTTCTAAAGACTGTTTGTTTCTCTTTTTGTGATGTCCAAGCTTATTTCACTTGTTCTAATAGAGAAAAAGATGGCTTTGACTAATTCTAGTATCAATTTGCAATCCATCAAAACACAGACCACTTTTATTTCTGCTGGAAATAAATTGAAGTATATTCCTTCTTTTCCTCAGAAGCATAGAATACTTGTAAAGTAAAAATACCACCAGGGGTTTCCTTTTGGTCTTGTAGTTTCTAGGCCTGAATCTACAATTGGACATAATTGCTTCAAATGTGGCAAACACCTTGAAGTGAATCCTTTTACTTTGGTTTCATAATTTCAGTAATTACCTGATATAACACTAGTTGTTTAAGTAGGTGAGAGAGATCCTGATGCATTAAAAACAATTTTTTTTTTTTTCTAAAATACCAACATGGAAAAATGCCTTTAAGTCCCAAAGAGATTCTTAAAACCGGATTTTATTTAAATAAAAAAGGAAAACTGAAGAACTTTCAGCAATATTGTATCACTTTTTCAAGTAAAGAAACTGGATCTCGTTGCTTGATACTACCTAATTTGGTGTTCACAAAAATGTATACTGTGCAACATGCGTATATATGGCAAATATATATATTTAAAAGACAGGTTGAATAGTAGAACATATTAATACATGCTTATTGCACAATTATATAATGGAAAATAATGAGGAAGAGAGTCAAGAAACCAGAAGCAGAATGTACATCTTCCTCATATAGAGCTGACATAAAGAACATGGTGCCTCCCTCTCAGTCACCAGACTTTCCAGGAATGGTTCCTGCCCCCCAGGCACCAGAGGTGACAAGACTGTCTGGTTACCTATGGAAAACATATTTTTTCCTGATTTATTGATATGCCTTTAAAAAGATAGCCCATGAGCTTGCAGCTGCTTCAAATCAGTTTCTAGGTGGACCTTTTTAAAAAAATTTCCAATTGCTCTCACTTCAGATTTTGGTTTTTGAATGTCAGCAGAGGGATGCACAGTGGACAAAATATTGAATACAGTCTCCCCTCTAATCAGTTGAGCAAGGAAATGGCTCTAGCAACTAAGAAAGTAAAACATGTTCTGCTGTGCTTTGAAAGGTTTGTTCTTATAAACAATTGAAAATTAACTCATAACTTCCTTTCTTTCTATAGATTTTGAATATTTTATATCCACAAGCTGCATTAATGTTTTCTCAGCCTCCTCCCTGCCCATCCCCTGCTTCTAAAGAGAAATTTTAAATATAGAACACACCTTATAGGTCGTGTTAGTCCAGCTTGAGCTTGTTTCTTTCAGACAGTTTCT
The DNA here is from genome assembly GCA_013186435.1 of Turdus rufiventris. Classification (NCBI taxonomy): domain Eukaryota; kingdom Metazoa; phylum Chordata; class Aves; order Passeriformes; family Turdidae; genus Turdus; species Turdus rufiventris. Next base: position 21,019 of record PYHW01010552.1, read on the forward strand.
TTCACAGAAATAAAACCTCTAAGGAAATCACCCAGCATTTCAGCTTCAAGGCACACACAAATCCTCGTTATTGTTGGAGGCCCCATCACCCCTCACACAACCTCTATTAAGGAATTTGAATGCTGCCTCTGGCTTTTCCTTTTACATGCTAGTCAGCTTTCCGTTTAGCCAGGAAAAATAAAAGGAGTGAGAAATATGCAGAAATTCTGTAAGTTGTTTGCATTCCCCTGAAATATTTCTTTAGCTGAAGGGGATCAAATCAATGAAATATAATGAAACCATATGCTCATTATTTCAAAATAGAGCAGCTGCTTCAGGGAGTATTGAGAAGATTTATTAATTCTACCAGCACCACTCATTAAATCTAGGTATCTACATACCTGTCTTCCTCAACAAAACTCCTCAGTAGAAAAATCACCCCTGTGGAGTTCAAACTGATGTTCATCTTGGCATTCTTCCCTGTATCCTTCCAGGGCAGAGAAGACAATATGCTAAGCTGATGCTGCTGGAGAAGTGGAAAAAATAACCTATGTGGAAAAAACTATCTAGTGTGGTTACAGTTTGGAAGTCCTGTAAGAGAGATGTGTGCTGGCAAAGACTGATTTTGCCTGCTATGGACCATATGTGCATTTAATTGAGTTTGCAAGTTTCCAGGCAGAATGCCAAATGGACATTCTACCATCTGATAAGAGTGATGAAGTCTTCCCCCTCTTGTTCTCTCAGAAGCTTTGGGTTCATGCAGACTTCAAAAAGAAAAAAAAAAAATCTGTCCTCTGAGACTGATACTGGGATATGTATAAGTCATCAGAAAATAATATATTACAGAAGTCCAAAATATCTGATTTCCTTAGAGGTTTTAACTTCAACTCGAATACTAAATCTTGAATAAAAACTATAAATGAACACGTGTACCCCTCCAGCAGCATTATCTTAGACAGAATTCTCTCCATGGTTTTCTAAGAACAGGGAAGTATATGAAGTAGCTTGCTTCCAGATATAACTCCTATCCAGGAGCTGGAACAGGCTTAGGGAAAGAGAATTAAGTGAGATGATGCTAAACTGAGGGGCTGTGTTTAAACAGATGCTGCCAGCTGATTTCCAAGTCTTAATATGGCCTGGGAACACCTCTTTCCAGGCACTACATCATGTCTGCACTGTTAAACACAGAGGTCAGCAGCCAGTTGCAGAGCTGGATGCCTGGTTGTCTCTGTTTGCAGTTACTGCCTTGGTGCTTTACTCCTTATGGAGTTTGCCAGAGCCTGTGAGTGTGAATTATCCTTCCCCTTCTGGTCAGTGCAGACCTGCTGAACCTCATGACAAGATCTGCGTTATCCTGAAGTTAAGTTTCCATTATCCTGAAGTTGTGTGTCCCTGCAAACCTCTTCTAATATTCTACTTTGATTCTGTCACCAACAAAATACTTGTACAAGAGAATTTTGAAGTTGTGAATTTGCTCCTTGACTGCTTTCATACTTTCCCCAGTGCTTTCCTAAAGCATCTTTGCTGTCTCTGTTATAACAATAATAAGCACCATTGCAATAGACTTGTTACTTGCAGCTTCAAGGATAATTTCAGGAACACAAAAAATACCTAAAATAGTGTAAAAATTTTTACCTTGTCTTTTTATTAGGTTATCATCAGGTATTTTTTTTCTCTGCATCACAAGAGAATCATAACTTTAAAAAAAAGGGACAGACGTGTGTTTGTAGTGAACATGAGTAAATTTAATGGGGTTATAAAAAGAAAAATGCACTTCTGAGGAGAAACAGTGTGGCTACATATCATTAAGCTCTTCTCACCAGGCATTAATTAGCCTCTGGCAGCTATATAGGGGGCACAAATGCAGTTGTGCTTTCTTGCTTTTTAAATAAAACAAGTATATTCACAACAAATTTGTTTTTTTTTTTTTTCACAGACATTTCTACTAGGTTTAGCTTCTACAGCATTATCGGGGATGGTTGAAAAGCTTATGAACAGTCATGATTAAATGTTATTTTTACTATAAGTGATGTTCAAATAGATTTCTGCTCTTAAAAAAGAAAAAATGTATCTTGTTCTCTAATTTTTATAACAGAAATAAACTGCAGTACAATTTCAATTGAGGTCAGTCTTTGACACAGACTTGTCATAGTTTTTCCTATTAATTAGCACAGTAACTGGGAAATTGTAATGAATAGCCCAACTGGCATTTAAAGGGCAAAGGGAAAAAATAAAAAGACCAACAACATATTTTTCACATCATCTGCTCAAGGAAAAAAAAAAAAAAAACAACAGCAGGAAATTCTGGTCTGAGTCAAGTTACTTATAATTTCAATGGAATACAGAAAACTAGTGCCCTTTGCTCCAAAAAGAGGACACAAAATGTTTCGTGTAGCTGGGTTGCTTACAGATGAGCCCAAAATCTTAGTCTGGCATGAACCCTCTTAGCAATTGTCATTGGGAAAGAGACAACAAAAAAGCAGGCGGAATGTAAAATTCCTCTTTGTTATCTCTCCCATGGACTACACTTGTGCAGGTATTTCTCTGAGGTTTTTGAATGATAGTAGTAGCAGCTGTCAGCCAGAATCTATGCGTGAAGGAAAAGGGATTTGAGAATACATCAGGAGATTTCAAGAAGCGCAGCTATTTTTCATACTGATTATTCAACATAGTGAATATTTAGGTGCTTTTTGGTGACCATCAATACATACTTGAAATGCCTTCAATGAAGGAAAAATGTGCATTATTCAGTGGAGCTGAGCAGACTTTATGCTGTTTAGTTCAGAAAAGTAAAGGTATCACAGAAATACAAAGGTATCATTCTGCAATAAAAAACATATTGGATCTCATTTCAGCCATGCTTATGTTTAAGGAAATCATTGTCCATGTTGTCATTCCTTAGTTAATTTCACACACACACTGTGAATACCTAAATATCAAAAGTTTCTAATTAATTTTTCTAAGTAAATATTCTTGGAAAGAGTTCATTTTCAACAGGCTTCGTTTTCTTAGTTGATCTTTTATTTCTATAGAACATCTCATCTGTGTGTTGAAGAAAAGTACAAGTTTGAATCCCTACAAAATTTATCATTCCTAGAAAAGATTCAGCCATATAAAACAGGCAAAAATAACAGATTATTAGAGATCGCAGTTTAAAAGAAAGTCCTGCTGATAGAAATCTAATAACAAAACTTCATGACTTTATGCTGAAATTTGCTTTCTAGGGGAGACCCCTTTGGAAGTTTCCTCCCAAAATTTGCCCTAAGCCATGACACAGTTATAAGTTAGGGTCTTTTGAAACCACATTAACTTTGCATATAAATGTTTAGAAGCACCACTGAAACCTAAGATTATTGAGAAAGAATATGATGCAAACAAGAACAGTGATAAGTGAGTGAGATTTGTAAATTGTTGAAAAGAAGGTATTGGTATTTGTTCAAAATGTTTCCTTTTCTTCCTTCTACTTCCTTCACAACACAGGTGATATCGGCAGCAGGAAGAAAAGGAAACATCTTGAACAAATAACAATACCTGGGATCATCCAATGTGAAAGTTAGCTTGCTGTAATTTATCTTGGAAGTATTGAATGATTCTTGAAAACACCTACCCCCACCCCTCCCTCCTTCCTAGGCTGTGCCTTCTCCTCCCAGAAGCACAGGGAGAAGGGGATGGGGGGTGTCTCAGTCAACTGAGTATGAAAGACCTTTCCAACACCATACATCATTACTACATGGGTTTTGTTGAGAAAAATATACATCAAAAGTAAATGGAGTCTCAAAAATACCGATGATGTAAGCTAGAAGGTGTCCTGAACAATTCTTTCATTTTATATATATATAGATATATACACAAAACTATATTATCTTTCAAAGCTGTAAGTGCTTTGTACATGGAATTTATGAAATGAATGGATCAGTGGTATAGAACATTGTGCCAGGGAATGGATCAATAAAGACGAAAAATAAGAAAGTTTCAATTATTATCAAACTTCTTACTCTTTTAGATTTCAACTGTTGACTCCCTTTGAAGACCTGATTGTGTTTTAGGTGATTTATTTTATGAAATATTATATAATCGTAGTACATAATGGTGTGAAAACTGGGAAAATTATTGATGCATAAGTGAAGGGAAGTAGATTTCTTTTTTCTTCACTTCTGCAATTTCACTGCTCTTTTTCTACTGCAATGAGAATTTTAGACAGCTTTAACAATGTTTTCATGGCCTATTCGTAACTTAGCAACATTTGTTTAGGAGTCTATAGATATTTTTAAAATGCATACTTCTAATTTTATACTAGAAGTTGAAGAGCAAGGGAACATATGGTCAGGAGTTTTATGAGTCTTTACGATGCTAACTCTTAAAATTGCATAGAGAATTCAATTGTGCACAGAAAAACTTACTAAACAGTTACAATGTACAGGCAATGAGTACCTATAATGTCTTGATATACAACAGAATGGCAAAAGAGAAACTAAAAACCAGCCTTTAAGTTGTTTATAGATTTTTTTAGAGGCAGATCTATTTGTAATCTTGATTCAAATAGAATTAGAAAATCAACTAGCTACTGGTGGTCCTACCACCACTGCATATGCTTTGAGATTCTTTGGTATTGTTTTGCTGGTTTAGGTATTTTTTTTTTCTTTTTTGACTTGGGAATTCAAAGTGTCAGAGCAGCAGATTACATCAGGATCCAAGAATTCTGGCTACCGCTGCACACTGTCTGTGTGATCTTGGCCAAAGAGTTTACATTTTTTCCCTATTAAAAAAGACAACAGGATTTTCTTACTGTAGAGTGATGCTGTGAACTGATTTTACTGTACAGTAATGAGGGACAACATTAATTCTTTACTGGAAAAAAAAAGTTTTATTGGAGTACGTTAATTCTGTGAGACGCATTTCTTCCTAAACCGGTATTAAATACTTCAAGAATGTTACATAGAAGATATTTATAGATTTTTTTTCTCTTACAGGCTGCATTTGCTACAATGTTATCACCACTTTATTCTGATTATTACTTCTGTCAACTCAGTTTCTACTATGAACAGTTGTCAGTTTTAAGAGAAAATCATCCCATTAACTGGCTGCACTGTTTGGACTCAATACTTCTGTTTAAAAGGTGTTGTGACCTTTTATATGTCTGCAGTAAATGCATTGTTTGTTTATGTGCTGTGGTTTGTTGCTGAAGAAGACAATTGTTAACAGCAACTATCATTTAAATAATGCTTAATTGAATGAAAACCAAATTAATTTTCACCCTAAGGGCTAATAGTTATAGTCTGGTTTCCTTTAGAGACTTTTTATGGCAAGAAGGAAAATGAAGAGGGCTGAATTTTGCTAATGAATATTTACACAGCTAGGAAAACAGTCTGTACTGAAGGGAACCAGAGCTGTAAAACAAGAATATTGTTGCTCTGTAGTAACAAATGTTATTAGAACTAATAAGTTAGAACAGTTGCAGTCATTTTAAAACAGTAAAACTACTTATAAACAGGGCATCTTGGCCTTCAAATCTGCATTTCATTTCAACTCATAAGTGTTTCTTCTTAGACCAGTTATTTCCTTTTGTAAAACTGACACAAGCAGTGCCATAACCTAATTCCTTCCCTTGGTTCTTTTTCTTTTTTTTTTTCATTATCTGTTCTTCCTTCCATGTCTTTGCATCATCATCACTCACATCAGCTAGCTGCTTCCCTGGCACAACTCCTGGAACACATCGTTTGGATGTCAGCATCTCTCAGCAGCTTTATGAAAAAATAAACTGCCCGGGGTTCTTTTTCAATTTTTTTTTTTTTCTAATTTCACCACAGTATGCAATAGAGCTAAAAGATAAACAGCCATTTATGGACACTTTTCAGACATAGATCTTTAATCATGATCTTTTGCATTGAGAAAAATCTTATTAAGACAAAAAATAGTGCATATTTTATTAGAAAAATATTTCCAAACCAAGGTTCAAGGCAGACCACAGCAGAGGATTTACTAGGATTACCTTTTACTGTTGTTTAAACGAATGTTACAGTTTACATTAAACGAGTGTGACACAACTCACAGTTGTTGTCCTCTTATAGAAGGGCATCGTGAGATATGAAGTCATACTAAAATAATATTAAAAAGTGCAATAATAGATTTGCCCAATATATTCCTTTTTAAAGTATCACTGAATATAGCTGACTAGAAACTATTGCTCTTAATTCATTGAGTTGACAAACATTTCTTGCATGGATTGAGAAACAGTGAATCAAACACTGCATGAATGGAACAGTCAGACAATATACCACAGGATGATCACAGAATAAAAGACCAAATAAATCCTTGCTTTAAAAAAAAAAATAACTTGAGAGAAAGAATCAAGAATATTTATATTTCCATATTCTTCAAACTCAAGAATGATCTGGTCAGGTGCAACAAACCAATCAGCCAAATAGTTATTAGACCGATGAAAGCATGGATGCCATCACAATTTTCATGTCTATTTTCACATGGGTTCTACACCACTGGAAAGAAATCACAGTGTGT
>PYHW01010552.1:27563-43980 GCA_013186435.1 Turdus rufiventris
ATCTGCTATACAGAAAGAAAAAAATACACAAACACCAGAGCTATCTGCAATTGCAAAAGTCACCTGAGAGCTGGAGCTTTTGAGGGAGAGCCAAAGGATGGTACAATGAAAAACCAAAAGAATTGGAGAATGAAATGGGTTGTTTAGCATGGTCCGTTCTTCTGTCTTTTTCAGGAGGAAAATTGTCAGCATAAATCACATTCTTGGGTTTCTTATCTATTTCCTTGAATTGTTTACATAATTCAAATGTATTATGCAAGAACAAAAGAAAAGATAGTAAATTAAAACATGAGAATATGTTCTAGCTTAATTTTATCGAGAAAATATCTAGGTTTTTAAACTAAAACCAACTTGGAAATTAAAGAAACACATGGTAAACTCATCATCATAAATGCAGAATTTGATGATTAATTTGAAAGGTGTACTGATAGTCTAAAACAAAATTTTACTGGAGATGCAACAGTGGACTCTTGTCATCACCTTTCCAAAAGCAAGTGCTACATACTCCATGTTGTGCTAACAAATACAGTTTAGTCATTTAAAAAACAAAAAAAAATCATTTTTCTGGGTAAGACAATTAAGATGAGCTTTAAATCAATTAGGGACATTTAATTTTGAAATTCTGAAGATTGGAAAGGGCCTAGAAAAAGGAAACTAGGATTTTATACCAGTGACCTTGACTAATAAATAAAATAAATCTTTGTGGTCTCTTAGAAATCCTTTAAAAAAAAAAAAAAAGAGTTAAAATATTTTTTAACAATTTCCTGTGCAATAAATTATGAATCCTGGTATAAATTTTCCATATTAAGGAGAGTTCATCAAGGAAGGTTTTACACTGACTGATAATATGGCTCACCCTAAAACTTCTAAAGGTCTTGTGTGAACTTTAGCCCTGAACCCATGGAATAGATTCATTCACAAAACTAGATATACAGACTATTTTTCATCTATTCTGCAACTAAGGAGGTGAAACACACTTGGTATTTTCTGGGCTGGCAACAGAAAGTTTGAATAGGACAGAATCTGATCACAATCAGCTGGTGTGCTAGCAAAACATGAACATTGCAGAAGTAGCATCTGCTTCTCTTTTAGTATGCTGAACCTTGTTGTCTCGCCACTAGGCTTGATAAATTCTTGCTGGTTACCTTAGCTAGGAGGTGAATTTATCCAGAAATCAGGAGAAAACAAATGGCCAATAGTTCAAATAAGGTATCCAAAAAACTAAATTATTATTGCATCAAAGGACCATATTTCCATGTATCTGGAGTGGAGCCCAGTTGAAAGCAAACAGAAGCAGAGTAATTCTGCAGTGAATGACTCATTGGCACGGAAAGGACCTACCAAACATTTGTCAAACTGATGCTGAGAAGAGGAAATTAAAAGAGAAGGCAAGCAGAAGAGATACACTGGTAGAGACACCGAAATAATTTGTGAGAATATTCTACCCTAATACAGGAGACTGTGAAAGCTGTATCTGATGAGTTAAATGACCTGTGCTTTTCTTTCTGGGTTGCTGCTTTTAGTCACCAGCTTGTTAGGGCCATATGCATGGATAGGCTTTTCCGGTGGATAGGGCCCACAGTAGCACTAAGCTTGACTTGCTTTCAAGGGTGAGAATTTGTGCCATACTTCTGGGTGGGATCCAAGAGCCAAGTCAGGTGATGAAAAACATGACAGGTGTGCCTTTCTGTATTCATTGTTGCACAGCTGCTAAAGTTGGATGGAAAACATGTTCTATAGTATTTGCTAGTATACTAGTACAGTATCTGGTCAAAATTGACCAGATGAAGGCAGCAGGAAAGCCTATATATAACTTTTGCTTCACCACCCATACAATACCTGCCACATCCACTACTTTCTTTCTCTATGAGAAATGCTCTTACAAACTTACTCGAAGGATGATGATTCTTTTTTGTAAAAATAAAGTTTACATTTCTCAGAATCTATTAAATAGAATTGGTTGGTTTTTTAGTATTAATTTGTAAGGAGAACTTAAAAAATGTGGATTCCATTTTTACATGCATTGGGCCTACATCAAAGATCATAAAAGGAGATTAATAAAAGCTGCAGTCAAAAGCAGGTCTCTGTGAGTATGGAGAATACTGCTGTCAGATCCTAGCTATCAAAAATGAGTAAAGAAACACAGGCTTTGATAGATCTAAAAAGTCTAAAAAGAGGATATAATTCAGTAACTATGCTGTGAAATAGCTCTCTGTGGACATAATGATGCAATTAAAAAATTCTGTTCCCTTTTTAGACTAAATGAGAGGATGGTTTTCTCTTTTTTATTCTTTTTCTCTTTTTTGAGAACTGGTTACAGCCGACTTCACCATCATCCTGCCCTTGTGTGCCTGTTTGAGAGCTAATTAAAACTTTCATTCTGAAGTATTTACATTACCAATATCCTTGAATATGATTGTACAGTCTTCTTGCAGAGTTTATCTCTTTTTTAAATGCTAGAAATACTTAGAATAAATTAACTATTGTTTAGGATGACTATAATGGTGACAAATGAGCCAGCCAAATTATCCTTTGTACTATACCTTGCAAATTAAATATAATATGTAGAATTATACTATAATAGAAACAAGAGCTATATTCACATGCAAAAATGTGAGTATAAAAATGGCTTTATGCTCTGGTTAATGTCTTTACTGTAGACATTCTAATAATAAATAACTTGATGTGAACAATTGGAATAATTGAGAGTATGAACACTGGGATATGAAAAACATATTTGTAACAAAAAAGTATTAATTTTCAATGAGATTATATGAAATAGACCTGAGTTAAGCTCCAAGTCTGAGCAGTCTCAAATGTTTGAGCTCACTTCCAACTATAAAGTATTCTACAAAAGACACTCATCTAGCAAGTGAATACAGTTTTCAAGTGGAGAGCAATAAAAAGTAGAATGTGTTGCTATTTACTTCAGAAATCATCATTCTGTGACTTGATGTATGCATTACACAAAGAGAACCTTTAGCTGTCTTAAAGCTTCAGAATTAAGTATAATTTTATTCCTTTGGACACTAAGCGATTTTATATTATTCTTCAGCTGTCTGAAAGAAGTCATACACTGAAAACAATCCCTCAGCAGAGTGAAAGGTAGAAATGAGTGCTTTTCAACCATCAAAAGTTATGCTATTGTCCAGAAGGTTAGCTTATAAAATGGTTCCTTGAAGAAAATAAATACTTTAATCACCAATAATTCTTATGGATTTTTTTTCTCTGTCTTCTTACTTGCAAGGGAAAATCCTATATCAGAATTTGCTACCCAAATTTGTCCTAGTGTGAAGAGACTTCATGCTGCAGGTATAATAGCAGTCACCCAAAAAAAACTTCTCAAAATGCTACATATGTTTTCAAAGATATCTTTGTTCTTGTGTCCACAGAGATGAAAGTGGGGACCTAGCAGCATGCAATCATCAAGTAGCTGTCACTGAGAGCTGCTCAACAAGAAAGTCAAAGACAAGTCATTGACCCTCATTCTCTCCCGCCAATACATGGAAAAAAAATCTTGTTATTTTGCAGCATCCTCCTGGGGGTAAAAGTGTAGCCTTTCATCAAGGGCAGTGAGGGTCTCACATTTGCAAACCAGTTTTTACTTGGTGAGAGTTAGACTTTGCCTTCTGTGGCCTTTATGGCAATGCTTATTGTCTCATGGTTGCTTTGTGGTGTTCATTCACTCCTCCACCTGCTGCCATCATGTGCTGCGTTGGAAAGACAGGCACATAGGGAAAGGTGAAGAAGGAGGAGGATCATGATTTTTAGCCCCGTGTGTTTCCTCTTTTGGGATATGATGATATTTTTCAGTATTTTTTTTTATAGATGTCACTCTGAACCAGCCTGACCAGTGAAATTCAGCATTTTCTCTTTGCTTTCAATGAAAGTCCCTCTTTCATAGGTAGTTTCCAGTCAAACAGGGCAATTCCTAATGAGGTCAAAAGATGAATGAGAATTCAGGTAGTCTGGCCAAATGCATATCCATACTCCATCTGTGCAGTGTCCTCTCATGCCATTTTACAAAGGCAGATTGCTATAGGACAAGAAGAAATAGTTTAAAGCTAAAAGAGGAGAGATTTAGATTAAATGTTAGGAAAAAGATTTTACTGTAAGAGTGTTGAGGCCATAGAACAGGTTATACAGAGAAGTTAAGGATGATATTTAAGGTTCTTTCCATCTGAGATGATTCTATAATTCTATGTTGAAGTGGATAAGGCATGCACTGGGAACAGCTACTAGATTAAAGTTCACTAGGCAAAACTGTGGAGAACCCTAAATGGCTGGATAATTTGTTCATAATTTCCAGAATTCTTCAAAATCCTGCATGTGAAAAGAAAGACTTTCATGGACTTGTGACACCTCCAAGGCTAAGCAGAAGCTGACCACCATTTTTCACTCCTGTGGTTTTTATTTTAGGGACCTAGTTAAGTCTGCTTTAGCTACTAAATTGTATCCTAAAGTTTATTAAAAGCTACTAGAACTGTCAGAAAACAAGGACAAAATCAAGAATACTGGTCCAACAACAGACATATTTACAGTTTTCACTGACCTCATATGTATGTAGGCTTAAAAATATTCAAGTTATTATAGCAGAGTAAAGCTGTACTCAAGAAGGTTGACCTCACTGTAGTTCTCAAGGTGAAACAAAAAATGAAATTGCCAACAAACATATTAGAGTTAGTGATTAAGTGGCTCTTTATACACACTTGGGAACACTGGGAGAGACAGTTCTGATGGGAAAGACATGATTACTTCTGATTACTCTGCACTGTCCCATTACAGAAGTCTGATACCAAATTTCAGTGGAAAAACAATCACCATAAATATGTGATGTGTATATCATGCAACCAGCATAAGTATCCATAGGTACTGAATGAAATTGAATTACATATCAAAAAAATTACACATGGGAAGTCCCTTTAAAACTTCCTTCATTTATGTTATAGATGTAAGAGTCTTCAGAGCTCAGACATTTAAAGAAAGATATATTGAAAGGGGAAAATATCCCTGTATGAGGCTTTTAAAAATTAATTACATTTTATCATGTTTTAAAATACCAAAACATGCTGCCCACTGTTTATCACAATGGGTTAATTAATTTGGTATCAGGACAGGTAAGGTAAAGGTCTTTTTTCTTACTATCTTTGCTGCTGGGATTGAGAAAAGATGGTCTTCTTCAAATTATATGTGAAACAAATAACCCTACAGGATTATTCCTTTCTGCATTTAAATCCTGTTATATTTCTGTACTCATAGGTATTCAGACTCCCTGCATAGGTTGAAAATGCATGGCTATGTACATGCAGTCAGTTAATAGAATCAGGGAGTAATATTTTGTAAAGCACTATGATATGTTGGGATGTTAGAAGGGATCATTAGGAGAAATAAATATTTGAGAATTGAAAAGTATGTCCAGATTTCGACACTCATAAATAAGAAAAGGACAAGAATGTGTGACCATGAATTTTACAACTACAGTCTGTGCAACTATCATTTAGCAAACATTCATTACCATTATTAATAACGTGACATAAATGGGAAACAGCAGACTTAATCCATATACTTGGCAGATATATGAAACAGCAGATGGCACTTTAAGTGGGATGGGGGGAATACCCAGCAGACACCAACACTGCCTGGCCATAGATCTGGCATTTATATAAATAAGTGAGACAAAATCTGGACTTAGTAAAGGCCTCACATGTATACACTTGTGTACAATTATTTTTTTGTCTGCTAGGCAGATCGTAATTCTGGCTATGACATTCTTTTCCACTCATCTGGGAAATGTTCCAGCCATGTTCAAACTGGGGCTGTGGCAACACAGCCACATAAAATCCTGCTTGGGAACAGATTACTGTAGAAGATTGCCACAGGTCCTGCCTAAATGTGTGTTCCCTGTGACACCAAGGAACAATGTAATCCTTGCTTGTGTCTTGAAGTAAACAATATATACCCGCAATATATCACATTTAATCATTATGACTTCCTATGTGGGATAAGAGTTATATTGTTCCTAAATAAGCATTTTTTCAGAGCACTTTGTTAATGGACACAGGTGCAGTTCAGAGTCATCCAGACAGTGTAACCCATATAACTCTAAATTTATTCTACCTCACATAAGACCTTATTTTACTCTATGTCATTTAGGAGAAAGAGGAAAATTAGGAAACGTTTGTAATTTTGAAAGCATTTTGAAAACAAGTTTTCTTTGGGAGGATGTTATTAGACCTGCAATGTGGAGTTATTTTATTCTAGGACAAATTTGGGTAGCAAATTCTGGTGTAAGATTTTCCTTTGCTAGTAAGAAGATAGAGAAAAAAAAATCCACAGGCATTATTGGTGATGAAAGTATTTATTTTCTTCAAGGAACCATTTTATAAGCTTCTGTACAATAGCATGACTTTTGATGGTTGAAAAGCACTCATTTCTACCTTTCACTCTGCTGAGGGATGTTCCTCTTGTTAATTCTTCTTCACCATTACAGTGTCCTTCACGAGGGTGAGCAAGTAGCCAAATATATTTGTATTTTAAATCCCTCTATGAACTCCTTACCTCTACTTTTCTGAATGTGATCCATTATAAGTAGAAGGACAGGGAAAGCCATTGAATTCAGTAGCAGTTACAGATCCTTACTTGGCACACAAGTCATGACGTGTGTAAACACTGCCAAAAGACCAGTGTACAGAAAGAAGATAAACCTGAATAATGGCCCTGATTATTTCATCTTCATAGGCAAGAAATAAGCAAGAAATAGTTCTCATTTTCCTCTAGTACTGTTAGGCTTTGGGGAAAATTTCTGTAAGAACAATGCACAATTCTTAACATTTTCATGGCTTAGTGTGAAATAATATTGCAAAGAGAAGAGAAGTTGAAGGACAATGAGAAGAGCTTAAACCTGGAAACTATACAATTGATTCACACACTTTCTCGATGGAATACTGTGTAGAACAGTATTTAATATTCAGGTTAATTTACCACATAAAATTATTTTAGCATTTTATATGCTTCAGATTATATTTTACCTGTTTTGCTTAATGCTACTCAAGAAAAAAAACACCTCTCTACCCACTTTTGCTGGCAGCTTTTAGGGCACATAATGGTGGGAAGATGAAATACTCTTAGGTAGGATGGAAATCAATTTCCACTTCTTACTCACTGGAAGAGTATGTTGAATACTGAATGGTTCAGAAAGAGACTATTAGGGAAATAGAATAAGCTAAAATATTAGTTGCTGAACAGTCACAAAATATACTAGACTGAAAATAAACCACATGAGAAGAGACTTGAGTCTTAATAACTACCTCTCAGATTTAGCTCAGCCTTGCAGGGCTCTGAATTGTAAGCCCTCTTCAACTGGTACACCCATTTTTCTTTGGATCAAAGTCTCTTTCCAGTACCTCAGAGGTCAGAGCTACCATGCAGCACAGAAGAGATTTACAAACCCCTGCCTTAACAGCAGGACCAGGGACAGCACATCTACCACACAACTCGGGAAGGACCAAGAAGGGCAAGAGCCTGAGATTGATGCAGCCCCCAAGTCAGAGAGCAGAGGCTGAATGGGTAAAGGCCTCAGAGAAATCTTGCCAGGGTACTTTCAGTACCTTGGTGTACTCAGGACCCTGACACAGAAATTTCTGCTGATGTCATATCTAATACAGAGATCAAATAACTAAAACTGTCAGGCTAAGAACCTTCACTAATCTGAAGTGTTTTGGAAAGATACTGTGTATTGTAAGACATTTAAATTTACTTTAAAATGGTCTTCCTTGTTAAAAGATTTATCTTGAATGACACAATCATTACATAGAATTAAAACAACAGTTAATGGCATTGAAGGCATGTAAAATGTGTCAGGTTTCAATTACTGAACAGAAAAGGAAGATGAAAAGTTTTGCCATTGGAACACGTACTTCTATCAAGGGGAGATGTTATGTTTTGGACAGCAGGTATGGACATAGCTGAATTAGTCTGATTAATAGATCCTCCATGGAAGAAGAACTGTATTGAAAGGACTGTGACAGATAAACCATGAATTCTGTATTACTGTCTAATATCCACAATGAAAGTTCATGTGTCCATATTCATCACAAGAATCATTATTTGCTTGTGGGAATTTGAGAAAAATATTTCATTAAGCAGTCAGGATGATAGAAAAAATCTGTCAATTATGAAGCTACATTTTTCAAAATTTATGCAACAGTAGTGTGCAATAGGCAAGATACAGAACAAGCCAACATTTTATTTTTTTAAGCTTATTTAAAATTCAGCCACAAAGCTGCTAATTTTCCTGATGTTAAACCCAGCATAGTGTAAGTGACTTTTGACAAATATTTCCTCAAATGCACCGGTAGGACCAAGTACACCTATTATTATTATGAGCACAAAACTAGACCTACACTCGTGGAAACCTTTCCATTATCTTCTTCAATTGTTAGCATTGAGAATCAGGTTGAGAAACTTCTTCAAATTCCTCCTTAATTATACTTTTACAAGGAGTCCAGTATAGCATAACAACTACTTCAAGAAAGTATCTACTTTCATTTTGAATGTCACAGAAAACTCCGTAAACTGGAATAGAAAAGTAAGGGCAACACTTTATGAGTTTTTTCCATCCAATTCTTCTTTCAAATTACAGATTATTTTCCAGTGCTCTAAGTTCTTCAAAAAAACTATAACTTTGCTTTCTTTCCCCCTGCCTTTCTGAGATTAAAGTGAAAATACATATTAAGAGCAACCCCATATAGGAATGAGTGGTTTTCACTATTAAGTTTACACAGAGGTGGCCGAACAGGCAGAAAATGTTTTCACAAATTAGATCGGTTGATGCATTGTAAGGTGTTCTGGAATTTACCAAGTATCAATAATGTATTACTATCTATTGTCTGGAGGATTTTGGTCACAGGAAAACAAGCAGGCTATTCCTTAAATCATTTGGGTGAAATAAATTGACAATTACTATTTTACGTAGTTCCCAAAAACTTGTCTAGTGAAAATAGCAATATTTGAATGTACCTAGCTCAGAAGACAGACCTGTTACTTTGTTTAATAGCTGACTCAGTTTCACAGTGAAAAAACCCTGAAGTCTTGTCCTTTATTTTATATTGGTATATTGAAGATACTTTTTCTCCCTAGAATTTTTGTCAGCCCTATTGTCCACTAGATTTAAATACCTGTGTCAATGAGATTAAGTTCAAGATTATGTCATTTCTGAAATTAAAAACGGGCAAAAGAAATATTGGAGACAATAATGGCTTTCCTGAAATGTCTCCCTTCTCATTCTGTGTAGGGGGCTTGCATAAATTTGGCAAAAGTCTACAATTACCTACCTGCTCTCATGGTGCTTATATGTACCACATATTATATAATACAGTGTTTCTTATAGGAATGAATATTCCAGCTTTATATATGAAAAATGGTTATGCATATGTCTTCACTAAACTTAATAAGGAAAGAGATACTGCTAACATGAAAACAAGACTAAATGAAAAGTATTTCTTAGTGGTCATAGCCATGTGATATAAAACAAACAATAGAAGTACAGTTTCACTATATCCTTCAAATAACACAAATATTCAAATCATTAGTACTCAGAACTTAGAATATTCAGACTATTCCCTTTGCATTCTCCAGGTTTCTGGAATTAAAGCTTACTCAGCTTCCTCAATTAAGATTCAGCCTGCATAAAATTTTACTTCTACAGCATAGTCCCTTGGTCTCTGATGTCTGCGTTTGAGACAAAAAATTCAACAACCTGTTTTGAAAAGCCTGCCCAAGTGAAGGTCACAACTTTCCCACTTTCTGCAGTGGGCTCATGATCTCATCTATAATGGAAGAAACATTTAATCTGTTTCAAACAGTACCGGAAGAGACTGTTACAGAACATTTACAGAATATCAGAAAATGTGCTTCTGGGTAATAAAAATTAAGAACATCATGGTAACATTTTTAATCAGTATTTTAAAATGCATGAAACATACAAGCTTCTTACAGAAAAGTTTATATTGGACCATTTCAATGGAATTCCTTAATGGGGCATTTTTGATATTGCAATTTAATCAGAGATAAAAAGAGAAAAAACCTGGACACCTGAAACTAGTGTAACAAATGCCATCATTTGTTACATAAGCAAGTAATCTGTTTGTAATGCAAAGCTTCAGACTGATATAACTGTGTCTTTCATGTTTGTGCACAAGGCCAGGCACACTTCAATGCTAATCACACCCCTCTGGAAAGCATCCCATGAGTATGTGAAATGATTCTGTAGAACACCACGTGGAATGGGAATTAAGCCTTTAAAACTTTAAAAAAAAATTTAGGGACTGCAGAGAACTGAGACAATAAATATTTATTGTTGACATAACCTAATGTTTAATCTTTAAGTTAAAGATGTCCCATTCTCTTTGAGACATATGTCTGGAAGAAACCTCTTGATTTCACCACTGCTGATCATTAAAGACTTGTTTGTTTAACCATAGCGTATTATTCATGTGCAGTTTGTACATGGATTATATCATTTGGAAAAGGCCTACGAAGAGATGTTACATAAATGCTCTGTGTTTATTTGTATTATCACTGTAGCTAATATCCATTACACAGTTATGATAGTCAAATGCCTTTTCAGCCTCAAACAATGCATAATGAAATGACAAATATTTTTTTATTTTTAAATTTTGACTTGGTTGATTAAATAATCACAAATCATATGTGTAAATATAAAAGAAACCTTCCTTTATTTTACAAGACATTGCAAAATTTGAAAAGAGTCAAGCTGTATTTCACTGATCATCACAGCTTTCACAGTGAAAGCTCCATCACTGGCTCCTGGATAAAGGACTGATTCCCAAACATGTTATTGTAGATCTATTTAGGTAGAGGAATTAGTCAACAAGGGATTGAATTGTCAACTAAAAAAGAACAATAAATATGATTTTATCTGTTTGCTATAATTATACTAAGAAAAATATTTTTAAAATTATTTGATAAAAAATGTGAATATGTAGTACTTTTGTGCAATTCTTTCACCTTTGTAGTGAAAGTTTCTCATGTTAAAAAATTAGAAGAGTTTATTTTTCAATTAAAATATTAAAAATATTAGTGATCTTAATCACAGTAATGACAAAATAGAAATAACAAATAATATCAGAAAAAAATAGAATTATTAAATGTTTACTCATAAAATATGATTAAGAAAAGGAGGGCACATGCACTTCTCATATATTCACTTTATTCAAATAACCTTGAAGTAACTGTAGTGAAGGTGAGGGAAAGGCACCCCATCTCACCTAACCTCAACTGTGAGGCAAACACAAATTGGGAGAGACAGACAGGTTCTTCCAGATGTCAGTTCACTCAAACTCTGGCTGAACTGCTCTCTAAAAGAGCATAGAGTGGAGAGAAGCATTGAGAAGTTTAGATGAGATATTTGACTCTAAGGCAGCTAAAATTTAGTTATATGAGGTTGGTCTTATGCAATGATATTGCTATTTGTCTTGAAGCTGTTTGCTCTAGGTTTCTTTGAATTAATGACAGGACAATGTTAGAGTGTTATATGGAAAACACTGAAAAACATTGAAAATATAATGCATGTATTCAGTTAGAAACTATATTTGTGCTTAATATGTATTTATTTCTTTTCCTTTCACTGCCTTTTCATGTCCTTTTCAGCTACTAAATCAATACCTCAAGATATATTTTTAAAAAGACCCAAGAAGAGTATATTTCCATCAATAAGGCATTGCTTATGAGAATTTTCATGGGTGATCTGTGTCATAAAAATTAATGAAATAACTGTCATCCTTCTTCTGTCCAGAATAACGCCTAAAATAAATTCAAGTCCCATAAGAACACCATCACAGTGGAAATGATGCTGGAATTTAAAAGCCTAAACCAACTGTCAGTCTAAGGTGCTCTAAGGGTTTAGGGATTTTTCTTTTTTTTTACATGAGAACAGCCATTTTTATTAATCTTTCGCAGAAAAACACACTACTGCTTAAATAGCCAAATAATTCCTACTTTAAAGACTCGTGGCCACATCAAATGGTGCATTATCCTAGTGACACCATGGGTACAAATTCTAACCAGCCTGACAATTCAGCAATAACAGGAAGTCTAGTCACTGCTGGTACTCAGAAGAAGACTGAGAAGGCTTTTAAAACAAGAATTAAAGGAACTGTAGCACTCTCAGAATGCTTCATAAGATTGGACCCACTCAGCCTGGAATCTTGCGCATTTTGAAATTCTACAGCATAAATCTGTACAAAAAAATATAAGTGACACAGCTGTGGGACATAAAAAATCAAGCTGTCCAGAACTGAATTTTTTCCTGACATAATATTTTAAAATTGTAGTAAACATTTTTTAGGTACCATGAAACTGTGTTATTAAGTGTTTGATGAAAGATAACTAAGATTTTTCTTTTTCTTATCTTTTTTCAGGTTGCACGTAGTGAACCAACATCATCACATTAAGGGTGTCCAGGGAAGATAATTCTGGACTAGGAACATTGCAATGTCCTAAGCGAAAATAAATAAATAATTTGACTCGTCAACAAATATATTGGTTTCAGCTGATTTAAAACAGAAAGTAAGTTTTAACATTTTTACCTAAACCCTGGGGACCTAAAGGTCATGGAATCATAGGATTCATAAAAAGTTATTCCATAGATATGAATCCTCAACAATATAAACCCACACTTTTCCTTTTTTCCCTCCTGACATTCCACTGCAGTTGAGCCTAATTTATGTACCAATAATCTTTGTGAATAACTGCAGGGAGAACACAGAAGTAACAGTTTGGTGAGTATAAAAGGGTCTTACTCAATTTTTATTACTTTACATCCAAGCAGCACACTGGTTGTTTGAGAGATCTTTAACTAAGAGTGAGCTGTAACTAAATATATTGTAGCGAGACAAAACCCAGAACCACTTTGTTTTGACAGTCTTGGTGACAGCAAATTAGTGCTGAAGTTATACTGCTACTGTGTTCTCAAGGGACTGATTCTACTAAGCATTTTTTGTAGAAATTTTGAATCAATACAGTTGAGACCTATGTCTTTGACATGAATATAGTTAATACCATACGGAGATAATTTATTATGAACTCCATAATACTTGGACAAGTATCATGACCCAAGAAACCTTGTTAAACAAAGTTATTTTTCTAGAGTGCCAATTTAGTTGTGCAGTATATTGTCATCAGTTGAGATAAATCACAGAAATGACATGCTTTTCACTTAGAAAATTATTAAAAATCACTTGAATATTGGACAGGAGGAATGGCTTTCTAAGTCAAATGATATTAGCATTCAAAAATGATAAAAAACCCAGATAAAAGATCTTGCGTGATTTCTATTTGTTTGGAAAAGTGAGTATCAAAGTGAGGATGATGCCATAGGCGACTCTCAAAAAAATTATCTACAAATATATATGTGCTTGAAAATTTAATATGAAAAACTGCCCAATTTTGGAAATTACAGACTAAATTAAATAAATTAATCTATTAATAATTTATATATTTATCAAAAAAAAGCTATGCAAATTATGACTGGCTTTTTTCTGTTAAAAAATAGCATTCCAAGTCAAAGATTGGTTTTATCCAGAGAACTAGTTACAATGCAAATTTTGTTTGGATATGACAGCATCAAAATCTTATAACTCATGTAAAGCTTCTCACATCAGAAGTATTGCAAATGAGCTCCATACTTATTTTTCTAGTCCTCATATTTGGCAAGATTAGATGGTCTCATATGATTTGCCTTTAGCCAAGAAGTAATCTTCTACAGCTAAGGGTCATTTCTGGTTTAGCCTATATAGTATCATGCCAATATCCCAGTGGAAGTGGGAATTAAATTAGAGGTAGTAAGGTAGATTCAGAGGAACACTGAGTCAGACATTTCTTGTGTCATTAAATAGTTATTGCCCTTTGCATTCTTCCCTCACCAATGGATATAGCTCAGCACTGGTATTCATGTTATTTTCACCATATTAGCCTGAAAAAACCCACTGCTCCCATCCTGGGATTTTTCTGCTTTGGCTATGAATTTGTCATCATTTTTTAAAAACCTAATTTATTTCAAATCCTATGGGAGAGATTATTTTTTTCTGTTTTCAAATGTGTTTCAGACCTTGAGTCATTTTGTTGACTCAGCCTCTGTCATGGCTTCTGAGTCTGTGGTCAAAAGTTCATAACCTTCAGGCTGTTTAGCTGCATTTCAGTGCCAAAAAAGGGCAGTCTGAATCAGAGAGGGCATAAGGAGAAAGGAGAAGCAAAAATTAATGCCAGGAGTAGAAAAGATCTGAAAGGACAGATTAAATCAGTGCCAAAATGTTGACAGTGTCAGTGCCCTATGAGGACAGGAAAGGTGGAGACTGCCCATGGGCCAGTGTGAGCCTCAACAGCCAGGGCCACTTCCATGATCTCTGGGACCTCAACCAGAAAGGTCCTGCCCTGCCTGCCCCCCAGCTGGGAACATTATCCCAAGATTATTTTTGTAACATAGACCTGTCAATCTGGTTTTTTGTTTTGGTTTGGTTTGGGTTTTTTTGTTTTGTTTTGTTTTTTGTTTTTTGTTTTTTTTTTTTCTTTTTAAAGAAACTGAAACAATTGGAAATGCTCGCAAAGGATCTGTTCAAAGTTAAAAGATGTGACAGTAAGGGCAAAATTAATTTCAAAATATCAGTCTCCTAAGAAGTTTTAGTGTTAAATTTAAGGTCATCTGCATTCCCTGTATAGGCCCTGATACAGGCACCTCACAAAAATACTTTATTGTTCTGGATCATTGTCCTATAACAAAGATTTCTCTCCAAGTCGCCAATCTGGAGAGGTTAGACTACAGAAGGAAGTTAAAGGCTCACCTTAAGTAGATTGCAAGCTCTAAGGTAGTTAGATGTAATTCCTTTTCCCAGGACAGGACTGGCCATTACCAGTTTGCAGGGGTTGGACTCTCCGGGCATTCCCAAGCAGTTGATCTAAAATATCTAGTTTATCAATGAGAGAAGCTGACTCTCTTTAAAAAAGTGTCAGCAAATACAAATAAAGAGCTGTATGGGATACTAAGTTCCTTTCTGACACAGGGCACTATGATCTAGCCCAGTTTTCAAAGCAGTTAGGTTCTTTGAACTGAGCCATTAATTTCATCCCTTTACTGTGGCACAATTTATTCAGGAGGCAAACAAAGCCCCTCAGAATACTAAGGAAATAAGTATAAATCATACTTAAGGGTGGAATTGCTAGAACTAAGAAATAATTACAATCTCCAATTATAATTTCTTCAAAGAAATAACAGGCTTCATAACTGTAATAAATAACAAATGAGCCTATCTTGTATGAACACAACCTCTGGGTAGCTTACCTGAAATCCCAAACTAAACTCATTAGGAGAGTTAAGAAACATACACATTTTAAAAATGATAAAGTATATAAACTTCATTCATGCAAAATGGCAAACTTTGTTCTAGAAAACATCAATGAGATTACTTCTAACCATGTGTGTAATTCCAGTTGAATGGTATTCCTCATGTTCTTGATGAAATTTTGAATGTGTTAAGGACATGCCTAAATGCTGAGAGATGCCACAGAATTCAGTATATTCCTGAAATGGAATCTGTGATGCAGTAAAGAGTATCTGTGGCTTGAAATTTTGCAGAGAAGTTAGTTGTAGCTAAACCGATTAGATGATATGCTCAGACAGATAAAACTCTACTTTCAGGCTAAAAGGGCATGTTTTAATCACTTCCTGACCTCTTCTTATGTCTCCCACCACCATACTTATTCTCTAAATGCTTTAGAACATTGATACCACCATAATATGTCTGAAGCATACCACAGGATTTGTTGTTTCCTGTAAAGAAAAAAAAAAAAAATTGGTTAGACTTTAAATTCTTTGAGATGGAATAATGTCTTCCAATATGATTATAGACCCTGATGCTGGCTATACCTTCAGTACAAATTATAAATGTTACTGTAAGTAGCTCTACCTCACTCTCCACAATGATGAAGCTGATGTTCATTAGAAATAATTTATCAGCCAATAGGTGGCACTGAAAGTATTTAACATTTGTCTAAATCTTTTGTATTTCTTTTAGGATAATTCAAGTTTCCCTCAAATAAATGGTATGTTAGGCTCACAAATTAAAAGCTGAGTCACATATTGGATTTTCTCATTAAAGATATTAAGTCCTTTTAAATAGTTGGAGAACAGTTGCGAATTTAAACAGTTCCCTGGAAATATGAACAAGTGCATTATAGTACAGTAATTTCACGATTATAAACCGCGCCGAGTATAAACCGCAGTTCCGGGTGCCAGCAACTTTTCATTCTTTGTCCATATATAAGCAGCACCTGATTATAAGCCGCACATTACAATACAGAGTGTGATAAAAGGTATCTGTTCTATCACCATCTGTTGAGGGTG
>PYHW01010552.1:44294-131587 GCA_013186435.1 Turdus rufiventris
TCCCTAGTAAAGAACTGTTATTCCTAATTCCCATATCTTTGCCTGAGAGCCCCTTGATTTCAAAATTATAATGATTTGGAGGGAGGGGATTTACATTCTCCATTTCAAAGAGAAGTTCCTGCCTTTCTCAGCAGACACCTGTCCTCCAAACTTAAACAGCAACTTTTTATTCTTTGTCCATATATAAGCCGGACCTGATTATAAGCCACACTCTGGGTTCGGACCAAAACTTTAGTCAAAATGGTGCGGCTTATAATCGTGAAATTACTGTACTTGTATCCTTGTCAAAACCCAATCTAAATCAGGAGCTCCTTTTGAGATGATAGGACCATTGACATTCCAGGGAGTATCTAAAAATGAATTTTAAACTGTAAATATCAGGGAAAACTGTAGTGTTCCAGAAATTGGTTTATATTGCAGATTTTGCATGCTGCATATCAATTTATTTTCTTTTCCCAGCTGCTTTCATTTTTGAAAAACGGTAAGGAAAGAAGTTGAATTTTGTAGTAAATATAATGTAATTTTTTGTCACTAGCATTCACCTAAATTAGGACAAATTTTACAAGAAACTTCTTGGTTTTGTGTGGTAAACAAGTTCATAAACTATTCTACAAATAGAGATAATGAGACATTTTAGATCAGATTTCTGTGTGCCATAAGATATTCATAAAGAAACAACCTTGCTATGTTAAGTTTTAATTTAAATATATTTTTTGACCAAATGTGATTCAGAATATGTTAAGTATCAGTGTATCATACCTGCATATTCCAGTTCCTCCAAGGTTTTACTGAAAGTTATGCTAAGATGGTGAACTAGGAGTGACCCGATCTGAAAAAAATATAATATTGTGACACAATATGGAACCTAACTCTTCCATTTTCAGACTACCTCTCTACCACCTTTGTATAGAAATCAAACTTCAGAACAAATGTAGGCCACACAGGTTTCAGCTATACCAAATAAAAATGTGCAAGGATTCATTGTACTTTCATCAACAACAGCATTAGGGGGGGCAAGTGAATAGCAGTGAAATACAAATACATCCAAACTGGAGAGTGTATAGAGAGAAAAAGATTTGCTCAGCTGTACAAATGCATCTTAATTGCAAGGAACTAAAAGCTTTGAGTGTATTCCTGCCTTCATCATTTCCTGCCAGCAGGAAAATTAAAGTGCCTTCAGATTGCAAAGCAGTAGAAAACAATAATTTAATGCTATAGCACCAGTCCTCAGCAAGGTATAAGACTCTCTAGCTTCACCTGAATTGGTTCTGAAGACTTATGATGCTGCAGTTGGTGATGAGAATTAATGTATCATGTAAGAAAGTAATTCAAATTAAAACTCAAACCATTAATTTAAAGTCAGGTATTGTTTTCTCTATTCAGGAAGCAAAGCAAGGAAGTACATAAATCAAAGACCAAGCACAGACGTAGCCTTTATTAGCAAAACAGCTGAAAATGTCATCCTTCTCAGATTACTGGGAATATGAGTGGGTATGACAAAAAGAAAGAGCAATATTCTGGCTGTAGATATCTTGCCCAGTTAATTCCTTTTAAACAATTTCTATAACCTAATAGTAAAGAGAGGACCATTACAGTGTAAGCAAAGGGAGAAGTAGGAATGAATGAATTTCTAAATATTCTGGGAAAGAAAAGCATTGAATTTTATTGCTATACATATTTATGAATATCTGCATAACAGCAGCCTGGTCACAAAAATAAAACTAAATTTAAAAATTGAATGTCTAAAATTCCCTTGTTTTATTAAAACTTTGCCGCTAATTTTCAGATACATAAGCAAAACATCTACAAAATTAAATAAAACTTTTAGACAGCCTTCAGGTAAGTGGTCTGCTATTGTTTATTTTATTCTTTGCAAAAAGTTTGTGGATCAAATATTTTAAGAAGTTTATGTATTTCCAGCTACTTTAGTATGCAGCTATTTGCAAATAGATATTTGAGTAGAATTTGAATAGAACATTAAAAAGTGAGAAAAGGCTAATGCCAAAAAATTAGTCTCAAGACTATGAAATAAGTGGGATACAGTATTTCACAGGAGTGTGTTCACAAGAGTATGAGCCTTCTATAAAAACCCACAAATTAAAAAACAAATCCTTTATTTGAATTAGCTGAAGGGGAATTTTGTTTGTTTGGAGGGGGGATTTTGTTTGTTTGTTTTTGTGTGTATGTGTTTGGGGATTTTAAAAAATTCTTTTTTTTTTTTTTTCCTTCCAGTAAGCAATCTGACCAATCCTAATTGGGCTTGAAAGCCAGTTTAGAAAGTCTGAAGTTACTGCCACTACTTGCATATCCATACTAAAGTATACGTCTTTCAGCTAATGAAGGAAATCAGGTCTTGCTGTAATGAGAGGACCAACAAGATGCTGCCTAATGGTGAGACTTGTTCAAACTCTCTTTGCAATGTCACCTGCTGTTGAGTGAACAGGTTTGGCAGGCATGAGTTAGAGACCGTAGCTATTGTAACCTGCCAGGGCTCTTCATAATGGGATGATCATGCTTATATAGTGAACAACTAAGGAGAACTATTGAAAGTGTCCAAGTAACTGCCAAAGGTGAGATTTCACCTTTTGCTTCAGGGCATACACTTTGTAATTAGAAATGGAAAAATTCAAAGCAAGTTGAGAATCAGTTGAAATGCAGATAAATAACAAGCAACAGCCCAGTTGTTCACAGAAAGGGAGACCAGGTCAGCAGGTAGGAAGGCCAATGCTCCTAAGTCTTTCTTTTTACAGAATCAACAGTCATTAGGGAAATGGGGAGACTGTCCAAGACTGCAGTTCTTCACTGCCTGTCACTGTTCTATTAGTTCCCAGGCTCACTGAGAAGGCCACAGTCTGTGGCAGACGCCAGTTGCCTCATTTTCCTGTCTCCACTATTTTCACCTTCTCTTCACCGGCCTTCTCTTGATGTTCTTCTGCAATGACATTGTTCAACACTGCAGAGCAGAGGCTGTGACATCTGAATACCGCATCTGTTGTGTAATTGAAAGATTTGGAAGGAGAAAGGATCAGAACTACCAACTGTGAATGGCACTAAACAAATGGAAGAAGGAGATCCCACACAATGTCCAGATTTAAATGAGAAAACAAGTAAAGGGTGAAAGAAAAGAAGGTAATAATTCTCCTACTTTGAAAATAACCCCCAACAAACCTGCAGAAAAACTAGGAAAAGCCCTCGTTCTATAAAACACAAATTATTTTAAAATTATTAACTTGAGTATATTTTACCTTTGGATTATCAAGCTCCACACTATTTCTCAGTTTCACAATGCTCATAAAATTCAAGAGTTGCAAAATTAAGGCCTGTCAAGTTGAGAAATGCCAGAGTCAGTCTCATACTGGAAGTACATTTCAACATGTTTATCCATGTAATGATCCCGTTTAGGACAAGGCATCTCTGAGGGATTCCATTTTTCAGTGTGTTGTTTCCTATTCAAAGTGGACAATCAACTAGGCAACCAGCTAACGAGCAAGACAAGACTTAATCTGAAGTTCATTGTTTGCAATTTTGTCTGTGAGATTTTCAGGAAGTCAGAAGGGTGCTTTGAAGAAGATCTCATGGATCTCTGTGGCCCTCAGCACAAGCCCAGACTCGTTCTTGATTAAGAGTCTAGATACTCGCAGGGATCACAGCTAAAAAAACACGGTTTCATTGTCTTGCCTAAAATCACATACTATAGTTCTAAGGCAATCAATATGAAATACTTTTCCTGTGCCCATGTCTTCTAAGTTTAGTAGTGATTCTAGGTGTTAGGGTTCAGAATCATGCTGATGATTCATCAGGCTTGCCAGGAACACTGAATAAAAGAAAGATCTCAGGAAAACAAAACACTGTAAGCACACAAAAAAATTACACTCCTAATATGTATGTGTTTGGTTAAGGCTGCAAATAGACATAAACCCTATAATTCCCTCACTTTCTTGCACTTGACTTTGACATCTGATTAAAAAAATAAATTAAACAAAAATTAAGGAATCATTAGACCTGATGTTCAAGAGCACTGAAGAAGTGATTGGCAACTCATCCATGACACAGCCTCTGCTCTTGGACATAATACACACTTCATAGAACATATCACTGACTTTTCATCCAGCATATTGATCTGCCCTAAAGGTTCAGTTTATGCCGGTAGGTTTCACAGATACTTGCTGGTAAAAGGCACACTCAAAATGCAGCCCTCCTCCAGTGCCAAATGTCAAGTCACTTTTTCCATTTTGAGTTACCAAAGCTTGACAGCAACACCACCCCAATCCCTTTACTTGTTTTTAACTTGAAAGGAAAATGCAGTTTTCTTTAGCCTTGTACTAGAAAATAGCCATGTACTGTTTATTAGTGATTTCGTGAAATTTAGGCTAAGACAAGACTCTAAGATGGAAGGTTTAATTCCAAATGCTTAGAAACTGGCAAAGTTCTGAGAAATTGAGGCTATTGAAATGCTTGTGAAAATTAACTTCATAAAATATTTCAAGGCTATTTTGTGTCCCAATTAAAACTTTAATGTGCAAAAATAATTTAGAACCAGCATTTTCATTTCATTCATTTATCGGCAGCTTTTTTCAGTGGGAAAGTGTGTTCTTCGTGCACATTTGTAGCAAAATCCAGAATTCCCACACTACCATTTGTGCCACAGAAACAAGTAAACCTTCTTCTTTCCGGTCCATGAAGAAACGGACATATAGCAGCATCCATTATAAATAATGAATAGAACAATTTCAAAGTGTAATATTACATCAATATTCACACTTTCTGAATATTGATGTAAATTGGTTTAAATTGACCAGATGCTCTGAAGATGGCATAGACAGGTGCAAATTATTTTTCTCCTCTTAGCAAATCCCATTAGTCTTTAGGAGTGATGCACTATAAGGGAAAGCAGCTGTTTGTTCCCCTTAGGGACTGCAGAGAAGGCACCTCTAAAGGCCCCATGGAATTTCATAGAAGTACTAAAAATGCAGAATAAGCTTGGAATCAGATCTTTAATCAACACTTTACCGTGAATGACTACACTTTTTACTATCTATTTCTCAGTACAACAATGCTGTCACAGGATTATCCATGCTCTGTTCCCTCTCTGAGGCCTGTGATTACATCTACAAAAGAAACTAAAAGAGGCTGGGGCAAATTTGTAACCTTGAATTCACATATGCCACTATCCTGTAGTTCATATTCATCTGCTTAAACAACTCTCCTTTCAAAAGGAGAGAGAAGCAAATCTACCAAATTTCTGAAATATTTTTATTTCATTCATTGTCTTGCCAGTTAGTCATTGTGCTAACAAAGAAATTACACATGCAGTCACATACTAGTGCTTGATTCCACAAAGTAATTCTATTTTATTTAGTCTGTGAGCAAAGCCTCTAAGCACAGTGAAGACTTCCTCTTGAAGTCTTGACTACTTATCTTTTCTGATTTGCATCTGCATGTCCATCAGAAGGGCTCATCCCCTTTCTTTGTGAGTCAGTGAGTAGCTTTCCAAAACACATTTTTCCTTTTTTCCTTGATTCTACAAATAACACTTCTTTGAAATCTTTTTTCTAGGTGGACTTTACTGTTAACTATAAATCCAGAACAAAAAGATAGTTCTAGTATGAGTACTGATGCAATGTAGTTATTATTTCATGCTAATTTTACTATATTCTTACAATAAAGTAAGGATTGCACTGTATGTAGTGTATGTGGACAGCTGGAGTTTTAAACAGTTATATGTAAGACATTACATGGGCCAGGGAAAAGAATAAAAGTGTGGGGTCTGCTAGAGCAAGAAACAAGATCAGGATCAATCGAGGAAAAGAAGCTCTGGGGTTTTATACAGCTCCTGCTGTATCTCCCATTGCCTGGTTACCTGGTCAGGCCACAGGTCACCAGTCTCTTTTTTATGAAAAAATAATTTCTTTTTATTAATTCTTGGCCTTTTGTCTCTCAGGCCCCCAGAGCTCAACCTGCAGCTCACAATGCAGCTGCACCCCAAGATACCCGCACTGACAGCATCACTCACCAGCAGACAGCAATCAGGTCTGCTCTGAGCCTTCTCCGGAATAAAGAACCCCAATTTCCTCACCAACATAAAATGTATTTTGAACATTAATTTCTAGGCCATTGTCCTGGTTTTAGCTGTAATAGAACTACATTTTTTTTTTTTTTTTTTTTTTCCGCAGTAGCTGGCACGGATCTATCTTGGATTTGTGCTAGAAAATGTGGATTACACTATCTTGGATTTGTGCTGGAAAATGTGGATTACACTATCTTGGATTTGTGCTGGAAAATGTGGATTACATAGCTGCCTTCACATCGTTGAGCAGTACTTAGGCAGAGTCACGGCCTTTCCTGCCTCTCACTCCACTCCACCACAGAGTGGGAGTCCACAGGAAGCTGGGACACAGACAGGACAGCTACCCCCAGCTGACCCCAGGGATATGCCACAACATGTGTTTTCATGCTCAGCATATGAAGCTGGGGAAAGAAGGAGTAAGGGAGCAATGTTCAGAGCAATGGCATTTGTATTTCCAGCTGACTGTAATGCATGATGGACCCCCGCTTTCCCAATGACTACATACCTGCTCATGGGAAGTGGTGGAAAAATTCCTTGTTTTGCTCTGCTTGTGTTCATGTCTTTTTCTTTACCTATTAAACTACCTTTATCTCAACCCACGAGTTTTCTCACTCTTACTGTTTTAATTCTTTCCCCCTTCTGAGCAGCAGTTGGTGCTTAGTTTCTGGCTGGGGTTAAATCACAACAGTCAGTTTTAATCCTATTTTGTATTCAGGGTTTTTTAGATATGTTCTTTTGATTATTTTCTTAAAAATCCATGAATACATCATACAGTGAATGATCAATTAGGCTTTTCATCTTTTTACCTTCACTCTTGCCTGTTCATGGCAAAAACATTTCTTTACTTTCCTTTGGAAAGCAAGGCTGTCCTTAATCATTAGTAAATGCATGCAACTTCTTTTTGCTTGTAGAGGTCTGTACATTGTCTGAAAGCATGCATACAACATACACACATGGAAATCAGCTTCCAACAATAATATTGCCATTTGCATCTAATTGCTAAGGCTTTTGAAGCTTTCCAATTTGCATGACTTAGTGGAAATAAGGCATAAATTAGTTCTTAGAGTTTGTGTTGCTGTTCCAGAGTGTTATGGGAACAGCAACTTCTCTTCCGTATTCCATACAATATATAAATAAATAAATAAATAAATAAATAAATAAAGCCACTTCAGTTAATGAAAGTGAATATGACTATATTTGCAAACCATTACAAATACACAGGGTAGATTCACCTTCCCACCTTGCTCAGTATGTCTCTGATATTCAGACAAAATCAAATATGAACAGCTACTACCACAGTAGGCACTCAGCTTCATGAATGCTCTATTTATGGGACAAAGAAATGGGCCAGGCTTTACAGGAGCTTTATAGAGAAACAGAAATTGCCAGAACTGGCAGTGTAAATTGAAATAGCAGGAGGCAATGCTATGAGAATAAATATTGGAAAAACAACTAGGAAACTGGATGCAGAACACTAATTTTAAATCCTTTCTCCTCTGCAAATATAAAAGCCTGGAGTCACCCATCTCTAATGTTCATAGGTTAAACCTTCCCAGTTACTTGACACAGGTGCCACTGGAAATGCATTGTGAAAAAAGAGTGATTCAGAAAGTAGATGTGAGAAACTATGAAAAATATTTTGAGATAGACACGTTTTTAGCAGGTCAAATGTCAGTGCTGGTAACTGCTTTTATCCCAGTAATCTAGTGAAGTTTGAAGTTCCCAATCCCTCTAAAAGCTACCATCCCTGGGATCTTCAGAGATTCTTGCCTGAGACACTACTACCACGTCATTGCCTAGGCTGTGTGATCTGTTGCAGAGGATTGAATGGAATTAGAAGGGAAGGAGGGTGAATAACATGTTTTACACCATGCTACCAGCCATACTAAAGATGCTGCAATAATGTAATGCTTTCATTCCACAGTAATCAAAGCACATTTTGGCTTCATACCCAACAGATTGCAAAGATTCATGTAACTATCATTGTGTTCAGATGTATCCAACATCTCTATCCCAAAAATTAGGTATTCTGAATTTATGGACAGCAAGAACGTCAAGCAGGACTCCACTCACATGGGAAGACTTCTTTGTGAATCACTGGAATTTCTAATTGTAATGGCTTAATGGCTCTTCTATCCTTCTTGTAAGTAAAACTGATTGTAAGTAAAATAAAATGCAAAATGAAACAAAGACATTCAGAAATATCTGTAGCTCCCCCTCCCCAAATAGAGAAGCCTTCTGCTGCCCTGGAATCCAGTATAATAATTCATAATCAGTCATTAGAAAGATGCATCTTACTGTCTGAAAGTATTTCACTGACATCTGCTAATACCACTCTCCTCTAATACATATCAGGTATGTTTTATACTGGGTGAGATCTCCATTGGTGAAATCTTCCACCTGATATCATTCCAACAGAGATGCAATCACACATTAGAGACTGAAATTCAGATATAAATACTGAATATTTAAACCAACTTTAATTATAAAGAGAAAAAAATGTGGAAAGAGAAGTTATGCTTCAACAGCTGTTGCTATTCTGCTTGAAAGCTTGGGGGAAAAATACATGGCAAAGGGAAAAAAATAAACAGTTTTTAAATAAAAGTATTATTCACTAGATGACAACTAAAAGTTGCATGCCACCTTTCTTCTGTTTAAGGAGAAAAGGATCACAGTTTTGTAAAGTACTCCAGTCAGATGATCAGACATGCAGTAGAATCATATGATTGGAAAGATTAGATGGTATAAATAGCAGATGAAGTAAACCATAGCAGAAACAGAAGAAAAAAAAAATCCCAAACATCTCTCCTTTGAAAATTCATCATTTATAAGTAATGAACTAATAGCCTCCTACCCATAATAAGCAAAAAAAAAACCAACGATGAAGGAAGAGAGGAAGATGACCAGAATCAGAAACAGTAAGAAGTGTCCAAATGAAAGTTTTGCAACTAGAAGGAAGAAAAGTGTCTTTAGACACTACATCATCCAGCCCCTCAGGCAATCCATAGCTGCCCAGTGTAAAAGCTTTTGCATAAAACTAGAGTGTACACCTTCCCCAAAAAAAGAGAAGTGCCCATACCAGTATGCCGTAAGTGCTGTTAGACACAGCATGAATGGGAGCACTTCGGCAGTGACACTCGGGGACTGCATTCATGAGCCGGGAAAAGCTGCAGCTGAAAGCAAATTACAATTTGAAGGCATGCCACTTGCTCCCTTGGCTCCAGCTCCATGATCCAAGCTGTGAAGGAGGATTGAAATTAAATAAAAGGCCCACAAGCCAAAGGTACAAATGCTTCATTAGTTTTTCAGACAAACCCAAGTCTCATACTAATCTCAAACGCTTTCTGTGAGAGAAAGGATCTTGAACTGGCTAGGGAATTAAGAATTACAATGATGTGGGTTTTTTTGAAGGCTGCACTTATTACCCACAAAAAGGGTGCATAATCAAGGTCAGTAAAGTAAAGTGCAGGGCTGAAAGAGTCAGTGCACTGCAGGAAGTAGTACAACATTAAACAGAAATCTGCCATGAAGACAAACACCTACCGGAGATATCTAGCACACAGAGGAGCTGCATAAGCAGCCAGCTCTTCGAACGGATGGAATTTTCTTTTTCCCACCTACAGTGCCTTCCATAAATAACTTCCTCGTGATGTTAAAGCTGCCATGGTGCTGCTCACTGGGAAGCTCTGCCAGAAGAAGGGATAATTTGAGATAATTCTGTACACTTTTAGTGTTATTACTCTGTTTTAACACTGGCATTTGATACATGTCTTTTCCTTTTGACCTTCAAACCAGCCAAAAGGGTGTCAGGGCTCAGCATGGATGGCTGCTCCTTCAGGGCTGAGAAGCCACGAGTGACATCGCTCCCATTGCTCTGCTCTGTGTTAGGGCTGCTAATAGGGTCTTCAGAGAGTCACAGACAAAGCAAGTGATGAGCTAGGAAACTCTAGGGCTCAAGTCTGTATAGGGGATCCAGCCAGGAGACAAGGGCAGAAGAAGGTCTTGGCACAGGGACAACTATGTCATGCCTTAAATCAGGATTGCCACCCTGAGCTTAAATGAGAGTCCTGGGCAGAGTGTGGGTGAAGGGCCCTAGCGGAGGGTGGGTGGGACATCTTAGTGCTCTCAGGGGGCTGACAGCACCTATAGAAGCTTAATAATAGCTTGCCAGAGGAAACAAATATTCCTGGCGCATTTGAATTTATTACAGCTTCAGATCAGCCAGTGAAGGCATCAGATCTGTGGGGCAGCTTTCTGTGCTCAGTCCCTTCAAACCTTCAGAGTGCTTCTAGACCATATGTTCTTTCATAGCTTCTGCAGTGAGTCATGGGCTCAGCAGTGGGATCATATAAGCTAAATGTAAATTAAAGTTATGGAGTCACTAAATGAAAAGCCAGATTTTTCCATTTAGCAATTTTCACCATCAGGAAAGTAGGAGTGGGATGGCATAGATGCTAGAACTAGAAAAAATAAGAGGGAATCTGTGTCTTCACAGGCTGTCTGTGGTACACCCTGCTTCTCCAGCATGCAAGAAATATGGAGGAGGAAGTTTAAGCATGACCTAAAAGAGGAGAGAAGATCCAAATCTGAGGCTAGTCGAGGCAAAATGGGAACAAATAAATGGATGATAGAGCAGATTGTGCTACAGGTCTTGTAGAGGCTGAAAAATATCCCAAATGAAATAAAGAAAACAAGGAGCAAATGACTGGCAATTAGCAGGGCTTCAGGGAATAGAGCTGCTGATCAGAGAAGAGTACATTTGGTAATGAAACAGAAGAAATAATATAGGTGCTGTCAAATTTGGTTCATTAGAACTGGGCCAAAAATTA
Source organism: Turdus rufiventris (assembly GCA_013186435.1). Lineage (NCBI taxonomy): Eukaryota > Metazoa > Chordata > Aves > Passeriformes > Turdidae > Turdus > Turdus rufiventris. The sequence goes on from PYHW01010552.1 coordinate 55,191, forward strand.
AGGATTAGACTAAGCAGTCAAACTGGGCAGCCTCCAGGGGAAAGTAATGTTGTTAAGTGTTGATGTCTCTAACTCTGTTAATGTCTCTGACTAAGCACTGGCCCCGAAGGGACGGGACGGTGTGCCCCATTGCTCACTCCAAGCTCTCATTTTCCCCTGCACATATCCAAGACAAGACCTTGCACACACCAGACACATCTCGGTTCCCCTGACAGAAAAGCCAGCTGTCCCAGCAGGGCAGGAGCTGCAGAGGACACAACAGCTTTCCATGGGCTCCACAAGTCCAGGCACCAGCCCTGAACCTGCAGCTTTTCTGCAGGCAGCAAAACTCCTGGACTAATTTCTAAGGCAAACCTCTGTTATTTATCAAGCAAGCTTCAAATATTTTTGTAAGATCTGAGAAGGAAGAACAAAGGTCTGCAGCTGTCCTTGTATCCAAATCGGCTCTCCTTGTGTACAGACGCCAAACCTGTTTTACAAGAATGTTCCAGAGGTGTTGCCTTGCAACACTAAGTTACACATTACCTGCCCTTCAACAACCCTTTACAGAGGGACAATGCACACTACTACACATTTGCTGTGTGTCTTGTAGCTCTCAACACCTCCTCTGGTCCTTTTTGCTCTCTAGTTTTTTCCTTTCCAGAGGACAGGCATACAGGGTCCATCTGTTTCCTGTCTTGGTGAAGGCTCTGAAAATACTTTCCATTGTTTATACAGTTGCTTTTGCTTATCTATCACCTCCCCAGAATATGACAAAATTCCTCAAAAATTCCTATTATTTTGCTTCAATTCTTATGTCTTATTTGAATTTCAATAAAATACACATAAACCCAGTTCTATGGTGTTAACAGAATTTATGTATTGGGCCTGTCTCTGCCTATCTTTATCCCCCCTCCCTATACATGCCTATATATCTGTACAGCACCCTCCACCCAATCTTTTATAGTATTTACAGTATTTACACAATAAATAGTGTTACTTTTGGCAAAAGAATTCAGGGGTCTGATTTCTGATTTCACTTGAACACTGGAACAGGTGAAAGGACCAGATTCAAGGATACCACTCTGTAATTTAACCACAAACTTAGCTGACCTAAGTCTGTGTTTAACATTTGTGTTTCTGGCACTACCATAGGTAGAAAAATACAACCAGAAATCAACACAGAATAAAATCTGTTGTTCTTAAACACAGTACAACCTGCATCTGCTTTGAAGTTGTTATAAAGGCAAGATATTAATAACCATCACTATCTTTGGCAGTTTTATGTTGTGGCTTTTGTGGCTTCTGCAGTGACAGATCATATCCTCTGAGAGAGGACTGTCACACCTTGTGAAGCATTTTTCCTGAACAGGCTCACCTAGCTCCAGTATCACACCTTCATATCTTCCTACCTGATTTCTGTCCCAAGATTAAAACAAGCTTCCTGTTCTCACAAAGTCTTTTCCTCTTCCATCTCTGCTTGTAAACTGAAAACCCAGAAGCCTTTTTAAACTTCTTCTTTTGCAGTCATCTTTCAAAACTCATGAATCTTTTCTATTAAAACTGGTCTCCCTCAGGAAAAAGAAGCAACATATATCCTTCTTTGCATGCAGCAAAGCTAGAGATCTTTTTTCTGCTTTTGCACACCACTACTCAGTCAACCCATAGTTTGGAAACATGTTCAAATCTCCAGTGAGCATTCTGCCTTTGTGCAAGTGTGCCCTGAGGCCCTCTTACATGCATCAGGTGACACTTGTCTGGCACTTGCTGTGCTTGAATGTCAGGACAGCTGTCTTCTGCTGGAATTGCGTAAGAATGTCAAACTCCTTGTTTTGATGATATCTCTTCCCTGTTCTGAACTCTTACTTTTAAAGAAAGGCCCTTAATAAAGCAACTGAATAGGCAAAACATAACTTTCCACAAATTTTTGGACATAATTTTCTTCTATAGAAGGAATCACTTCTACCCTATTGACACATTCCCTCAGACATTTTTTCCTAATTATGTGCTTTCTTTAGTCTTTGTTGTTGTGCTTAAATTTGCTACAGTAACTAATTTCAGAATTTACCAGAGTGTCTAGTTATATTCCCACATTGTTTCATCTTACCTTATGTTATACTCTGTTATACCTTAATAATCTGAACAGCTTCAATTATTTATACTATTTGAGGCTGTACTTCAGGTCCAAAACTAAGTCCAAATGTAAACCAGCAAAATATATATATATTTTTGGCCACAAAATCTCTTATTCAGTTCCTAGGGGGTGATTTTTTTCACCGTAGATTGACAAATTCTTTGTTACCATCTCCTTCCAGCAAAATCTAGTATGGAACTTCATAGAATACTAGATGCCACGGGCCTACCTAAATTGAGAGATTTCTTTTGAGCATGGCAGACTATTTTTATTACATGTATTCCAGGAAAATGACATTCTCTCCCCTGTTTAATAATCTGCTGATACATTACCTCTTCTGTGAATAGTATCTTGGAAAGATATTTTTGTCTCGCTAAGGATTTTTGTCCCGTAGTATAGTAGCTTTTTAAAAGAAATCCAAAACCCAAACCAAAACACTCTCCCCAAAATCACCCAAAACCATAACCAAAACACACGTGCCTGATCTGCTGGCCTCAGTAATTCACCTTCCCAAACAATTATGAAATCCATCTTCTCAATATCTGATTTATCTTTCCATCTAGCTAAAATCACCTGAAGTCGGAATGATTCTCTAGGTTCTCAGTCTGAATCTTTGCATGCTTATCAAGACCAGAGTTCCTCTCCACATGACTTACTGTGTCTACAGACAGAACAACAGACTGCTTTCCAGTATCTATACATAACATGCTAGATATAATGTTCGATTTTGGAGATGTATCTTTCTTGAGTAGCCTCTGCCTGTTAAGCTGTTTTCTCCTGCTGTAGCTCCTTTCATGCAGAAGAAGAGCATTTCACTGCTTTGTAGATGGGCGGTGGGTTCCACTAAACTCTTGGCAATGGTGCTGTGCAGGGCAGGAGGTGGACTCAATGATCCTTCTTGGTCTCTTCCAACTCAGCTTATTCTGTGATTCTGTGAGAACTTCAGTACTTCTCAGCTGGCACTCCAGTAGCCTATCATACTTAATAGACAGAATTAGAATAATCTTGCTCCCAGCTGAGTATCCAAATAAACCACTGCAGTCTGACTTTCTCTTCTCTTTCCTCTTTTGTGTCCACAGGAATCAGGAGAATAGCTCAATTGTAAGAAAAGGGTTGAAAAGCCTATTCACCTAGGAAATCTTAGAATCTGTTATGAAGGTCATACATCCTGTGCTTCATCTCATATGAACATCAATAATTATTTCCTTAGATGAACTTAAACATCAAGAGAATCGAAACATTGGATATTTCCTATTATTTCCTACTCCTATTTCCTATTTTTCTTTAACTCCTGAAAACAGGATGTAGCTACCTAGTTTAAGATTGGACCCTTCTCTGTGAAGGCTAAAAAAAACCAACCCCCCCCCCCAAAAAAAAACCAACAAAAAACCCAACAACAAAAAAAGAAAATAAGAAAATTCAAAGTGTGTGTCTGAAAGAAACCTGATTTCATATCTTCCATCATGTAACTCCCAGTTCTGCTGTACGTCTTCTGCTAACTCTGCAGTTTTTGAGGCCCTATTTAATGATAAATATAGCAGGAAAATGTAATCTAACCCATATAAATGTAAAAATCTTTACCACACATTAATTCCATGGACAGTTTGTGTTAAAAAACAATCAATAAAACAAACAAAAATGCCAATAAGCCAGCACCATGATGCAGATGGGACATGCAGTCTAAGATCAGGAAATCTACAATATCAGACCTCACCCTCTGTAAACTAAACATTTTATGCAGATGTGTTTCTCCCTCCCTTTACTTAATATGGAATTTAATTGCTTTATCACTACATCAGTATTTTCTGGAGCCTTTGCACAGTATGCTGCTTTTATTGGGAAGGCAGAAAACTGGATAGCAATTTTATCATTAAACACAATCTTAAAATCCACATATAATCTAAATCAGGTTAAACAGATAAACAGAAATGACAGTCATCAAAATTTTGAGTGGCCAGTTTTACAATCTTCAAAACAGTCTCTTCAGCAATTGTCAGTCTGTAATAAATGAGTAGACTTGCCTGGAATCTTTCAAGGAATTTGGAAAGAAAAAATAAAGTTGTTTAAAACACTAAAAGATAAATAAATGTACTGTGGGCTGTCTTAGATGTTTAAGATACCTGTTACTTCTTTGATTTAGTTAAAATACAAGTAAAATTACCTTGAAGAGCACTGCAGGTAAAAGAAGCACAGTAAGCTGTCCTGAGTGGACAGAGATATTGAATCTAAAAGATTTACATGTTAATAGTTAATTTTGGATAAAACCTATTTGTGCAATTCTTTTCATTTTCATGGCCAGGTCTTGGTTTTCCTTCCACTACCACTTCTGTTTCTGACATATTCTCTTGCATCTCCACTTCTAGCATTTCGCATTTGCCTCAGCAGACCCCTGGAGAATAATTTACATTGTAGCCATTAACATCCCTCGCAAGGAGGATTCGGTACTGCTAATGTGTTAGACACCATTAATCTTCTCTCTGCTGACCGGCACAGGACCCCAGGGAATGGCTTGAAGCTGCATTGGGTAGAGGGGTGGGGATGGGAGGGGCTGTTAGGTTAGACATTAAAAAAAGGCTCTTTGCCCGGAGGGTGGTTGGGCACTCAAACAGGCTCCCCGGGGAAGAGGGTACAGCTCTAATGCTGCCAGAGTTCAAGAAACATGCACAACACTCTCAGGCACATGGTATGATTCTTAGGGTGGTCCTGTGCAAGGCCAGGAGTACAAATTTAATGACACTAGTGAGTATTCCATGGATATTCCATGATTCTGTGAATTACTTATCCATAGCATCCCTCACCAGGGGTGAGAATAGCTGGAAACAGCCTAAAAATGCCTAAATTAATATACATACACAATTTTCTGTGCAGATAAAGAATTAGCATCTGGAACATGTTGGGCTTTTTTTCTTTCAGAGCACAAAAAGCAGTGTGCAAGAAAAGTCAGTAGAGCCCATGTTTCTCTCTTCCCCCCACAGCTGCTTGCACAAAAGGAGAAATTGTTGCTGTCATATATGAGAACAGAGTAAGAGTGGTAGTAAGGGTAAGAGTGGGGGATCCAATTTAAAAACCTATGTATTGCTTTGAAAAGGGGTGTGGCCAGTTCATATTCATTATAGTTAATCTTCTGAAAATTAGTGATTACTGACAAGATGATATTTCTAAAACATTTTTGCCTTTTACACATCTGTTGCCTGAACAGGCTGAGTTCTTCAAAATGAAGAGGCTGACTGAGCTACAGTCTACAGTGTATGTAAGCTCAGTTTCACAGTGATGTAGCACATCTTGATTAAGAGTTTGCTCTAATGTAGGTAAGTGCTAAAACACAGATCCCTGACTTTGTCAAGTCCTTCATTTCCTGAAAGGGCTTTTCAGGAGATAGCCTTCATTGTTCAAAACAGATAAATGAGATTCACCACATAGGCTGGGCTTTCTATTCCTCTCTTTAATGCACTGCTGGTTCCATTTTATTTTGGTTGTTTGATTCTGAACCAGACCAAATGGATCACCTAATCTTTGATAACATCTAGAAATAACTCCCTCACTACACAAGGAAAAGCTAATTCAAAGGAGCAACTTGCACATTCTCTCAGCATTCACGCTTTCCCTGGAGGTGCCAGCAATGAGCCTCAGTGTGCTGAGACTAACTCTCTTTATATCACTCTTGATTATTTACAAATCCCTGTACAACCATGATCCATTTTATTTTCACAGCTGTTATCACCCTATTGTCCATGATGATACACTCAATTCTAAAGTCTGCTAGTCTGTGGGTAATCGTGAAAAGTAATCTAAGCTCAGTAGGTGCCTAGGTTTTAGTTTCTGCTTTTTCTTTCATGATTTAAGACCTTTAGGACTCTTTTCTTGTCATGAATAATAGATAAAATTTGTCATCGTTAAAAGATTTTTAAGTTCCAACCAATAAATGCTTAATTGTGCAGAGCTTTCTTTTGTTTTTGTTCTTATTCTTGTATTATGTTCTTAATCCTTAGGTGCTATTTTAATACAGATACAGTATAAACAAAGATCTTGATAGGAAAAAAGTGCATATTTTTAAGCAGCTTCTTACATAATTTATAACCTGTGACAGAAATGTTTCATAAAATGGATGATGTCAATACCCACTTCTCTCTGTTCATGGTTGCTAATGGTTGTGAAAATTATTTATTAATGGCTTTATAGTAAGTCATATCTCTTGTATACTTTAATGAAGCTTAAGCACTGGCTTAACTTTCTAAATGGAACAAAAACTAAAGATAATATAAGCTATATGAATTCAAAGACTATTTATTCTGATAGGAATCTTTGAACATGTCCATGTTATCTAAAAATAAACAGAACAGATTTTTCTTTATTATCAATGCTGGTAAATGCCATTAAGGATTTATCACAGATTTAAAGAAAGTAAAGAGCAAATAAAACTTCAAGTTCAACATGCAACACACAGTATAAACACAAAGTATCTATTCTCATTAGCAATAGATACTGTGAACTCAGGAGTTTTTAGAGGGTGCATACTCTTCTGAGTGTGCTTTTGCTTCACTCAGAATTTAAATGAGAGGTAATGTTACAAACAATAAAAATATGAATTTTTTTTAATATTTTGGTTAAAGTACATTTGATGAGTAGACATTCTTTAAGACAAAAAAGCTCTCAGGAATAATCTGACATCCTTTTCTTGTGAGTGAGGAAGGTGTTATTTTAATACTGATGATAATGTCCTGCTAAAAAATGAATTATAGTATGGTAAGCATAGTTTACATGAGAAAGGATAAAACACAATGAAAACTTTGTTTCAAACACATAGGTTGTTGAGGATGCAAACTTCATGAGTTCATCTGAGACAGCAGTCTTCATCCTGTGGTGTTTGGTATTATCCAGATCTGAAATTACAACACAATCCAGAAATCCTGAGTACCTCCAGTGACCAGAAGTTGGTAATAGTTTTTCTGTGTAGCACCAGTATTCCAATACTGCAGTTAGATGCCCATAACACCAATCTAGCTCTACAATCACCTCCCTAAGTACAGATGTAGAAATATTGTTTTCATGTGCAATCTCTGTTTTATAATAACAAAGGCAGTGTTAAAACATCTGATATTGGTGGATTTTATCACTTTCTCAGATTCACACTATTATCCACCATGCACTTCTAATGCTCTGTTGAGACAAAATGTTGTTTAGAAGGTTATTGGGTAATAGTGAGAACTCTGAATGTTTTATCTGAAATCAAATTAATGTTAAACATCTGTGGTTTTTGTTTTCTCCTTTGATTTTCCCTTTCTTTCTCTCCTTCTTACAAAAGTTTTATCAGCTAGAGCCATTCTCAACTATTCATCTTTATACTTTATACTTTATTACTTATTGTTAATTATAGTTGCACACTTTCAGTAGCTGTTCCTGTATGTAAAAATGGAAGATTTATTTGTAATTATCCTGCAGCATGAAAACACCTACCTTTTATCAATCTATGATCTAAATTGTGTGGCAATCTGCCATTTCATTTTCATAATGCTATGAAGTTAAATAACTTAAGCAAATTTGTAGCTGTATTTTTTTTTAAAACAGCTTGGTTTTAGTTTTTCAGGTTTTTTTACTGTGGAGTCTTTTTTCAAGGTAAAAATTAGACCATTATTTTGTTAAGAGAAAGGAACAAGAAACTGACATTATTTAATGCTTAGAATTTTTTTCCTAAAGGAAAACTTGCATAACAGTTTGAACAGTGAAATGTTTCTAAAGATACTCCTTTTTGATGAATCATGTGTTTGTGACTTTCCTTGGATATATTTATTCATGGCTTCCTACTGCCTTTTATCACCTCATCAGTAATCATCTCTTGTACAATGTCACTGCATGAATGTAGCTGCTCCAGAGATGAATGATGCATTTTCTCTAACATTTATTCTGGTTTTGCTTCCACAGGCCCTACTGGATCCTTGATGAGTTATCATAGTCTCTTTTCATATTTTGCTGGGTGACTGGTGGCTTGGCAGCATTTTTCTCTCCCAGGTCCCAGATTTCTAGGACAAACAGAAAACAAAGCTATTCACTTTTCCTATACAAAACAATGCCACAGACATACCCCAGTTCAAAAGAAATCCATTAAACTATATTTTACTTTTGGGCTAAACTGTCTGCTGAGATTCTTGCAGATTCTGTTCTGATCCTGTTCCCTCTGGTATTCACAATGTCTCTGTTTCCTACTGCTTAGTCCCAGGACACTTATAATCACTGCCAGCAGCAAGCACTACAGAGAAACGCTTTTTGTCTGTTATCTACTTCAGATCCCAGCTCCAGGGCTTAAATCAAGAAAATATCTTCTGACCTTACCTCATTTTTCTTACTGAATCCCGTGCATTCTTTTTACTTTGCTCTATTCCACAAACTTTTTTCATGACCTCAAGAATTTACAGCAGTTCCTAACAGCTACATAATCCCCCCTCCCTGTTTCTCCACACTCTGTGTAAAACATTTCTTGGCAACTTACCTTGGCATGCAGTAAAATCGTGTTTGTTTGGATCTGAATCGTGTGGTACATAACAAATGTCTGACAAAAATGTCTTTTACCAGGATCTAAAATATCAGTACAGTTGTGTTCCTTTGCAGAATGTTTAATCCAGTGCCTTTCAGATATCTGAAACCCAGGAAACAAGGAGTTGATGCATATGTAACTTAAACTTGTGAATATCTAGGAAAAAAAAAAAGCTAAAATATGAGAGTGAAATATTGACTGTACTCTTCCTTCCTTCCTTGCTGGCAAAAATCCACATGAATTTCAACTGGATTCACTGTGCTAAGTGCAGTGATATTGAATGGTGAAGGGATTAGTTGGAGAAGCTTGGCAGTGTAAAGAGATCTGGGTCTGAGCCTGTACTGGCTTTATTCAAGGAAAGAGATATGTATGTGTGTCTTAATCCAGTATCCATGCAAAAAAAATCAAGCCATCTCTTGACATAGATATTTCATAGATATATGTTGTGAGAGTAAAGATCCTGCAGAAAAGATCAACTTAATTTATGGAAATATATAAAAGGATTTCAAAACATTGCCTGTTTGGGGTTACTTCCTAGTCGTAACCCACTGTACAGCTGTTGGGGACATCTTCAGCCCACTGTAGCTCATTTGGCCAAACTTTTACATTTGAAAAGGTAAAAAAAAATTGTTAGATATCATTCTATTTGTTCTCAAATCGACCTTGTTGGCTACGACTGCAGGTAAGTCTGTATAACCTCTAAAGACATTGCTCAAAGGTGGCAGATTAATAGCTCCATGTCCTATGATTTGGAATTTTCTGTTTTCAAAATGTTATATGTCACTGACCCTAATTCTTAGGTAGGGCACAAATACATGGGCAACCTTAACTCAAATTTAATGAAACACTCTCTTTTGTCATTGCATTGAATTGAGTGTCCTTTTAAAAGACAAACATGGCACTTATTTAATAATAATAGAAATTGGTTTGGTAATGTGGTTTGCTAACTGTTGCTATTCTTTCACCATTCAGAAAAATCTTTCTGTTAGGAAACCTCACCCCAAATTTACAATGGAAATAGATTGTTGTTTTAGCTTTATGAAGAAAGGAGATGGGGCAGGGAGCTGTTGAAATCTATGAGCAGAACTGTGAGTAGATTTCAGGTTTCTACTCATTACCCCATACAACCACTGATAAATTTCATAATGATTTATGCTCATCTTATTATTGCATCTGCATGCTTAAAGGGTTCTGACCTGACAAAACCCTGAAACTTCTATTACTCTTCTCACTCAAATCCACATGCAACCTTTGGCCAGTCTCTCTTTCATTCCTATCTTGAAAGCTCAACCTCTTGTGCTATGTTGAGGATGCTTCTAATCTTTTTAATAGCAACTGTAATATCAAGCAAACAAGAGATTAGTTTTCAAAACCTTAGACCAAAATTAATCCAGCATTCATACTTATGAAATTCAACCTGGACCATGCCATATTTCATAAATGATGCAAACTGTGCTCACACAAACTGACCATTGCAACAACTTTCACACCGTTTCTGGTGATGTTTTTAGATGCATTTCAAAAGCTTGCAAGTTTAGCTTTTTTATTCCCCAGATTTTTTAATGCAGAATATTCAATTGTGAATTAGAAACTGCCAAGTCATAAACTTTAATGACATTTCCTCTCAGTTTATAAAGCTGGATTATAGTGGCAGAGATGCCATCAATATTTGACTACTGTTAATCCAAGTTCTACTACCCAGGATCAAGGAACATATTTCAGTTGGAAGTATAACATTTAAAAAATCAAAACTATTGGTCATGTCCTTCAATTACTGGAATACCCACATTTTGGACAGTCTTGTTTTCTGATTTGCTCCTTTGCTTCAGATTAGGCTGTTGATTGTAAATATTGATTCATGAATGACTGACTACAATACTTTGAGTTCCTTGAAAGAATTTTTCAATTCAAAAAACCCAGCAAACTGCATTTCTCTTTGCAACCTGTTATCCTGCTAATCCTGATGGCCTTGATCATTGCATAACTCAAATCTTTCCCTCTTGTACCATTCCTCTAGATACCATCTATAAATGTGCCTGTTTTTCTACAGATACTGCATCTAATGAAGTCCCTGTAGTCTCCAGTACTGTCAACAGGAGACCCACACTTCACCTCACAGACAACCTTGAATTTCTCAGTCGAAACACAGAGAAATTTGTTATTCTGAATCTGGTTACCCAGACTGGAATTTAAATAAGATGCTATATCAAAATATGTTACACTATGATATCTACATAGAAAAGTTTTGTGGTGCCTTTCTGAGCTCTAACATTTTTCTTATACTTTAAAATGATACTGCAATAATCCAGTGCGAAACTCAGTGTTGAACTGTATTATTTACTTTTGCCTGAGGACAGAAATTAAGAACAAAAAAGGGAATTAAAAAATTAATTCTATGTCAGAATATTGATATATAACTCTTAATTTTAAATTATAGAATAAAAATGCATAGACTATGAGATGATATAGAATACTTTGTTACTTGAAAGATGGCCTAGTCTTTACTTATGAGAGACAACAGTAACAACAACAATATTTTTATAACAATTATTTCAACAACAAAATTCCCAATGTATTTTGCTTTCATATCTCCTATGGAACCCAGTGATATTGCTAAGAAATGAGGTTGCTTTTATTGAAATGGAAATTTAAGGAGATCCTGCTATGCACTGGCAGCAACTGCTAACTAGGTTAATTTCAAACTGGTACCCTAGGAAACTCATGATGGAAAAAGACACTCTGACACCACTATGTTTTCTGATGCCAGTATAGAAATCCTCATTATCATCAGAGTTACTCTTTCTATTGCTAAGGAATTTCTGTGAGGGGAAAAACAAACCAACAACCAACCCACTAAAAACAAACAAAAATAAAAAGCCCAACCCCAAACAAACAAACCCGCATGAAAGAAAACTTCATATGCTAAAACATATTTATCTGGAGTCACTTTCTTTCTCTGTACTTATACTCTTAATACAGTACATGGAGTTCTATCAAAGAATAGAGATTTATCAACAAAATAAATCGACACTATTACAAACCCTTCCATTCACTGAGAGAGGATGCTGAAATGTAAATGTCTTCCAACTATTCCAGACCATCTCAGAGGAAAACTTATTTAATATTTCCCCTGTAAAATATTTATTCACCTGTGTAAACATGTAATGTTTATCCTGTTAAATGCAATGTTTTCCTATGAAAGAAAAATCCACCAAACATTTTTAGAGGAATGGATGTATTTCTCTATAAGAGCAGGTAGACACTAAACCCAATTGTTTAGAAATTTTGCAATTCTATGTGATGTCTACAAAAGTATGACATTCACCATCCAGAATTGGAAAACAGAAGGATGACTTCCGAGATGGCAAAAGGCTAAATACTCTATAAGACACAGGTTGTCCTCTGTGATTTTACCTGCGTGCTTGAAGTGGTTGCCTGTCTTGTTGGTTTACAGAAATTCTGTTCATCTGCAATATCTGTTCTAAAATAACATCGATGTCTAATCATTGTAGCTTGATTTTCTTACTCATTCAAGCATATGCTTCCTACAGTCTCATATGTGGAAGGAACATCAGGATTTTCTTTCTCTTTTACTTCTATATATCTCCTTTGGTCTGCTTCTGAGCTCTACACATAGTGAGTGATTCCAGGGTTACATAAAAACATACTGCATTCATTTCTTTGACAGCATTTTCATAGAATGGTGAGATTATGAAAGATTGAAGAAGTGTATAGAGCTGCATTGCAAAGGGGACCTTGTCAATATAACTTAATATTTAGAATAGTAATATTTTCACTGTAAAGAAATGTTCTTATAATCATGTTTGTATATTGAGTACTTTTTGATGCAAAAATAATTGCTTGCTCTGTTTGCAGCAGTTACAGTATTTCACAATTCAAATTGGCAGATTTAAACCTGTAGAAAAGTATATATGAATATATGCATGCTTATATATGTATGAATATGTGTATGGAAGTATACAACAGAAAAAAAGACCCTGCAACATAAAAACTAGGTAATACTTGTAAATCACTTTCTGGTTGAATGTTTCTAGGGAAAAAATGAAAAAACATCACTTGGAATGGAAATAGATCTTCTTATAACAGGAACTATTTATTCATAGAAATGTCATAATAGACATTACAGTAATACCAGCATGCTAAGAGCAAATTATATTTAGGAGTAATCCTGACCTTATTTGTCGCAGACTCATATTTCACTTTCAGTTTTGCTAATAAAAATTTTCAGAAAAACAGAGGAAAAATTGTTGACTTGATGTTGTAGTTTATCAAAAGCCAGGGAACTGAATATTTTAAAGACAGCTATTATTTCTTATTGAAACTACCTGTGTATCCAGTTTAGGAAATCTGTGACAGAGCCAAAGGTTTTTAAGGCAGGCACCATTGTTTTGCAACAGGTACACACACACCCACACACACTCACCCCAAGGCAGCAGGCAGAGCTCTGGACTACATGCCTTTCAGCTGTTTAACTGGCTCTTTAACTCAAGACTAGAGCTGTAAACTTCTTTCTGAAGAGAGACATTGCAAATTATGCTCCTCCCTTGTCTGTCCTTTTCCTCGGAAGGAGAAGAAAACACCTATCAACCAAGTTTTGTTCATGGCCGTGCTTGTGAACCACATGTATTTCAGTATGTTGTAGAGATGGAGCAATCTGTCAAGGACAGAAAGAAATTATTAGAACTCAATTAAGGGTAACTTAATTCAAGTAAGGATAATTGTCTGTTTAACACAGGACTCAGGAGAAAACTGTTTTGGCTCAGTCTGTTTTTTCAGTGGGAATGTTAGGCTAATTTGCATGGTAGGATGTTGAAGAATGGTGGCCATGCACAGGCAATATGGATATGAAAAAAAATATGCTTGAAAAATAAGTGGGAATGTCAGGTGTTCAGAGAAAGCTAAAAAAGTTAAGAAAATAAAGATCCCAGGAAAGGTTTAACTATCCTGAACTTACAAGATGAGGAAACTCAGCACAGGCTATGCCACCCAGCCATGTTATGGCCTCTTCACAAAACACTGAACATTGGGAGGTTGTGGATAATCAGCCTAAAAAGGGATCCTTAGATTAAAGAACATGTCTGATATTTATTGCAATTATGCACATGTCTGATATTTACTGAAAATATGGAGACTTTTCGGAACTCACCTGCCCTTTCTACATGCCAGGTGATTGTCTTAAACATCAATATCTATATGAAGTTGCTTGTCTTCATATAAATGAAAAAATGTTCTTGCTAGAGAGAAGGAAACTACCTATTCTGAAACTAAAGTTCACCCCTGTGAAGAACCACAGTAAAGGTGAATGTTCCTCTTCAGTTATTGTCTATATCTATGTAGAAAATTAATTGCAACAGAGATGCAAAGTCAGACTTTTTCTGCTTGTACACTTGTCTCATGTTTTGGGTATTAATTTGAGAGAAGAGGCAATAAGATTTAAAAAAATACTAGTAAATAGAGCATGAACAGGTCTCACCTTGGGAAAGAAAAATATTTCCATAAAAAAAATCTGGAATGTGTGTTATTTCAAATTATTTTGATTGATTTGAACTTGACAATAAACTATTTGCTCAGAATGACCCTTTTCTGTTCTGCTGAGTGCCCAGAAGTTTAGTTCTGAATCAAGGACAGTGCACTAACTTCTTGGAAGAGAAAAAAAACCCTATTATCTTTTTTTTCATTTTGTGTAACTCCAGCATTGATGTCATATGTACTGAAGCAGTGCTAATAATGTCACAAAAAACCCCCAAAACAATACCATTCTGTAGTAACCCCAAGACAGAGAAGTTCCAGAAAGAACAATGTTAAATAGGGCAGACTTCTACTGACAAAACTTACAGCCAAATTTGCTGTGGAAGGCATTTTCTCTCATTAGAAAGTAAAAGTGCAAGACATTTGTTAAGATGAAAGATAATCTTTCCTACTTAATAAAAACTGAATATAATAGTTGCCATATCCACAGGGACAGCCCAAGAGTGAAATTACTACATATTTAATATTTCTAATTATAACACAAGCATAACTTCTCTTTGATAAAATGCAAATCACAGTACATTTTCCACAGTTCATGCTGGATACAGACAATAATAATGGCCTGGAATAAAATAACTCTCACATTCAGTGCTAAAGAATAAAAGGAATTAATTCATTAGTAGAATTCATTAATTCTACTGAATAGTCTTCTGTATCTAAATCTGCACTTAGTCCTGATACCTTTATTTTCCTCCTTTAATATATGAGTGTGCTTTCACTGAACCACATCAAACTCCTGCATTTTTAACTTGGACTTGTGCTACTAAATATAGAAGATTCAGGTTTGCCACCTTACTGTCTTGGGCAAAAATGTACAAGAAAAGGCATATTTATGCACCTAATTTCACATCAGCTTTAATGTTAAGCAAAAAATAGCAAGAAGCAAAAACATGTAATAAGGGCACATGGAGAAAAAAATGTTTTTCTGTCTAAGGGTTGCAAGGTGATATTTCTGACTGGCAAACAGCTGACAGTGAAATACCTCACAGTGTTTTCATTAGGAATATGCAAATTGTTAATAAAAAAATGTTCCAGACCATTACGCATGCTAAAGTCAACAATGATTTTATTAAATCATCCCAAAAACTGACAGGAAGGTTATGCAGCCCTGAAGGACAAATCTTATGTGCTTGCAATGGCTGAGCAGTGGCATGAACAAACTATTCTGGAAATGGATTTCTCTGATAACATTAAAAGTGTCTAAAAATACTCAGTTTTAACTAATAAAATAATGCAGAAAATTCCTATGAATATGTACACTGCAGTATTTTGGCTACAACTGGCTTTGAAACTTAATTACAACTTTACGAAAAATTCCTTATAGTCAGATTTAAGCACTCTGATTTTTTTCAAGGGTAGGAAAAGCAGCGTGGTCTGCAGGAAAACTGAAAAACTGTGTCACTGACTCATGACCTGTTCGATATTATTAGTATTTCATGTGTGCCCATTCCATTAAGATCATCATACTCCACTGAAAATCTGTTTTCTTCTGTAGTTACTAGCTAGTCTTGAGACAGTAGAAGCTTGCAATAGGTGCACATTGCAGAGAGGTAAGCAGAGCACACAGTATGCAAACTCTCTCCTTGTTAGTGCTTGCACTAGAAGTACTTTGTTTAATCAGTAGCTCCAACTGATTGTTTTGGGGCTTTTTCAGGCTTTTCTTTTATAAACTGCTAACTAGTTATTTCTCCTTGGTTAAAGGCTTGTATGATAAGATAGTGGCCAACAGTCTGTGACAAGTTAGCTATCTCAGAAGTGAAGTGAGAGCTGATCAACCTTTCATCATTATATTTCTTCAGGACAGAGTTGTAGGCCAAAGAGGTGGCAGAAATACATGTGGCAGAAATACCAGTAGCATATTACTGCAGCTGAGTTAGACACTCTCAACCATCTTTAGGATTGATGGATGAAAGTAGACACCTCAAGGGCAACACATTGGAGCAAATTTGGATCACTATTTTAAGCTGAGCTGAAACTCTCCTGTAGCATCTATTTTTCCCTGTTGATTATATGCCATAGCTAAGGTGGATAGCTAAGACTAAATTTAGTATCTAATTTTAATACACTTTCTTAGAAAAAATACATACAATGCTAAGGAGCATCCTGGAATATACTAAATTATTTGTCTTTTTGATAAAAATATGACAAGCACATGCTCTAGAAATTATATATCTGAAAAGGAAGCAATCAGAATTGGAAACACAAAAAAATCTTAACTTTGTTTTTCACTTGTCCTAAGCAGTTTTCTACCTCTTATTTTACCTTTTATAGTTTTAGAGGTTTTTATGTGTTTTTATTTCAGAAATTACTAAAATAGTTACTATCTGCACATACCACTTTTACCCATTAGGATATTTATGTTCCCTGCTTTGCTTCATACCAAATTCAGATTGTCAGGGATCTGACCACAAAAATCTCCCCGGATCTCTTTTCATGGTGAAACACTTACACTGATGCATGAGATTGTATCTATAGCTAAGATTGTTTTTCTTTCTATATGCTATTATCAGTCTTGAATTTCTTCTGCAGTTTGTAAGCATTCATTCACCTACAAGTGTGAGCTTTTATTGTGTGGAAATACTTCACAAACAAAAATATGCCATCTGGCATAATGCTACTTTTATGCATACCTTGCTCCATTACCATATTACAAAATATACTGATAAAAAGCTATACCATAAATAGAGAGCTTAACATGAAGCTTTAAATTCACCAATTTTATAATGCATAATTATTTAATTAATATAGTGTATAGTGGTAGAAATTACAACCTTGGGAATCGATATTGTTACTTGTTTATCAGAAAAATCAAGTATATAATATTTGGATATAAATTACTGTTTCTGTCCTTTTCCAAATTTATTCAATAAATGTGGGCTCATCTGTTACTGATACCATACACTTTTTCCTTAAAAATGAAATTCAAATTTTAATTACAAAATAAGAAAGTTCTAGAAGATAATGGTAAATTTATTATCTCTGAGGAGAAAGATCAAGGTTATTTGTAGAATTTGGTTTTCTTAATGAAGAAACAAACAAAAGCTTTGTGTTACATTTCTGAAGTCAAGATGGCCATTCCTTTATTTACTGAGAGGCACCCATTGAAATGCTTTCCTTGAGTATGACAATAAACTCTAAAAAAACCGTGATGTGTGATAGACTGTTCAGCTGATTTGCTAGCTAACAAAGGAATTCTACAAGAATACAGCCACATCAGCAGGAAAAATGCCAGTTATTTTACCACAACTACTTGAAAATTAGGCATGAAACATTTATGTCATCGTGGAAAATATCTGTATATAGATATTCATTCCCAGTAACTTGGAAATATGGCACTTTATTAAATAAACTACAGCTACTGCATAACTAGGTTTATTCATACAATTATGCATAATACCAATTTCATGTCATTTTTGTTTCTCAAAATGAGATTTCTGCTCTTAAATGCAAAATGAGACCATAGTTTTAATTTCTGCTCTAAGTCACACCGAGGAGAATATTGAATGTGGCTCTCTGCCTCTCAAAGAAACATCTCACTTTTGTTGAGCTGTCCCTTTCCTTTTTATTCCTTTCTCACAAAAATGATTCACACTTGTCTTTATGAGGGATTCACAAGCTCCCAATGCCTTGAATCAATCTGTTGTATTAAGTGCATTCTTCCCTTGGTGAAGAGGATTAATGCAAAGCAAATGTTGTCACCAAAGCTTACAGCAACCCCCTTCCAGTCCTTGTCAGTGCATTTTGGCCTTCTTACTTCATCCACAATCATATTTGTATACTTCATCCAAACATGTTCCCTCCCTTTTAAGATGCAAGGACAGAGAAAGCTTTCTCCAGTTTCACTGGCAAATACCAGTATACCACCTGTAGAGAGTGCCTGATTTCAGCACAGGCCAGTCTCTCTTGTTACCTGAAAATACCACATCAACACAACAAAAAAAGAAAAAAAAGAACTCTGGCAGCAAGTTTTTTAGTTCCAAGATGGATTTCTTTCATACAAGTAAAAAAAGAGGTGCTTTTATAGCACATAGGGCCAATTTTTTTTCACTGTTGAATGAGGTAGAGAACTGTAGACAGTTGAGGAAATTAATCTAGTTTCCTTCAGATTTAGAGTCTGCAGGACAGCAATTCACAAAACAGTAAAAGGTAGAATCTGGACAAAATCCATGCTCTTAATAAATTACTGGACTGGGTGGATAAGGCTGATCATCCTAATCTCATCCATGCAGATCAGAGATCTTTTTAAGCAATACAGTTTAAAAACCTTTTAATACAGTATATACACACTCTACTTAAATCAGGTTTATTGGGATTTCTGCTTGTAACTAGCCACTGGAAGATGCAGTACAGCATCTTTTCTCCTAGTCACGAAGGAGATCAAGACTTCTCAGGCTCATGAGAATGTGATTGCAGCCCTTTGGGCTTTGTTCTGAAAGAGAAGTCCTTACAGTACAAAGCCCTTATGATAGATTTGTTCTCAGATCTTCATCTTTAGATGGCAATGTAGAGCACAGAACTGTCATTCAGGCTTTTCCCACTGTCATCTTTGCTAGTAAATAATGCACTTGATTCAGTACCTTTGCAGCTTTATATGGCTGTCAATGCACTAAAAAATAATAGCTTAGTGCTCCTGCCAGAAGTAAGAGACAGTTCTAGCAGGGGGATCATCAAAGGAATCAATTGTGTTAGAGTTATGTCTTATCCCTCCTTCTCAACTTGGGATCTTGATTTCTCAGCAAGCATTTCTTACAGATTTGCTTATCCCCTTGAAAAATTAGAAATAGTATTTCTCATAGACACACTGTAAGGCCATGTCCAGGAGTTTCTAAACCCAACAGGCTGATGATTTACCTTTCAATGACAAAAGGCTTGATCAGCTCTTCTTCACTTCGGGCCATTATTCATTGAAGTACCTCTCACTCTAAGTCTCAAAAATCGTACTGGAATTGAAAGGTAAAAGCACTGCATGGAGAATGACCCGCCAGTTCAGCCCTTGACAGATTCACATTTCTACTGCAGTCAATGTACTTTGCTGAGGGTGTAGTCACAGCATTAAATTTGTCCTATTGAAATAAATAGTATAAATGTGTAACTGATGATCACCTACAATGTTTGAAAAAGTGATTCAACATTCCTCTAAATAAATACTTCACAAAGCCATCAGCATGGAGTGTTGTTAGGAAAATTGCAAAGAGATTTTTTTGAGAAGAAGAAACAGCGTCCTGCATTTTAAAAACACTATTACAACTGAATTGTAACATAATTACAATTAATTGAAATTAATACAATTAGAGATTTTTTCTTTATGTACCATATTATTTGTTTCAGAAACCTGCCAACTGAAAAATCTCTTGTATCTGTTGCCCTTAAAAAATTGCTACAGTAATTTTCAGCCAAAGCCTCACAAATTATACTAATGGTAGGAATTTGAGTTAATTGAAAAGCTACAAAATTATCGTTTAGAACCAAGTGATAATATAAAAATCTATAAAGAATGAAATAAACTGCCATATTTCTGTGTTTATATTTTGAATATATTTCTAATTTTATTGTACTTTATAGACATACTGTCTCAAAATGTTTCAAAGGATGATGTCCACTTTAACAATTTTTAAGAGAATTAGATTCGGATACCAGGGCTGTCCAAAGATGTATCAGTTCTTTTTTAAAATTCAAGAAGCCATTCTGTCTTACTGACATTTCTCTAGACTAATTTATTACTTGGAACTGCTATTTAAAACAATACCTGAAAAAAATATGATACTGTAGGGGTGACATCAGCAGTCCTTCCAAAATTCTATTGTGGGCCTAGGATGAATGTGTCATTGCAATCTGTTGTTTTTATGAAAGTCCTGTTTAAAGCTCCTCTTTACTGACTTTTGTAGCTCTGGATTTATAACACATTCATAGTTCTTTCTTTGCATGTCTGTGATCTGGTTTCCTCTTTTAATTTCTGTTTCTTCTCTGGTGTCCCTGCAGCATTTCCATTCTAAAAAAAACTGCTAAATATCTATGTGTGGTTGAGGGCAAAAGAAAATAGTTTACTTCAGATATGAAGGGGAAAACCAAGCCTTTTGTGCTACCTTTGCTCAGTCCTTGTTATTGAAACCAGCTTGATGTTATCTGCTTCTATCTCCTTACCTACTGATGTTTGAACATTTTTTGGATTAGGGGAAAATGACCCCAGCAGTAAAACCTTATCTCATTTGTCTATGTCTACACTGCAGAATAAAGTAGGACTAGAGAGCAAGCTCAAACCCCGAACTCAACCATTCATACTGCTTAATAATTTACTACTCTCTGGCATGGTTTTCACATGTATCCTCTAACTCTTCTGGAAAATGCTTGGCATTGCAAAAGCCAAGGGCCGCTCCCCCACTCAGAGTTCTCTCTACCCTGCAATCCCCTACTAACCTACTGCCACCTCCAGCACTACTCCAGCAAGTCTTCCACCTTGAATACACCCACAAATCCTGTCTGTGGCACCTCAGAACCTGTAACAGATGCCCTCAGTAACAACCTCTGAAAACAAAATTCTGGGCTTCAACATTCTTTAATTATTTCAAACATACAAACTCAAATATAAAGAAAATTAAAAGTCATTACAGTATCTGTGGATACAAGGATACAGTCCCAGGCACATGTCCAAAGCTAAGGATATTATATGGCTGTGGCCAGTCTGTGTCAGTTGTCCTTAGAGCTGAAGAGTGTTCCCTGGCTGTTGCAAGTAGGGAGGTGGTGTCACAAAAGTAGGAGGCGTCACCAGTTGTTGCAGGGGTGAAGATGCAGGTCAATGTTATTTCTGATACAGAAAGTCACTAAACTTGTAAAGGCTTAGCTTTTTATGGGTCACACATTATTAGTATGAAGGCCTGGAAGGATGCTGAGTTTCTATGAAAGGTTTGGCCAATCAGTTTTCCTTCTAATTAATTAATTTATTTATTAATCTAAAGAGACTTCACTAAGCATTTTAGATTCAGGCTTTAAATCCTTTCCTTAGGCTAAACATACAAACAATCAAGAAATGCTAAACTTTTTTCAAGCACATCTGATGTTGCCTACTCTTTGAATGCAGCTTGCTATATAAATGTTGTAGAAAATTATGTCTTTCCCTTCAACTCCAGCAAGCTTAAATCCACAGCTTTCATATCTCAAGCAAACTGCTTCCCAATGAAACTGTAGCTTAGCTTGGGGCTGACAGTGGTATCCAAAGCACCCAACTAGAAATGTTGGTTTTGGATAGGCTTCATAGAGGGTGAGTAATGTTGTTGGCATTATTATTTTGTTATAATTCTACACTAAATGTGCATAAATTATCTAGGGTTAAACCTATGCTTATTGCCTTCCACCAGGATGCTCCAACC
Organism: Turdus rufiventris; assembly: GCA_013186435.1. Taxonomy (NCBI): domain Eukaryota; kingdom Metazoa; phylum Chordata; class Aves; order Passeriformes; family Turdidae; genus Turdus; species Turdus rufiventris. The sequence continues at coordinate 76,747 of PYHW01010552.1, forward strand.
TCTAAGCAGTGTGACAAGTAAATGTACCCTAGTAATCACTTTTTTCCCAGGCAATGGTTTCTCTTGCCAGATCATGAGACTGTCCACCTAGCAGTTTCTAGATTGGATTTTTTGGGAAACAGTCGTTAGGTTTCTAAAACATAATGGAATTCAAATGTACAGAAGGCAGTGTTTCTCAAGACAAAATAATTCTGCAATCACGTACATTACTACAAAGCTTTAGACAGGAAAATATGGCCCCATTTCATACGGACACCTCCAGATTCAGAATAACAGAAGAGTATGTGTCTTCAGAAACATTTTGATCAGTTTCAGGTATGGAAAACATAGAACCAAAAATTCAATCTATGTGCATCACATAAAGTCACTTTTAAAGGTCTTGGCAAAAGACATTGCTCCATAAAAATAATATAAAGGCTACTATCTGAATTAGAATAGCTGTAGGGAGTAGGTAATTAAGTGCTGAAGGAGTTAAGAATGATATTCTTGGTTTGCAAAGGAAGTCAAAGGGGAAGAAATGGCAGGGAGAGAATCTGCCTAGCCTCTGCAAATACAGCAAAAGACTATCAGTTTTGTCTTTTGGCAAAATTCTTACTGTGTGTTACAAAAAGAGTTCTCTGCGTGACAATCCCAAGACTCTTGCTAAATCAATGGCTGCCTACTGTTGTGAATGGCCTCAATTAAGAACCGGGGTGAACTCCACAGACTGATGAAAATGCTTATGTTAATACACTTATTAATGGGCAGCTTTACCTAACTACATAGTGCAGTAAAAGAAAATATTTCACTCATAAATTTATGTCATTAGTTCTTTGAATTAATAAGTTTTATCTTTTCTTGAGTCAAGACATAGCTAATAGGTCAATAATTACAGGGAGCAACTTGAAGCTTGAATTAAAAAAGCAGACATATATTCAAAAAGCTAATTTGGAGCTTAATTTTAAAGCAATGTCAAAATAAGGTAAACACGTGAGTAAGGAGAGCAAACAGAAACCTTGGATGTGGCAAGTACTGCATCTCAGTTCAGTAGAAAGAGATCATAACACTTATCGGATAAGAGGAGCTCTAAAATGCATCCATTTGGAGAGAGGAGCTTTGGGAATATTGAGGAACTCTGGGAAGAAAAGGTTATTTTAATGTAGATGCGCAAATCTTAAAAATTATTGAAACAACATAGTCAGAAATAGCAGAAAATTGAACTTGATTGCCAAAAAGAGTCATTTGAAATCCTCTTTCTGAGACTTAGAGAAAGAAAACTCTGATAGCACTGTGAATGCACATTTCCTCTCCAAGAAATTATAGGTTCTCAGTAAGACAAGGTTCTCTCTGACTTCTCTGGACTGACTTCTCTTTAGGTTCTCTCTGATTTCTCTAGAAACTTCAAAACTGCATAATCAAGAGTAACTTTAGTTTAATCAATATAATTTACATTATTCATGTCCCTTCTTTCAAAAACAAGTTTATATAGCACTAATAGGTTGAAATGGCCTCATTTCCTTTTACTAATTTGGAGTTAATTTAGCCTCTAATCTCATACACAAACTGAAACCATCAGATTATGAAAACTCATTTATTCTTAATTTTCTGTGTGTAAAGGTGGGACAGAGAGAAAGAATGCTTTTGTATTAAGGAGATAATAACATGGCAGGAAATATGATCTGATGTAATTCTGATTGATGCCTCCTTCTTCGGTCTACAGAATACTGAGATACATGACAAAGAAAACAAAATCTGTCCAAATAGAATCAAGGAGGTCACTGCACCCCATAAGCAAAGGAGAAGAGGGAGCTACTGCTGTATTTGCAAATTGCCATTTTTCATACAGTCATGTTCCAAATTTGCAATGCATCAGTATCTTCTTATTTTTTCCCCTGAATCTGCATTTAAGCTTTTCAATCCTTGAAGTCAAATGTTTTTATTCTGTAAATCCAACACTTTATGCATTTGACAAACAGTTCTTCCCCCCTTTCCTGTAACTGCAGTAATTTAGTAACATGATGCAAAATGAAATATAATCCATATCAAACAGCCTTATTGTGCTAAGTGTTCTCAATGGTATTTCTTATTTCTGCTCCATCTTCATCCACTGAAGGACTGCAGCTAAGGCTGATGTCAGATGAGGGGACATGAGTAGAGATGATGATGACAATTTGACAGAGCATAAATTCTTTCACAAAATGCATTTTCAGTGCCTTCAGAATGATGTGAGTACAACCAAATGTGCTCATTACCAGAATTTTCGAAATTTCATTACACACATGCAAACTTATCATTATGCCTGTTCTATCTATTGCTCCTGACATTCATAAAAAATACAGCAGTCCATGAGCCAATTCCAGCTTTCTGACAGATCCTAGGTTACCATTCTAGCTTCAGAGTACAAAGCAGAAATGATAGACCATTTAGCTTTAACTCTTGTATTTTATCAGTGCTTTTAAATCCAGTGGTTCTTGAAAGGTTTTCTGAACCCCATATTATCAAGCTATTGCTCTCTCTGACTCAGTGATGTCTCATAGAAAATGGAGTATCCCCAACATACGGATATACCATCCATAAATTTCCCAGCCTTCACACGCTCCACATCCCACCTGTTATGGTTCTTGCCTGAATTCAGGTTTGTTCTCTTTCTGACTGAGGCTAGGAATCTGAAACAGTTTATTTCATGGTTTAAATTATTAATGTCTCCTAGGGTTTTAGATATTCTGCCAATAAAGCAGAGAAGAGAGGAGATGAGGCTTCTCTTAATTCTGGTAGAATTGTCCTCTTTTGAAAACCATTCACAACTTGGCATTTAGGATTAGAGGATTTTAATTCCCATAAGCTGAGCTGGAAACTAAACCTAAGGTGCACAGTGCAGATGGATGCTGTAACACCCATACAGAAAGAAAGATTTGGCTTTCTCCAGCAGCTTTGTCTGGATCTGGTCCATCTTCTTTGCTTTTTCTTACCTATGTTTCAAGAAAATTGTTTATACAAGGCCACAATACAATTTAGTCTCAAACTAAGTGTTTATTTTCATCATTCTGGGAACTAAAGTGAAAAATAAAACCCCAAACACAAAACACTTGTTTTTCAGAACAAAAAATATTTCTATTGCTTAATTTGAAAGTTAAATGAAAAAAATCAATTCTTTGCACAGCCATAACATATAATCAGTCTCATTGAAATAAATGCACTGAAGTACACAAATGAATTGAAAACTATATTCCTCTGTTATTGCTGAGATATGTCACAAGTAATTTTAGAATCACTTATTGATCTTTCATTATTAAGAGTTAGAAAAACATTCATTTGCTAATCTGAACACTTCTGAGTTCATTCACAATAAAAATAATTACCATATCTCTATTAAAATGAACCACTCAGAAAACCACCAACAAATTACCCAAATATTAGTCCAATATAAAAAGAGATTTTTTCTTCGGAACTTTTGATTTTGGTTTTTTTGGGTTTTTTTGGAAGGTGAGCTATTTGTTTGGGTGGCTTCTTTTCAATGTTTTTAAGCCACACTCTCTTCACCCCTTTTATTCAGGATAGTGACAAAAATGTATGACAAAAATACCAAATAAACACACTCTTAAAAGATAACAAATTAACTGTATAGTCGTACTTGCATAACAAAATGAGAGCATTGGTTTGTAAATAAGAAATCAGTCTCATGGTGTTCACTCAAAACATGCCTGTAATTTTCCAACTTTCTCTCCTTCAAAAATCCTCACTGAGAAATAAATGGAAATTGAATTCATTATATATACATCCAATTTGCTTTCCTTTGAGTGTCAGTGTCGTATTTTATTGGACAATTCGAAATTATCCATATCAGTACAAGAATACTGGTCACAAGGGTTTTTTAATGAATATTACTTTTTTCACTGCATTTTTGTAGCTCTGGTAAGCTAATTTTTTATGAAGTCTGTAAGAAACAGAGACTATAGCTGTCATATGGGGAAGAAAAATCACACTGACCACCAGTATTTCCTATCAAAGAAGAAAATAGGTGAACATTGAATATTTCTACTTGCGCTAAGTCTGCACAGACTCAGTGATGTTGCACACATCAAAAAAATATCTTCTCCATGAATATCCCAGCTCAGCTGCCAGCTGAGGGCAGGTCTGTGGTAGCTGCATTGCTACTCCTGGTCATGCGAAGCTTTATGGAGGTTCTCACCATCTGTAAGAAGATTCTTTATATTTTTATATTTTACACAAAATACAAGTACAGAAAAATTGTGTTATTTTTTAGCTTCTACTGGATATTGTATCCACACTAGAGGATCCTCTCCAAGCACATTTTTCAAATTGAACACATTAGTAACTCTGGAGGACTTTAGCAACCTGCTGCTAAGTGAACTGACCAACAAAGTTTTGTCTTTATGTTTAGGTGCATACACTGATGGGCAGGCAGGACCAGGCTGAAATTTCTCTCATTGCATCTAAAATAAAATCAGGGAAGATATTGCAATCCTCATATTTTCCAGTTTTGTCACTGTTCTTTGTTGAAGACTGTAAGAGAAAGTCTATTACCCTGGAAATTCTGAAGTTAGCATGCATAACATGGTTTTTTGGTTTTATTTTCTTCAGTTTAACTAACAATGTGTTTATCTAGTGCCAAAGTATTACCCAAAAGTTGAAATATACGATAAGTTATTGTACTATAGAGTGGATATAATGAATTATTGAGCAGTCAAAAGTCAGCTAAAGGCAGTATGATAAATCTGTTTCCACATTTTTACATGGAAAAGGATGGCAATATGAAAATGAGGGAAAAGTCAGAAAAAAAAGAAATTTCATTTACCTTTTGATTTTTAAACTGCTGCTATTTATACTTGTACTAACACAGTGCCTTGTCCTTATACTCAATAGAGACATTGGGTAGCTCCAGAACACAATTCCATTGACCCATTTTAGACCTTTTTGATAAAATCAGCTGTGTCCATCAGATATCTATTATTAATCACTGAGAATAAGCCAAGATGCTTAGCTCCTGTGTAGCTAGTACTTTGCAAGTTCCATTTGGTTTTACGAATCTCATGTAGAGTAACTGGAATTCAAAATGCCCCTGCAAAGGCTCCTCCCCATGAAGGAACTCTTTAATGTGGAATTTTTATGACCCTCCTGACCTTTCCTATGACCTTGCTGCACACACAGAACACTATAAGCCCTTTGGAAGGGGCTGCTATATTTCACCGTGTCTGTCATCATAACTCATCGCTGTTTCAAAGATAAAGAATAGGAACAGTAGCTTGCAATCAGAGATGACAGGTCCTCTTAGCCATTCCTTTGCCCTCAGCCAAGAGCAGGTATATTTTCCATCAGATTCGTCAAATTGTACTTTTCCATGAAAGTAGTTAAATGATATCATAAATTATTACAGGAGAAAAACCCGACCATAACAGGAAATCTAACTCTGTGATTCTCAGCTACCCCAGATTTGTGAATAGGTGTTTTTTTGAGAATAAAAATCCTGACAAAGCTGTATTCAAATGCTTTGGCCATTCTAAATGCAGTAGTGGTAAAATGTTCCTACATTCCATTTTATGGCCATGACGATTTTATATAAAACCTACATCCATTATTCCAGTGATTTGTATGGGACAGGAATATCTGTAGATCTAGATGGTTAATGTGCAGGCTAATGGGAGCTACAGGATAATAGTCTGCCCTTAATTCACTGACTTCTTTCAAAGATCCAGCCCTCTGTGCAGCCTATTAATCCACTAATGAGACAAACCATTTCTAAAGTATACAGGCGTCAATTCCAGCATTGCAAGAATTTCTTGGCATCTCACTGGTTTTCTTCAATGTCAAAGCACTATCCACAACATCAAGCTAGTCCATTTTTAGAAGTGCTTTCAGAAAGGATGTCCTGATAAGGAAAGATTTTTTTATTTAACAGGAAAAAAAATACACAGTATACAGCACAGATGAACTAAAATTTAATTGAAAAAAATACATTGACATTAAAAAACCACTCAAACAGTTTGTTTCGTATCTGATACCACACCACAGTTCTATGGGATATTTTTGTATTGGAAAATTCAAAAGGTTTAGAGTGGTTCTGACATCATTTGTTTCCATAGCTAATCCTGAGTTCTACCTACACAGAGAAACAGGGAGGGTTGCAGACAGCTATGGCTTCCCTGCATAAATATTTTTGAATTGCATTTCTTTCCCTCCTTTTTGAGCTATTTAATTGCCTGTTTTTCAATTGCCATGTCTTTGTGTCAGAGTCTGCAACTATCCTGTAAAGCAATAATATCCTTTATAAATAGAATGGGAAAATTTTTTTTTCAGCCACCAGAGATAAGACAGATTACACATTACATCTGAAAAATATACTATTCAGAGAGAAATGGGGCTTTCATAGTTTTTGCTTCTTGAAAGAGCAATTAAAGTACACAAGACACAGCAGAGTATCCTAACTACCCCACACAAAGAATGAGTTAGTTAGGATACTGAAAACAGTATAGCTGGGATAATAGATTCTAATTCCCAAGAAGGAAAACCAGGATTACCTTTGCATAAACTGTAATGTGCCTGTCATGGCCTCAATTTTATGGCCTCACATTTGAGAAAATACAATTACTGGGTATATGATGCATTTGAGGACAAATATTGTTTATGATGTGCTCAGTAAAAACAAATTTTTAGAACTAAATACATCTTAAAAGCTAATATTTTTAAAATACTTTGGCTGCGATAATTTATATTTGAAGAGTTGCAGAAGGAACTTCAAGGACTATGTTTCCGAATAGCTGTTCTAGTTCTTTTCTGGGTATGTAAGGCTCTTGTATAGCTTGTTCATTCTGTATTAGAGCAGCTAATATCTGAGATTTAAATCCTCCTCCTCCTCTGGCCTTGTCTTCATCTATTCAGACATGCTGGCTGACTGCCACTGCTCTGCAGCTGTCTAGGCTCTGTTGCTGGGGCAGTAGCCACACTGTGTAACCTTAGTTTGGCCATAACTTGGACTGTGTCCTTTGCTCTTGCTTTCTGATCTTATTTTATGGTTGGATTCCAACCTGTTCCGTAGTATATTAGCTGGAAATCTTCAGATTAACCCAATGCTCTAAAAACCCCTGTGGTGTCAGTGCCATGAGAAGCAAAAATCTCTAGGATAAAGAATGAATGACCTTCCACAGTAGACAGAACCACTACAAAGGAAATGAAATACCATGTTTAAAGCAAAGTATTTTATTCACATGGAACTGTAAAGTAAGACATAAGGACATAAAATTCAGAATAACCTTCTTCATCAATAAAGGCAGTGTCAGATTATTTCAGGTTACCAACTCAAATAATCCCGCTAATATCATAAATACATTGAATAAGCCTGAAAGATCCAAGAGGTACATGGATACACATTTTCAGAAAAAAGGCACATGAAGGTATCCAAGACTGCTTTACCTGGCCAATATCTTCACGCACTGTTGCATGATATGCATGAGTCAAAGCAAATGATAAGTGAAGATCCAAGAATTTTACGGAATCCTGGTTTGTCTTTGGGAGAAACTCAAGAAAGTTTTTTTCACTACTTTTGTCAGGAATTTAGTGATTAAAATATATTTTAAAATGTATTTGTCCAGTTTCAGGGAATTTTATTCTGTAGAGAACTGCAAGACAGAAATTGACAGTACATTTCACGATGCCATAATTTTTGTCTGTATTCAGATGGAGCTTAGAGAACAACTCAGTTCCCTCTGAACCATGTGCAAAGCAGTTCATCAGCAAACAAGGCATCAAGAAGGGCCTGAATATTGCATTGACTTTGTTGTCTGGAACAAGGGTTACACATACAGTTTATACTTGAGTCCTTCCATATAGATAGATGCCTAAGATGTCTTGATCTGCCCCTAAGTATCACCCTAGACCACAATAAATTGTTGCAGAATTCAAGCTATTTGACAAGAAGTAGATATTTGACTACCAATTCAGACTGTTGCACATCCAAAGACATTACTGACAATGAAACAACGAGCGACAATAAAATGTAAATGGGAAAAAAGAAACTATTAACACTGATTTTGTGGAATAAAAAAAACCAAAACCAACACTGTGATCCTGAGGTACCAGCAGAAGTTCCATCAGGCCTTATTGTTAAAGAACAAGAAAGTCACTAAAAAGTACAAGGACATATGTGAACACCTGCAAACACGTTGCCATGCTACATATTTGTTGGGTTTGGATTAGTGATCTGAGACCTTCCCCAAAAAGAAATTTGACTTCTACTTCCTCATTCTACATTTTAGAACCATACACATAAATACTGTGTGTTTTCTCCTTCAAAAGTCTTCTGGTGTTCATTTGTGTGTTAGGAGAAGAACTTGTTTGGTATGTGTCCCCTAAAACATAGACATACATTTTTGACCTATTTAGTAGAGAAAGTAAATACATTATATATTGATAATTTTACAGCTTTGAAGCATACCAAGCACTAGTATTCCAACCATACTTCCATTTCTAAGGCTTTACACACTTTGCAAAAATACGATTATGTCAGAAGTGAGTTGCAAAGTAAACTAGCATTTTAATAAGAATACATAACAACATGAAGTGAAAGCTCTTCATGTATGATTTTGATCATATACTCCAGTGCTTTCATCACAATGAATAACAAGTCAAGCACTAAAGATTATTTCAATGTACTCATGGTATTCAGGAAGTTTATTATGTTCTCTGAAACTGTTCAGGAGTTGGACTGCCATGTTACCTTGAGTGCAGAATATGATCCCATCGGTGTGCTTAAGTCCCATCACTGATGCTTAACATTTTTGCAAACCCATCTACTCTCAAGGGCCTTATTCAGAATATTATAGCTGCAGAATGGTTCACACGTAGTTCCTTAAGCAGCCCAGCTCTCCAAAAAGGAGGGGTTTAAGTGCCTCCATTATAAAATTCAGAGCAATTAAGGGAGAAACTTTTTCCTTTCTCCTGATGGTAAAGCATATAGCTTTGGGAATGCTCAGACAGGATGTCTGAACAGTTAATCTAAGACATGTCCCTATATAGAACAGACACCTTCATCCCCTGAGACCGAGAGCACTAGTTAATATTTGAGCACAACCAGATAATGAGGGATGTCCCCCTTCAGGTACAATAAGCAAATTTGACCATAACGAGTTTCTAAGACCTTCCTCTGTTCAGACCTCCTACAGTAATACCTAAATTTCAGAAAGTTATATAGTGTGAGCCTGAGCTGAACTATTTATTCTTCTCTTTTCTGGTTGAATCTGGATCACAGCACAGAAAAAGACTGAAATACCCAAAGGATTCACAAGAGAGAAAAAAAAATTAAATAGGTCTGTTTCTATTCTAAGGCTGCTTGCCTCTGAGTGATGCTTTCTTACTTCTGGCTCTGCATATTATTCTAAGTATTATTTGCACTGTTTACAGTGCAATGTTGTCAACATCCTTTTAGTCTATAATTATTGATATATTGGATTCTTATATAATAAATATTTAGGCAGATTCTGGAATTTTTTCTAAGAAGCAATTTTTTTTTTGCCTATTACATTTCATCTTCATTTAGAAGAAAGTAAAAATACGTAAATCAGAAAGAAAATTCTCCTGCTACCTAAGAAGTTTTGTAATCTAATGAAGTTAGGCATATCTTGCAACACAATGGTAAATTACAATTGTACAGTTTCATCTGAACTGAGACACTGATATAAAAAATGGCTCTAGACTGACCAAAGTCTATCACTAGGATTATAATAGAAAGATCAATCAGGCCTCAAAACCGCAAATGTTAATTTTACACCTTTGGTGCATTTGTAAGCTTTAAGAATTTGTCTTTTTTCTTCTTTGTTTTAACAGTCATAGAATGAGATATGACAGAGAAACATCCTCAAAAGTCAATACACAGAAGCAGGATTTACATATGTGCACAACTAATTCATGTCCAGTATGACAGTATAACAAATATTAGAACAATACATTCAAAAAACAAACCAGCAGTCACTTTTAAAGACTTAGAGACTGTTCAAATTAATCACAGTATTTCTGCAACCAGCAGCATGGACATATGCAAATTTTTTTGTTAATGGCTTTTGTGAATTTAATATGTTACTTTCCTAACTACTGTGCTGTAGCAACTCATATGGTAACTGCTACTGTAATTGTAGTACCTAATACTGTAAAAAAATTTTGATGCATGTGTTTTGGTCTATGTTTTCTTCAGTGTAAATGGACAGAATTTTTCAGACACAATTCTTGGAGACAGATTTTTAACAGTATCTTTCAAAGTAAATTGAGCAGCATAAGTTTTGTTGTTGTTTTGTTTTGCTGGCTTTTTTGGGATTTTTTGGTTGTTTATCTTGTTCAGCTACACAAGAATTAATATTTCCTGTGATCCATCTAAGTGGTTTAACAAAATACTTGTCAGTGGATCAATTCTTCTGGTGAAAAGATGCCACTTTCTGTTTTGAAAAAGGCCAAAAACTTATTTCCTGTGCTGACTCGCACAAAAATATCTCATACTCTTTCCCTATAACCAATATAGTTCTACAAGAGATCAGAACCTAGCAAGAAGAGTTACCAAATGGTATCAGTTTCCTTGCATGTTCATGCAAAATTTCACACTTTCTGTAGTCAGAAATTTGAGAATTATAAGAGTGACTTGAACAGAAAGAAAGATGTTTTTTTAGGACTCTTAAAATGCAACTACCAAGATCAACACCTTCTTTTACTCATAGACTTTCTTCCTTCCTTTCCCTTCCTCTCTCTGTGCTCATGGTAAAGAAAACAGAAGTAGTTCCATTATCTTAATATAAGTATAAATTACCCAAAAAAGGAAATTACTTGCCCCACAGACAACCATGGTCAGTGTGACAGGTATACTATTGGTTGCATGGCAGTACAAACAAAGTAGCATGGAGGGTAAAAAGTGTGTGTAACTAGTTTTCCGTTTTGGCAACTGTAATTTAACAAAGGGCCATATTGCTCCTGGGATTTTGGTCATTTGTATTTCAGTAAAATCCTTCTTTATTCTATGGTATAGCTGAATATGCCAAACTGCCTTAGCAACAACAACTTGAATATGACTTCAGAATATTCAGAATATTACTTTATAATATTCATGTTCTATATTAATATTACCGGCATGAACTGCCACGGTATTTTTAGTGATATTAGACAAAGCACTGATCTGGGAGTTGAGTTCAGCAGCCACCTACCTGAGTTGTTACCTCCCTTCTAGAAGAGAGGCTTATTATCTCTTCCAGCTTTCCAGAGTGCATCTCAATTATCTATTTATCTTGTACAGTTCTACTAACTAACTGCTTCAGCTGATAACTGCCATCTGCCTCAAATTCTCTGTGATGCCTGATAGAGATCTTTCACAGTCGAGTCTGTCCTGTAGTTACAACGTGCTGTGTTCTGTGTCACCGTGAGCTGCAAAAGAAAACAATTTGATTTGGCCTAGTATAGACACAGTTTATGGTTACAGGGAAAACTAACCCAGTGGAAAGACATGCTTTGGCTATATATTACCATAGAATTCTACATTCTAGTTATATTTATATGAGTTTTATCACAAAACTTGAAGTGCAGGACTAACAGGACTAGGATTAAATTCTATGCTATCTGTGGGTATGAATGAAGGTAGAGTGAGACACAGGCTGACAATTATTAGCTGTTGATGTAAAGCTTACAGAAGGCAGTCTAGATATTTTGCCAATATAATACTCATATTATTATCCTGTGTAACACTTGGAGATGAGAAGAATACGCACACCAGCCTGTTTATGAACATGAGAGAAGTTCAAGTTGTGTATTTATGGAACCGAAATCAGTGCAGAAAAAAATAGAACATAATCTAAATGTAATCCGACGTAGGCCAGAATGACACATGATTGTAAACGTGTACCCTTCAGATTCAGACTCTGTGACAAGAAGACACAACCCCTGTAATGTAGCAGAGAAGTTCTAAGCTTAGAAGAGGACCTGTAAAATTCTGAATTCAGCTAAAAGTGTGTGACAAGTGGTATGTGGGGAGTGGAGAGACTTACAGAAAGTACTGCCAGGTATTCAACATTTGCAGCATTTTCTTTTTCTCTAATGAAAAAATAATACTTACAAATCTTTTATGTTAATATCACTAAAAAACTCAAGCTGTTATAAGCAAAACAGGATACCGTTTAACATGCAGCTTCACAAAAATCTATCAACTAGACACAAAATTAACAACCAGAGAGGTGGCTCTTTTCATACACATATGATAGATAAGTTGATTTAATTTCTTTTTAACAAATAATTCACTGAAAAATACAGAATACCACACTCCCATACACATGCACACAGAGCTGTGAACCTTTAGTAGTTTCTTAAAATTCACTCAGAAATTATGAATTTCTATCTCTCAAATATTTTTAATTTGAATAATGGGCTTCCTACAGCAAAGGTACACTAAGACTGGAAAGATGCAGAATGACAACAGGGTTTTTTTTCAATCTGCAACTGAGAAAGAAATTACTTCAGCCTCTTCACTCTACAGACACTCACAGAGGAGTGTATTCACTTAAAAACATGATGTAACTGCAATCAAAGTCCAAGTAGAAAATTAATTCATACATCAACTTCTAGTCTGAGGGCTCATGGTAATTTTTGTGACTTTAAGTAAGTTGCAGACACTTAACACCCTGTATCCGAACTTCTGTCGACTGTAGGCCAGAATCCCACACTGTTATACCTGCAGCTAGTTTATGTTCTGACTCTGCCTTGGACTAGAAAACACCAAAGGCAATGAAGCACACAGCAACAACAAGTCAATTAAAATCACCTTTCCTACAGAGAGTGTTCTGAAAAGAGGTAATGAAAGAAGCTGCATAAAGCACACATATATATACACACAGAAGATGTATATGCCTGTAATAGTTAATATATGATAATATAATCTGCAATTTCTATATAATTTTAATACAAGCAGTGTAATATAAATAAAAATTTATTTACTAGCACAGAATACATCAGTTTGTACTTTATGTAGCACTGTGTTACATACAGCATGCAGCACGAACTATATAGTGCAGCAAATACTGTGTGCGATATACCTAACCACATATAAGTGTAAAATTATAAATTTTACACTGTGTAGAATTTATTGTGTATAATATATTTATACATAAAAATACATATTTTTATATATATATATAAATATATATCTTTTAATTAGGGCATATCAGTGGAGGAAATAGAACTATGCAATAAAAACCAGGTATCATTTCTACCTTCATGTGTTTATTTTTCATCTCTCTTTGAAAATTACTTTCTGAAAATTATATAAAACAGCATGTAAACTTCACTATTTCACTGTGAAGGGCATTTCATTTTACGGAACTGTCTGAGGTCCTATACAGCCTACAATTTTCTTCAAGGCAAAAAAATGAATATGGAAGGCAGCTTTAGACTGCTGTAATGCCAAGTATACACCTTTGATTTCAGCACTGGCAGCTTATTGTTTACAAAACATGTTACATCCAATTTCATTCTACTTTCAACATTTTTAACCCTGTAATTGCGGGCCTGCCTGGAAGAGCTTCACCATGGGTGTCGTGTCAGTACCTGAGCTTTCTTTGCTTGCATGCCCACGGCTTAGTGTCTTTCTCCCCTCCAACAGGCCTAGAGGGCTCCTCATGGGTCCTTGGTCTTCCAATGCCTGAAGTGCAACCTGCTGCCAGGACAGGCACTGTGACGGTGAGGGTGCTGGGCACAGGCTCCTTTGACATACTTGCACAAGAGGTGGATGATATTGCTACCTAAATTAATGCAGCTGGGAGTTCCACTAGTTGCCCTGGCAGGCATCATGTTTGCTCCTAAAAGTGCCCCCGGACTCAGATATATAACTCAAGTACTATTTAGCCTATGCAATGTCACAAAAATGACTCCACGCCGCTCAGTTTGTTTCAGAAAGAACAGCGTTTGCTGTCTCTACCAGTGAACTACTTACTGTTCCTTACAAAATCTGCCCAGAGACTGTAGAGACCTGGCTGCTTTACAAACATGTGACAAAGTATTCCCTCCTGAATCTGGAAGACTTGCCCTGGAAATGGATGATGCATAAATAATAACAATAACATCCTAAAGAATGAAGAAATGCTAAAATGTTACTTTACTGATACTTCCAGATCTGTGTCTTCCAACAGTTTAAAACACAGAAAAAGTTCCTAACACTTCTCACATAAAAGCAAATCAATTCGTAAGAAAAGGAGACAAAAAAACCTGATTTCTACTAATTTCTATTTCTAACTTCTATTAAATTCTAATAATTCTGTGCTTCAGACAGCAGTTCTCTGTGGATGGATTCTTTGATGTAATAGGTATTGCATTGATGCTGCTGGTTTTTTGAGGGGTCATATGCTCCTTTCCAAATTACTTTTTGAAACTTTTTCGAAAGTGGCTGACTCTAGCTAAGGGATTCAAATGTTATTAATGGAAAATAAACAGACAAACTGCTCAAGTTCAAGTCTTTCCTTCCTTTACTAGCAGCTCAGGAAACTAGAATACTCCCAACTACAGCCTAAGTTCTCCTCTACATACAAGCAGTCTCAGCTCCTAACATGCCCATAATGATCCTGTTCATAAAGCTCTAACAAAGTGCTTGCAATCAACCTTTAAAAAAAAAAACACCAAAAAAACAAAAAAAAAAACAAACCCAAAACATTTCCTTTTGCACATTTCACAACTCAATGTCAACAACTATAATCACTCTGGTTTCCTCATAGTACTTAAGTATTGCACATAATGTGCAAACTTTAGATGAGAATAGGTATTATGGTAAAGGCTTTAATTATGCAATTATATGAATATGTTTATCTCTTTCTTAACAGGAATTTAGCCTTAATGACAGGATTTCTGGATAATTTAGCGGTCACTTTCGTAAATATGCTCATCATACGTTCAAAACACTTCTCAAAACTTTTTTTTTCCTTAAGGAGACAAAAAGGCGGCAAATGCTGAGGTGACCAATATTTTCATCAGTAACTCGATGCTGACTGGCCAAATTTCAGTTCCCGTTCCAGAAGATGAAGGCCCTGCGTTGAGCACAAAACGAATTCGGTTATTTTCTTTTCATTTTTCCCCTAACACGAGGAAACCGATACACTGTTTTTAAGACTTTCGGCGAACCAGAGAGCGCAAACTCCCTTTAATGTGAAATACTTGGCGCCCTCAGCGCTGGAGAGGAGGAGATCGGGGTGGGACGGGGCATGGACAGCGGTGCCAGAAGCGAGGTGCCCTCCCGTCTCCCGGCGCTGCCCCCCCCGAGGGGCTCCGGGCGCGGCGGGGCGGGGAAGGGGCGGGCGGGAGCGCTCAGTCCTGGCCCCAGGGGAGCGGGCCCGGCGCTGCCCCAGCCCCGCGCATCCCGGGCTGTCCCCCCTCCGCGCTGGCTCCATCCCCTTCTCCCGGGCCGGGCGCCGCGCCCCCGCCAGCCCCGCGGAGCCGGGTTGGGCAGCCCGGGAGGCGTCTCCTCCGCAGCCCCCGCCCCCCCGCGCCGGTGCCGAACGCCTCGGCCGCTCCCCGGCAGCACCCCCGGGACAGCAGCACCCGGGCCTCCCTTCCTGCCGCCCGGCCCCGGCTCTCCCGCCGCTACTCCGCCGCAGAGGACACCTCATGGAAAATAAATAAATTAATTCCCCCACTCACCCCCGCGGCCGGGAGAGGAGCCGGCGGCGGCCGCGGGATTAGATCCAGTCCGAGCTAGAGACCAGGTAATGTAACCTACCCGCCAGGAGGGAGGAGGAGGACGAGCAGCGAGGCCGCTGAGGTTGTCCCCAGCAGGGAGGGCTCCGGGGCACGGAGAAGTGGCTGCCGCAGCCGGGGCGGGCTGCGTGCGAGCGCTGCCCCCGCGCAGTGCGCGCCTCCCTGTCAGTCACACACACACACGCGAGCCGCGCCCACGCAGGGATGGATGGATGGATGGATGGATGGATGGATGGATGGATGGATGGACAGACTGACGCAGCTGTCGTTCCCGGCAGCAAGGCAGCCAGCACAAGGAGACGCCGCACGGCCCGCCGTGCCCCGCTGCCACGCGGGCGGGCGGGCGGCTCTGACAGCGGGGCAGGAGGGAGGCGGGCGGCGGGGCCGGGCTGAGGCTGCAGCTCCGGGGGGAGCGAGGCGCGATCCCGCCCCCGCGCCGCTGCGCGCATCCCCGCGGGGTCGAGCCTGCCTGCGCGCCCCGGGCAACGCGCACCGAGAGCGGAGCCGCGGCCCCCACCCGGCAGCTCCACCGCAAACGGGGCGGAGAGCAGCGCAGCGCGGAGCGTGCCGCCGCGCCCGCCCTCGGACACCGGCCTGCCAGGAGCTCTGTGCTCGAGGTCACCTTGGAGAAGGTGGATCTGGATGGAGCCGCAATTGCTCCGTGCCAGCTGCAGCTCCGTGCCCTGGGCTGCTCCGAGTCCCACAGCTCTTGCGTTATTATCTCGAAACGCTGCTGGCTTTAGTTAATGGTTGTGTACAGAGGTCCTGGTCTAAGTAGTAGCAGAACCACGAAAATAGTCCTCCATCATTCTCTTCACTTGACCTCTGCTAGCACCCAGTCCTTGAAGGGGATGATCCGAAGACTCTCCCTGGCAAGGAGCAATTGTTCAGGGTTCGTGGTTGTTGATGTGGCCCCTAAAAGGCAGTAAGTCTTAGGAGAGATTAAGAAGTTGCCCTGTTCATGTTTCAGAGACCGAAGTGACCCCTGTTATTCTTGGGAAAGCCCATTACTTTTCAGTCCTGCGGGGTCACTGAACTGACACAAGTTCTCCTCTGCTTTTCCAGTGAGTTCGATAGGAAAACAAAACAAAGCAGAAAAACACCTGGATTTTCCAGTGCCAGCCTGAGCTTTCGGTAAAGGAGTTTAACTGAAATAGTTGTTGAAAGCTCTTTCAGGAAAAAGAGAGAAATTAAAGAAAGCTGGTGCCTCAAGAAGGTGTCCATTCTTGTTTTGTTAGTGTCCATAATAATCGCTCATGTTTCCATAGTGGCTCCCATCTGTGGCTCTCAAGTTACTGATCAAGTAGTAATGAAAAGGTGTTTGCGGCTTCCATTGCAGGAATGGGGCCATAAACTTAATCACACACCAGTTGAGCCAACAACTCAGGAGCCTTAGCTCTGTCTAGATGAATCATGACAGAAAAGTTATTTATTGACGCAGAGGGATGTACACATATTTAAAGGAGGAAACTGACAAATAATTCAGTAAAAGTGATACATACTTTCATATACAAGTATTAAGTATGGGAATAATGCATAAGTGATTCCCTTTTTATTTTTAAATCAGCTCTCTCCTCTCTCCTTGCACTATTGTTGCTAACTTTGAATTGTGTACTTGAGCCTGAGTGCTGAACTCCTTCTACATGATGGAATACATTTAGAGAAGAGATTATACTCCAGATGTTTCTGTTATTTGTGCAATTCGTTACAGTAGTGTAACTCCATGTATCTGTAAGAGCCCAGGCAGGTTAGTTTGCAGCATAGTGTTTACAGTGTGCGTGGCTTCAAAGCAAAACAGCTGATCATTTTGAAAAGGCAGAGGGGTGGCAGGAGGTTATGGTTTTTATTTTGTTGCAGCTTTAAATAATTTTGGTAGTGAAGAAAACCTGATTTTATTTATATGATGGAGATGTAGAATTGCCTTAATACGAACTATGGTCTTCATGGAAGGTCTTCATGGATGGTGGAAAACCAAATTAATGCATTTTATAGATAGGAAAACTCTTTAGATTGTGTAGTGATACACTGATCTGAGCAGGTATTTTATATGTAAAGGAGAAGACTTTGATATTTTGAAAATATAAAAAAAACCAGAGTGTAGTTAAATATTGTGGGTCTGCAGCTGCAGTAAGGAGGGAATTAATTCAATTTCAGTAATTTTCATTGTAAATAAATGCATTGTTAATAGTATATTTAAAAATTTTCCTTCCAACTCTTTAACCTGATTTCATCTGTCATTTCTCTGTAGTGTGTATTTTATTTAAACTCACTCAACTCTTGCAATGGCAGAATTCTTATTCTAGAATTCAGGTTTTCTCAAGACAGTAGAACTTTGGGCAGCCTAAATTTATGGACAGGCGAGTTAAGGGAGAGAAAAAAACATTTATTGAATCACAAATTGGTGCTTTTTAAAAATGTTTTTCTTTTATTACTCTTCTTTCTTGGATATGGCTTGCTACATAATACTTCTATTTCTTGATTTTTTTTTCCTGGCACTCAGTGTTTTTTCTTTTTTCTTCATTTTACAAAAAAGTCTTCTCTGGTATCCTCTGTTTCTTAAGTAAATGATGTTGTCCTCTTTTTGCAATGAGAAGGTGGCTTTATTTCCAGTAAATATGGTTATTGTTGGACCCATTTTATTTCAAGGAAAGAGGCTATGACCTACCTGATTTTATTTCCCATTGCAGAATCACGTGCTGCGTTTGGAGAGTTGCATTTTTCTTGAGGAGAAGTTTGCTTTAGCAAGGATGGTGTCTGAATATAATTCTCAATTAAATTGTATCCCTTAACACCATTTGCCAGAAATTGGGCTGTCAATTTTCTTGTGTGAGAATCAAGAAGAAGGTTCTTGGGCCATGCTAATAATCTGTGTTGTTAAACTTTGTTTATGTTTCGAGGTTGTTATAATTGCAAAAATGTAATTATCTTTTGAGTTTTGTTAAAAGGGTTAGGTCATAGCTATAAATCATTGATAGAGAATGATACCAGTTTCTGTGTCTATTTGTGTAATATATATATGGCATAATGTTTGCACAACCCCAAGGAGGAGGTTAGATAGGAAAATATGATGTCATTGACCAACTGTTTTATGTGTCAAGTGAGGAACTGGCTGAGTCCCACATACGCATCTCAGTCCAGACCTGCATTCCTTGACTTGCATGTATTTGTGATCTGTTGGGCCAGCTTCTCTAATTTTATTGTGAATCTTGGAAGCTTGAAGAAAAGTTTGCAGTATTCCAACAAAAGTAATTTGGCCACAGGAGTAAGGAGACAATATTGTATGACTTAAGGAGTCGAAGACGTTGGACAAACTGACTGTGGAGCTCTATTTGACCCTACAATCTATCCAGTATTTTTTATATTTCTCATTCTTATGGTCAAGCAATCAAAATCTTGTTAAACTCTTATTGAAGGCCAAAGGGTTATCTAACTAGGTCACAGTGGCTGATGAACTAGGAGTTGCAGTCTTTATTGCTCTGTTTTTATCTTTGCAATCTTAAGATTTTAATTCATAGTATTTTTTTTGGGGGGGGGAGGTGGGGGGGTGGTGAGAAGGAAGATTCATCATCATTATCTCCTTTTGTAGATCTTAGTTTTGGTTTATGTGTTATCTTTAAGTAGTTTCTTTATTTGTATATTTGTATATTTTCAAGGTCAAGTTTCCAGTTCCATGCTAATATTTTTTTTATTTTTGAGACACAGTGCTGTTCTGTCTTATGACACTTATATATGAAAAGCTTGGTATAAATGAAGAGGTTTCCAGGAAAAGCTGATAAAAAATGAAAAAGCTTTTCCAAAAGGATATGAACATGAATAGGCCACTTAAAAAGGTTCCCAAAAGTGAAGGAGGAAAATTATGGAAAATAATTGAGCCCTATCACAATATACTCTTTTCCTTCATAGTTGTAAGACTTAAGAAATTGAATTAATGTTAATTCATAAAGGCAGGGAGTACTAGAGAACAAACTTAAGCCAGGTTTGTTACTGGTTTTTTCTTGTGCTAATGCATTTTCTTTCAACTTGGTGTTGTGATTACTGAATGCTAGCTATTGAATGTATTTCAGTTCCCCCCAACAAGAAAGCAGTGCTTTGAATAGTAGTGTAAATCATCTAAAATTGGCTATGAACTTTAGGCTGTAGGAAACTTGTACTTTTAAGTCACCTGTCAAAAAACCGTGGGGCGCCCAAACATTGTACAAGTTGGAATATTTGAGAATAGGTGAATTTGACATTATTTTTATACTGTTACTATGGAAGATAAAGGCAGTATCAAACTCCTCAAAAACCAGTCAAATCATGAAACTCTGCAGACTGGAGTTGTCCAATCATGCAAGATTGTTTAAAAAGTGTTTGTTTTCTTTCAGCATGAATATATGTATCCACTAAAAGAACACTTTCCAGTTGTTTTGACAGTAAGATTGGTAGTTATTTCACTTTTGTCTTTCTTTAAGGTTTTCCAGTGGATGACTCATGTGTAGGGATGATCAAGGTTCAGAAAGTCTGTTGCACAGAAGATGGCTCGGAATGACTGTATTTCATAGCTTTTCTTATTTATATATTTTTGAAGTTCTGATCCTTCAGAGTAGCTCATCTTCCCATACCTTCAAACAGACTCTTGCTGTAGCTTCAGGCATGACTATTGTGTAGTGCCCTTCCATCATGTGGCCTCAGGATTGGCAAACTGTTGGCAACATTCCCAAGTTTGGCACCTGGGGATAGCATATACAACAAAGAGTTGTAATGGTTTTCAAAATATGCTTGGTGTCAAAGAACTTCAGCATTTCTGTCACTGCAGTGATGATAATGACAGTTGGACCTCTTTCCTATGGTCTAGTTTTAATCAATATTAATAAAATCAGTCACAAAACAGCAGTACATCATCCCTAAAGATAAAAATTACTTTTTTCCCCCATAGAAATAGTTTTATTAAGGTTTTAACATTCACACTTGCCATTCAGCACTTCAACACTCTTGGTGTCTATGGTACAAGCAAAAAAAGTGACAAAAAAATGATGAAATCTTAGTTTGTCTGTCGTGAGTTTTAACCTCATAGTGTCACCTTCAGAGTTTTACTTTTCAGTTAGTTTTGTTCTGAAATAAAGAAATACTGAGAACAAGTATTTATTTGAAAATACTAAAAACATGTGAAGAAAGAAGCCAAAAAGAAATCCCCGTTTTTTGCGCTGACAAAAATGGCAAAAGCATATATGCAAAATGCATATTTTATTTTTTTAGCATAGCTCCTACTGCAATGTATTTGATTAGTATTTCAGACAGAGAAATGAGCATATGCTCACTTCCAACATATGCTTTTCTAATTAATTGTATTTGAGTGTTTTTTTAAACCATTAGAAATTAGGTTCTGTGTGATATTCTTTTCAGATCTCTGGGATAGCAATATAAATACTTGGTGGTGAAGATGAGAAGTTTTGAAGTGATACAAGACTATGTTCAAACTACTGGCTTTAACAGTTTGGCTTCTGAGAGACATAGCTGCTTTTCTTTGCTGACTTTATTGAGAGATGGAAATTGGAACCTAAAACTATGGGATATTTCTATGGTTACCTGTGCTATTGAATTAAAATGCCATAGGAGTTGTCATTACTACATTGAGTTCCTATAGTTTGCTGGGCAGGTTCACAAAAGAAGCCAAGAAAAGAACAACTTAATGATGCAAATAAACTCCCCTTGGCAATGTAAGTGTCTGATTTCTTAACAATTGGAATTTTATGTGCTAAATTCCTTGATAATTCAGCCTTTGCTGAGTATACTTTCCACTGAACAGATCTTTTCTGGAATTTGCTTTTGCATGCTCTGCCGGGCATGGATCTGCGTCTGAATCTGGATAGTGGACCCTGTGTTCTCAGCAGTGCCTCTTGCTGATGGTAGAAGTGAAAGTTGTTGATATGTATATTGCAAACTAGAACTGAAGACTGGTTTCAAAGGCAGAAGAAAGTGTGCCTAGAATAAAGATTCAAGCAGGCTGAGCAAAGGGGTTGCATCTGGCAGCAGGTGGAGAGAGCTGAATAGACTGTGAAGGAAATCGCTGCTGGAAGCTGAAGGCAGCAGTGGGCCTATCATCCTATTACCAGTCCCTTTTGAGAATGTACATCTTTATACTAATTTGTACATAGTACTAAACTAAAGGATTCCTTTCTGCCCTGAGGAATTTGTAAGAGCTCTACTCCTTTTATCACACTGGGATCCTAAGTCCTTATGTTCCATTAGGCAGCCATCTTTCCCTTCTTCTCACCAACACGACAAAAGACCAATCAGGGGACTCAATAGTACATGATTAGAAACCACAACAACATATTTTAGCAAGGAATGAAAAAAGCTTTTCTGTTTTTTGACCTCTGGGTTGTATATATATAAAAAAATAGGTAGAAAAGAATATGCCGTAATAGCCTGTATTTACAGTGCATGAAGTATACTTTAGATTTGTGAAGAATAGGAAAAAAGACAACCTGTCTTCTTTTTCTTGTGCAGCTATAATTATGTTGGCTAGAGGCATAAGGTAGGGTTTTTCTCATGTTTTTCTTATGTAGTTATTAAAAAAGAGATGTTTTGTTGTAGTTGTGCTGGAAATAGGAGTACATTATTTCAATTTAGTTTATTTCCTCGTTCATACTTAACAACACTAGAACCTTATGACTGCCTTGCATGGCCTGTCGTCTGTTTCAGTTTTAACCCTATGAAAATAATGAAAGTGGTTTTTAAGCTAATGAACATGAGGACCAAGCTCACATGAGACAGAAAAATACAGAAAGAGCATTTTAAAGTTACACCTAAAAGCATCATGGTGATTTCTCTTAGTCAATACATCCATGTTGCTTGATTGGCATTTCCTCTCTTTCTGTAACTCCAGGTCCACCCTTGAGCTCCCTTTTGGTGTTGTTCGACTGGGTTTTAAGGGATTACTCATGGTTTACACCCAGTAATGCCTGAAGAGCCTCTTTGACTGCTTCTTAAGACTCCGTTATTTAGTCTTTTTGATGGCTTGCTTTGACTTGCCTGATTAGGTTAAATTGAAGTTATTTCTCACAATGATTGCCAAATGATGTCTCTATTTCCAAGTAAGTGCTTTAATGTGTCCATCTTCTTTGCCATTCCCATCTTTATTTTGGTGAGAATTTTGTCCTTCTCCCCATTTGTTAGAATGAAAACCAAGATACAGTAGCAAGTTAGTATTCTACTCTGCTCATCCTACTAACATACTGGGTTTTCCACACTAAAACTTGAAACTGCCAGCGGCAGTTGTCATTTTTAAGTCACTTTTCATATGATACAGATGATGCTCCTCTGTAGTTACCAGTACTGATGTTTTACCATGCTATTTTTATATTCAGAGTTACAAATGTTTACATTCTTTATCTTTATGGTTTTTAATTCTGCCTTTCAAGTGTCATTATTAGGTTTCTTAAAAAAAGTAGCCTTGGAAGATTAGAAGGTGAAAACAGAGTAGAAGGGAGAACACATTACCCTAAGGAAATAATGTTGTGAGGTATTTCACAGAGGCAAATATCTTCAACCTAGGAGAAGTGGAATGACATGTCATGTTTTCAGTCAGAGCAGGTTTTAGTTGTCTTCTGATTTAATTTTTTTTTTTGAGGAAGGAATAGAGAGAATATTGGCATTTGGTTTTATGATTTCTTTATTCTAATTGTAGGCCATAGGAAGGTTTTTGTTGTTGATTAATAGTATCATAATAGGTCCTGTCCTTTCCACAATTAAAATAGATTTTTCTTTTGAGTGTAATAGCATAGACAGGTGTTAATGAAAGAAGATGCAGTTGTTAA
The DNA here is from genome assembly GCA_013186435.1 of Turdus rufiventris. Classification (NCBI taxonomy): domain Eukaryota; kingdom Metazoa; phylum Chordata; class Aves; order Passeriformes; family Turdidae; genus Turdus; species Turdus rufiventris. Next base: position 100,242 of record PYHW01010552.1, read on the forward strand.
GTTGGATAATGAACTTGCAGTTCTGGATACACTTCAGCATAGCTGAAATATTGTATATGTAAAATGGTGACTTATATTATACTGTTCTCAACAAAAATGGATTTTAGCTATGAGGCCATGATTATTTTTTCTTGTATGTATTTCCTATGTACTATAGCGAATCTATAGTAGTTGTGTATCCAAGCTTACTTCAGAATTATTATGCTTTAATTGATAGTTTAATTGCACTGAATAATATGTTATCTTAAGTATCCAGGATATATTTTTAACTTTAATAAGGTAGTTACAAATTTCTTTCTTATTTTTTTAATTGTCCCCCATTTATCAGTTTTATCCCAGATGTATAAATACAACCATTTTTTAATGCAGGACTATACTCTAGTGATACCTAAATTAGCCACCTAAATTAGACTCCAGTTTCTGTGTGAGTGGATCCTGGGTAAGTAGGTTGTTATCTCCTAATATAAGTGAAGCTGAAATCCTACTTTTAAATCAATCCCCTCTAGTAACAAACATGTACTGGATGAAAGCAGAAGTTATAACTATATGCTGAACACCCTGTTCTATAAGTACATTGAACAGTAGTTACAGCTGTTTTCTATGCAGAGAAACTTGCATTCAGGTGTAGTGTGAAAGAAGTATTTACTTCTCAGTATGGCAGCTGAATATACATAAGTGAGTAGACAGTTTTCCAATAGTAGTAAGTGTTTGTATATATACAAATACACAAGGTGATGTGAAAAAACGAAGAAATATGCAACATAGTAGCTGCATAGTAGGAGGTGAAGTGGGGAAATGAAGAAAACCCTGTAAGGGTGCAATTATATTGCTTTGGAAAGTTCTAGTGTTGCAGCAGGGTATTTACAACCTGTAGTAAGCAGCCATAAATACCGTATATACATGTGTGTGTATTTTCCACATGGTCCTTTTGACCTCCGTGGAACAGTTCTATGACCAGGTGCATAGAAGGAGTAGTGGGTACTGATGGGTGATGTTGGCAACACAGGAGTGTAAGGAGATGCAGTATTTGGACCAGCTATGAAAACAACAGAATCAAATGCTTGGAGGAGACATTTCTGTGCCAATACTTTGACTTGGCATGTGAACTGTCGAACTGGATGGATGAATCTTTAGTCAGCATTTCATAGTGAATTTAGCTTCTCATTTTAGAATTGAGGACTTCTGTAATCAAGGAAGTTTTTAGTCATCCAACCAAAGCAGAGCAGGTTCTGTTTTCCTGTGCCAAGAGGCTGAGACTTTTTGCTTCATAGCTGTTCTCAGTACTCCAAAGGGGAGTTTGAACTGTTTGGTCAATCCCTGCTGCGTTCATTAACTTGGTGTGTTTGTTTCTGTTTCCCCATTGAGAAGGGAATGGTTTGTGTTTGTGTTCCTAAAAGTTTGGACCTGATTTATTTAACCAAACCCTGCTGAGCACAGAACCTTTTATATTTGGTTGAACTCATGCTCCCAGGCACATTTTATTCTGCTCCTGTGATTTTGACAGAGGGAATCCCTATTTTTTTCTTTGTGTGGTAGAACTGCTTATCTGGGCCCTGCTGAGGATAGAAATGGGCTGCCTACTTTCTGATGCAAACAGGAACCATGAGAGACTCATGTCCTAAAGAGAGAAAAGCCAAGATGGTTTCTAATTTTTTTTTTTTCTTTCAGAGAACTGATAATATCCAGAGGATGTTGCAGTGATTCCTTAAGCAGGAGTAGGAAGGCTAGTGACAGCAATGAAAAGACACAAGGTCTTGAAAGTAGAGGAAGAAGGAGAGAAGGGTACATGATATAAACTATCAGGTTACTGGGATTTAATTCTCAGGCAGTCCAGCAATGCACTGCTCTGCTTTTGAGGAAAGCCATGGCAGCATGAGCTGCCTAAAGAGTACACCGTGCCTCAAAGAGGAGGCTGTTGAAGCACTGCCTTTAATTTCAATCCTAAAATGCAGCAGCATAAGTAGAATAGATGGAGCAGTTCTGCTGCAGACATTGGGTTGGCCTTTGGGAGGTGGTTTGTGTTGCTGCTGAATAACCTGCTGCTGTAGAGCTGCAGTGAAACTGTACAACATCTTTCACGTGTAGCAGTTAAAAATGTTGTATTTATCTCAAATACACCTACTCAGGGTGGCTTGGAAGAAACTGTTTAGTCCAGAGTGCAAAAAAAGAAAAGTGAGCTGTAAGGGAAAGGTGCTCTGTTGTTGCAGTGTTCAGGCCTGCTGGGAGTCACATAAAATGTTTCTGTCTTCTGAGGACCCTCAGTTGGCAGGATTTGTGTGGATTTTTACATGTAAACCACCCCCCACACACACTTTAGCTTTGTAGATGCTACAGTCAAGAGCTGATCCTGCAGGGGTGAAAGCTTCTGCCAGTGTAGTTGCCCTTCAAGGCAAAGTAGAAATATATCATACTACACCCTTTAATCAGTTTGGGTTGTATCTCCTTCTTGTCTTTAAACAAAATTACTTTGTCAATTGATGAATATCTTTATTACTATGCTTGTCTGTTTCAGTAATACATACCCAAGTACAAGTGTAATTTTCCCACTATAGCATATACCTACACTTACTGCTTGCTTGTTTTAAATGCCTCCCTTAATCATCGTCCAAATCCAGATGAAAATCTAAATGAACCGCCAACAAATATAGTGCATATTTAGCAACTTATATATCTGTGCATAAATCATAAACTTTCAAGCTGGAGAACATTTTGCATTTTCTTACAGGTGAGAAAGAAGTATTTTTGCTTAACATTATAATTGTGTATGACAAAGATTGATAAGTTAAAAGTAAGAAGTACAGGCTTTCAGAAGATGTATACCGTTAAAAATTAAGATGCTAGTAAAGGCAATAGTATTATTGCATTCAAGCTCATTATCCTTTTCACTTGTATTTTGCAATGTCCTCACAGCATCCTCTCCCCTCTGAAAAATACCCTTTAGTTTCTAATAATCTCACGTACACACTCAGTTCCACTGAATTAGGCTCACATATACTATCTTATCTGACTAGAAAAAGATTTTATACTCTAAAAAATATACTTGCCCACAAATAATCTGTAAAAGACAAGTAAATGGATTTCATATAAGCATCTAAAGTAATCTGAGCAAAAGAGTAAAATTACCTGAATATATTAATGACTTGAACACATTTGGTCTTCATGAGCTACTGCAGTGTTTTTAAAAAGTGAGAATATTAGTGGCTAAGTTTATACTTCTTTATTAAAGGCAGAAAGTGATATTCAAATAATCATAGCTAAACTCTGCCCTGACAAAGTAGCCTTAAAAATTACTTCTAAGGTATTGCATTCTCTTATTTTATGTATGATTATCTATGCATTCATTGCATTCATACAGATCCATTTAAATATAAGATAGTGAGGGCAACAAAAGGGAAATTAAGGAACCAAGGGAAACCTAAAATACCAGTTTTGTGATGACAAAGCTCTAAGTAATTTCTGGAGTAGTTTTTCCTTACCTTGGACTTTGTATGCTGGCATGTTTTTGAGTTACTAGAGCTGTTGGAGCAAGGAGGGGTGCGACAGCTGGGAAGAGTGGAGGGAGGGCAGTGGGCAATCCGTGGAGCAGTCTGAAGCAGTGTCTGCAGACTGAGAAGGGCTGGTGGGGGAACGTGTTTCCATTGCAGTACCATTGCAACGAGTGTTAATGTACCAGTTGGTGAGAAGGAAACCGCTGATATTTCTCTAACCTCTGTGTTTGTGACTTGTGCACAGGTGGTTTTTAACCCATCAGTGTGTCTAGCTCATTCTGAAGGGTGGTGTAGAAGAGGTAAGAGTTACTGCCATGTTGGGAGATGAGAAAATCTATGTTTCATATTGCCCAGCTACAGCAGGTCTTGTCGTGCTTTTCTTCATTCATGGTTCCTGATTATATTCTCAATTCACTCCTTAATATCCTTTGAGTCTACCCACTGGTGAAGAGTTCTTACACAGAAACAGACAAGAAGCAACCCAAAAGCTGGGATGTTGGGCAATGTGATGTACAACATACCTTTCAGATTTATATTTCCTTCATACCTAACACACTCAAACTTGTGTACTGGCACACCCTATGACATGTCTAATTACCCAAACTCTTGTGTATCTGCAGTTATCTAAGCCAACAAAATGTCAGGCTGGATTATCTGCACAGAGAGTAGTTTTTGAATTGACGTTGCTTTTTGCTTTTAAAAATTTTTAAATTATTTTAAAAATTATTTTTAAAAATTTGTTCTGTGAAGGGATCTGAAATAGAATTCTTGAGCTTATTCAAAAAGTTTTGGCAGTATCTTTGGCAAAAATTGCTGGGATTTTTGTTAATTTTTGAGCAGTCCCTGATGCATATTTGAGATCTATATCATCAGAGACAACCCTAGCTATTTTATTACCTAAATCAAATCTTTTTTGCTGCCTCTGTTTCACATTTGGAAAAAGTTGTATTTAATGCCAGGTACTTTTATAGAACTGTAGAATGCCACATATTGAGACATTAGGAAATACAATCTCAGAAAATTTCACAAAAATAGAAGACAAAGTATGTATGCATTATAAAAATTGATGTCTTGTTAGCAATTTAATCAGTGCAATCACAAATTGTCTCTAAAAATGATGCTTCCAATTCTGCAGATCTGGGCAAGTGTCCAGCCTTGACATAAGGTAAGCTGTCCTCTATGTTGTTCTGTAAGGCACTGAACATTGTTTCAAGTTTTGAGTGATTTATTCAGTGACTTAAATTGTCAATTGAAATTGCACGTATGAAATTTGTCACTATTTTGTTTATCATGCCAGTGATTTTCTTTCTTATGCTTTTTTGCACAAGACTTGACTTGGAAGATTTACTTTCAAAAAATATAGTTGTCTGTGGTATGCAAAGCACTAGATTGTCTGTACCTTCCATAAATTTTCTTCTATGAAGGCATGACAACCACAAAAATGTTTGTGATGCAACAGTCCTGAGTTGCACATTTTAGCAACACAGAGACAGAATAGGGGCCTTGCAGCACATACTTTTCAGAGACGCAATACTCAGCTAAAATGGACATATTTTTCTCAACAGCACAGAAAAGGTTGCAGAATTTCAGATTTCAACATCATGCTGTTAAGCTGTGGATCAGTTTCAAAGGAGATGGAAAGAACATTTTTAGAATCTAGAGCATGTATTTTCACTTCCTTGTTTTGTAAGATCTAAATAAGCCAACAGGATAACTCTTGTCCTACTTCCCCCAAGACACTTAAGATTTAAAAACACTGTTTTGAAAGAAGGGACTGGGTCGTGATTCTCAATCCACTGCAATACCAAGAAACTGTTTTGCAACTTTATATGTAGGTCTGGATTCATCCAAACACAGACTTCAGTAGCATATGCATCTATAATTGAACAACTTTTCCAGATGTACTTTAAATAATGGAGAGATATAGGCACCCGTAGGCCACATATCATTTCGTTGTAGCTTACATGTCTAAAAAAGGTCAGGGAGAGATATCCCAGAACTTTGTTTCTGCCTACTGATTATAAGTGAGCCCTACATATCCAGGTCACATGCAGATGTTAGCACTCTTAATGTCAAAATATTGTAGTGATGGATTGCTCCCTTAAATGATAAAAAGTCAAATTATGTGTAAGTCAAAGAATATCTTACAGATCTGTATCACAAGCCTAAATCTTCTCTAAAATATGTTAATTTAGAGTGTATACTAGCAGGAAAAGAGAAGATTAACACTCAGTACCTTAGGTCTTGCACGAAGTTATTTTAAAAAATAGCAAAAATTCACACCAAAAGGAAACAATTTGTTACCAAACATCCATTATTAGAACAAGCTGCTATCTAACTTTAGCTATTATTGCCAATGCTAATGTAGGGCTTTCTTTTGAGAAGGATTGAGAAAGAAGGAAAACTTGTGCTGCAGTGTTAATGGTGGCACTAGACTATATGCAGCAAAGATTATTTCTTTTCAATTGTCACGAAGTAGTGAAGCAGATGTTAGTGTGTAGAATACCTGAGGTGAAGTTCACATCAGCAGCCAGACTAAATGGTTATGATGAGTTTACTTCAATTTTAGCAGTTAAGTCTTATGATCCCAAAATAAATTCTCCTTTTGGTGTCTGATTCTCTTCCAGAGAGGAATAGTTGCATTTAATATGTGCCTATGTGTGAAGGGGCAGCAAGGTGCAATAACTGAGCCAGCTCTAGGCACCCTTCTCAGAAGAGTTCTTGAGTAACTGGATTTGTATTATATGTAAAAGTCCACTGCCATTGCTATTCAGTGGATACAGTGTCATATGGTGAGTTGAGTAATAGTCCTCTTGGTATTGATACGTTTTTATATAGACAACAGTCCAAGACTGTATTAACTTTTGTTTTTGTCAAGTTCAAGCTGACAGTGGGCTGCAGATCATCTGTCTGCCACTGACATGCCCGTGCCAATTAGCTGTGTCACTCCAAAATACACTTTAGTGTTAGTTCTGACCTTCTACCTCATGCTCAGCTCCGTGAATTTAAAAAGCTCAGCCGCAGGATAGGCACAGATTTTAGTCCTCTTTGCTCTCTGAAGTCAATGGACAAAAGGCAGCTGTGGTCCCCCACCGTGGTGCCAAGTTGGTGCTGTGCTTGCTCCTGTGGACTTTGTGGTCAGCATCCCTAGAGACTTTGCAGTGGTACCTGCTGGTAATCCATCTTTGTGTGGCTGGTTCTCACGGGTGCAGAAATCTTGGGGTGATTTTCTCTTCCCCTGCCTGGGGTGGGATGGGGATCCTGTGGAAGGAAGGGCCTGCCACCGAAGGGCGCAGTGGGGAGAGCAGCTTTGCTGACACACGTGGGAAGCTGTCCCCGGGACTAAACACAACTTGTCAAAATGTAGCAGAAGGTGTCCAGCAATAACAATGTCTCCCTTCCTGCTTTACTCCAATTATAGGAAATGTGGTATTGTTGTCACTGCGGGGTCTTTGTCAGTGTTCAGCAACCCATGTTTACTTTCTTTGTTGTCATCTTCTTGTTGTGCTTGTGTCAGCAAACATGTTCCCTTCCTGCTGTTGTGCTCAGTGCTGAGATGAACAACCCTTGCAGGCATCCTCCTCACAGTTTGGCATTAGAGTCTCCTCTATCCTGCCATGCATTATCTCCAGTCGGTTTCATTCTTCCCCAGAGAACTGTTCCAGATTCAAATTAAAGTTTTAGACAATACAGAGATCAATTAAATGATAATACTTTCTCATGATTAGGCTGGTCACTTTTTTTTTTTTTTTTTTTTTTAAGAAAATCTCCTATTGGGTTAGCTTCCAATAATTCTAGACCTTGTTTTACTTTTCACATGAGATTGCCACACATCCTAGAAATGCATATCATCATTAGCATCAGATAAATCAAGAAAATTTTTCTGAGAATTGCTATCTTGCCTGTGAACATTCAAAGTGGTTGTCAGGGAAAGTAACAGCAGTTTGCCTTTAAAATCTGTCCCAGAGATGGCCAGAAATTCCCAAACAAAGCACTTCTAAGAACTTTGAGGCTTTAATATCAGTTGCTTAGTGAATATCTAGGACAAGAGAAAGTTTTAATTTTTTTTCCAGCCTGAGTCATCACAATGTTTTTTTGTTTCTTTTGGCCAGGCAGTTTCATCCTTTCCAGCATTTTTTGGGTCAAGGCAAGTATGGTGTGTGAAATTTATGAAAAAAGCAGTTGTGAGGACATACACACCTTGTTGCCTGGTTTTCCAGCAAAATAGTTAAGAACATTTTTGCATTTAAAAAGAAAAGGCTTTTGATGTGAACTTTGAAAAGCAGTTTGCTCAGAGTTTTTAAGTGAAGGTATGATCTGGTCTTAGGTACAACCTACCTTGTAATATATTTATTCTATCATCATTTCTGCAGATGATTCATTTTCTTTCCTATACAAATATAGTGAGGGTTTTTTTAATTTAAGAAATAATGGAAAATAATTTTTGTAGCTCTACAGCAAATTTTGCGTTATCTCCAGCAAAACACAGCTTTTTAAATATTGTCATGGCTAGCATTGCTTATTAATAACGTTTCTAATTACTGTATAAAGCCTTATGCAGTATTTTATACTTTCACTGTGAATTGAGCAGTCTAGAAACATCTAAGTTAATTGCACACTTACTGTTAATTGCTGGACAATTTTGTCTAAATGAGAAAAAATCGGACTTTTGCAACATGATAGTTGCATTAAGTGCCTCTAATTTTCCTTTTAAGCTTTTACTGATGATCTTTAAAGCATTTTTATTGCACTTTTTATTCACTGAACAAAATAATATTAATGTTGGCCTTAACTTAGTGTATGCTATAAAAGGCAGTTTCCCAATCAGTCGCACCATATATGCTGAACTCCTGGAGCATTAGACACAAACTATGTTCAGGTGTCCCCACACATTAGCACTCATTTTAAAGACTGCATATAGCATCTAAATAGAATTTTGAAACTGAACAGAGGATGTTAAGGAAAAATCCTCCACGTCAGACAAAGAAGCTGTGAAGGAAACCCTGAGCAGGTGACGGAATGTGAATAAACCGAGGATGTCCTTGTGTGGGATTGTGTTCTGAATGTTGAGCTTCACCGTAATCTCTTGCGCCTCAGTAATTTGAGATGCTTGTTGGTTTGGCAATTGGTCACACAAAATAAACTGTCCAAACATCATGTGTGATAATCAGCCAATCAGGTCTCCAGAGAGTCTTTAAATGTTCAAACTGAACAAAGATTCTGTATCTCTCAAGTTCCGATTATTGTCTTGGACAGCAGCTCTCTGCCAGGTAATGTGCTGCTTTTCTATTTCCTTTTAGCTTTATTTAGTAGCAATAGGCAGTTTCAGATTACTGTGATAATCCATGCAAAACTAATTGACTAATTAAATGCAAGACAAGTCAGTGCACCAGCACATGTTGCACAATATTTGCTGTTGGCTTTTTAATGATTATCTAACATGGATTGACAAAACAGTGTGAAGCACTTCAAAAAAGAAATATTCTTTTACTCTGTCTAGTCCTGTTAAGTTATAACAAGGATTAACAACTGAATAGTGACAATTCCCAGTCTAACCAAACTCTATGGATTTGATGGACATGTTTTGCTCATATAGGTTGCCAAAATTTCTGAGAAAATAAAGACTTCAAAGATGAGTCATCTACAGAGAAAATTAAAAGAAGGAGAAGCATTAGTAGCTCAGGTCAGATAGGAAGAATTTATGCCATGTGTTTTGAAGTAATACCTAATTTATCAATGCAACACCAGTTTTACTTACATGACAAGTCTTCATGATAAACATCTTATTTTCATAAGGATTTGGAAAGGAAGCAATAAGGTAATCCCCCTGCATGAAACCAAGTGCTGGAATGAAGGTTATTCATCCTCACTGAGCACTTATACAGACAGTTCTGCATCACCAGAGATTTTTATAATAAAGGTTGAGGGGTTGCTTTGAAGCAAACAAGATGGGAAGTAATTTTACTGACACAAGTAACTCCTTTTCAGTCTTTTGCAATGTCAGAACTCAGTATACTATGCCTCATTTCGGATATAGGTGCTTAAAAATTGCTAGATTCTTTAGAATCAAGTACAAAAGCAATTTCCAATTAATTTTTATTTCATTATAACAACCCTCTAAAATATCCAGCCAACCTAAACAGTCTTGCAAGTACTCCACAAACAGTTTTAGAATGGCTGATTATACATAATTTTGAAGAAAAGTTTGCTGAGCTTATTTCATGGAGATGACCTGGTGATTTTTGGGGCTGTTTTTGTCATCCCTGTTATCAAAGTTTAAAGGTTTAAATCTTTGTTTACTGAGCTTAAAACTGAGTTTAAAGCTGTCTTTGATTTCAGCAGAGTAGGCTGGTGGCTTAGAGGCCAGGGTTTTGGCTGTCATCTTCCCAACTCTTTGACGTCAGAAGCTTGTAGGGGCTTCTCACACAGTAAGGCTGTGGACTTAAGTGGGTTAAATTTTAAAAAAGAAGAAAGACCAAACTCCTCGATGGAATCCTCAAACATTTCCAATGGATGTTTTATACCTTTTTTAATTTTTTTTTCATTTTAGTTTGCTTATGATATGATTCTCAATAAATCTGCATGAAATATTATTCATAAATTGTTTCTAAAAATAAAATATCTGGGAGATGGAAAAAGGAGTAATATTTTGTTTTTCACCAGTGGATGAGATTTCAGTGTATATTCTCAAAGTCCCACTCTTATGTAGAACTGATGTACTGTAGCTCTCCAACACTGAAAATACTGCCTTTACTGTTAGGAAAACCAGGAGATAACAGAAAGGTATTCTTACAGGGTCATAGTAGAGAGGTCCCCAAGTCTTACGTAAAGGAGTCATGCTTGAACAAATGACTTTTCATGATGCTGCGTGCAATGTAAGTGAAGTTTCAATATGAAGAAAATTCCTTTTGCTTTAACTTACCTCCTAAAAACCTGGGTTTTTTTCAGATTTTCACACAAAATTTAGTTACCAGTACAATTCTGTATCTCCTTAAACAGCTACAAGAAGGAAAGAATTTGGGGGGGGGGGGGGGGGGGGGGAATCCAAAATAGCCTATCTCTTCTTCCTAAAGTCCCAGAGAAAAGGGAGTTTGTGTTTGTCCCATATAACAGAGGGAAGCAGGAAAGATGTATGTGCAGTGTAGTTACAGACATTATAAAGCAATCACTGCCTGATGTTTGAATATTGCTTTATGGTGTTTCCACCAAGATATTCCATTAGGATGAGATGATAATGAATCATGGTTGCACTTCACCAAGGGCTCTTGCCATGACTGCATACTTTCCTGACTTTTTTTCCTTCCTGTGGATTGCACATGGAAACAAGAGAGAGAAGTCATTGGAAGAATAGAACAAGAATAGAGGCTGTGAAATTACAAACTTTGCAACACAGTTTTATTTTGTTTTGTCAATATTATTTTATTCAAGTTAGAAGTGCAGCTTTAAATATACTCTTGTGGACAATGTGAAAGAATTTTTTTACAAATATTCCTGGGCAGGGCAGTGCATATGTGTTGACAAAAGTGTATGTGTGCAGGAATTAATGCTTTTTTTCCCCTTTCTGTAGACATAGCTTGTCTACAGCAACTAATTTGAGAAAGAATATTTTCATTTAAAGAGAGGGATTGAAACAAGACAAGTGCTTCTTTAGTGGTAAGGATCTCAACAGCTATACAGCATCTCAGTTCAGCTGGAAATGTTTGTCCCAGACCTAACTCCTACATGCTCAGGGTAAGTCTTAAGAGCAGGGAGAAGTGCCATCTGGTGATTCAAAACAATACAAAACTGATGGACTCAACTTCTAGGACATGACATATGGAAATGGTCTTCAACCTCAGATAAAATTGCCATCTGTGATGTTTGGTTCTAAGGATCCTTAAAACTGACAAAACACTATCTCCATCTTCAGATATTCATTAAAATTTTTATTCTTTCATTATTCTGCAGCAAATTAATATTATGTATTAAGCAACAGTAGATCATAAGTAATGCATTAGAGTAATCACAAAAATGTCAGTATATATGATGTCTTCTGATGTAAAAGCCATATATACTATATGCACCAATTATATGAATTCTGGATATATGTTTATATTTGACCTTTTACATTAAATTTTGAACTCTGATACATGATTTGTCATTTAAATTAATATTTGAACTCATGGGTTGGAAATAATAATATTTGATGTGTGAAGAAACCAGAGAAAATAAGAGGCTAGAATAATTCTAACTCTTAATAATTTTAAATTATTTGACAGTTGATAAGCTGTTGGTGCTCTGTAGGTCTCAAATTTAAGTGCAGAGAGACCATAAAAAAGGAAAAGGGTTGGCTCTGAGGTTGCAGAAAAAAGAGAAAACATTAAACTAGCAGTATTTCATTCAACAAGTTCAACTTATTTTTCTCAGTAGAACTATATCATATTAATATTCTGGTTTGTAGTGAGGACGCATTAGTGGCTTACAGAGTGAAGTAAACTCAATTCTAGCTTGCTGCATTTGTTTAAGGTTAATATTTGTAAACATTCAGATGTAATATTAATTTTATTTGTGTGAATATTCAGAATATCGAGGTGGTTTTGTTTTGTAGAGCATATTATGCAAAGGTATGGGTCTTTTTCATCAAAACCCTCCTTAAAGCTCATGAGAGTGAAATATATTGCTGTGGGATGTAGTGAAAATATGCTCAAGTACTAAAATTTTGTGTGTAAGTATTCACAAGAATTGTTCCTTAGTTTGAATACTGAAATGCTTTCTGATAATCAGGAAGAAACTGTAAAACATTGATTCTTGTTCTTAGGCAGATATTCTTTGAAGTTGGGAGGCATTTCAAAAGGTCAGACTGTATGTGTATTTCTGTGAACTGATCTTTCAGTTTAAAATAAAAGAAATACAGAAATGGTATTTAGTGACTATTAGACCATATCCATTTTTCTAATTCATAATTTTTGTGCTTAAAAAGCATCTACTACAGAGCTGTATTTACACATCACTGTTAATATAATTTTTACTTGAAAGCCTTTTGAAAAGAGAAAAGGAAAAACTTGTCCTATTGAACACTCACATATACGTATAGAATTGTAGAGGCATTGTTTTGCATAGAAATTCTAATCATCTGCAGAGTATGAGCTCAAGGTGTCTTGTACCCTGTGAAGTTGTATCACTCTTTGTACGTAGTGCCAAAGTTGATAATGCAAAACCACATTATTTCTCAGCCAAATCCTATTTCATAATCCCCTTTAACCTGCTTTTCCATTAATTTATATTAGTGTCTTGCTATTTAACCCCTGGTGTGAATCTATCACTACAAATGAATATTGTCTTTTATGGTATAGATAATCTTATCCACAACAGTGTCTCTATTTTTAGGTGATGAGATGCTAATTCTTTACATTGACACACAATGACTGGTTGGGTCAGGGTGAATTTGCATAGTGGAATGAACTCCCTACAGTTGTTTCCAGACACCTTGATAATGAGGAGTGGCATGAATGTTCCATTTATTCATTTCTTTCCACTCAGAAGGTCAGAACTGGTATCTTAATTTCTGTTTCTCTACGTTTTCAAATGAGTTTTACTTTTTTTTTTTTCAAGTAATATTTAATTTGAAATATCAAAAGAACCAAATTAAATTCTTATTGCCTATACAAAGTTAAGAGAATGAATAAAAGGTAAATCAATTACCTTTAAATTGTAATAACAACATTCTAATTTTAATGCATCTGAACTATTTTAGGAGTCAATTTGTGGTCAAAGCTAATGTTACCATAAAGCAGAATGAGCAAGAGCAATAATCCTTTTGGTGACTGCAACTGATGATGACCTTTTTTGCATGTATCGTGTTATTGAAAAATTTAATAATTTTCTTCTTTAAGGGCAAAAATTTTTAAGCTGTCAACAGTTATGTGAAGTTCTGCTCATAAAACCTTTCACCTTAAAAAACAAACAAAAATAATTAGAAGAATTAATTCTCAACACAAACAAGGAGTTGATAGACAATTTAAGTTCTTTGAATTGTAGGACTTGACTGTGGCTTAAAGCCAGCCTCCTTTGGAAGAGCTGCATTAGAATAAGAATTCCTTCTGGGCAGCATGTGCTGCAGCAGGAACTCTACCAACCTGTGAGATGGAGCAGCATATTCCCATCTGTTGCTGGCCAGCTGTCCTGTACATACCTCTCCTTTTCCTGAGATCAGCCTGACAGCAGCAGTTATGCTCTTGAGCCATCATGCAGCTGAGCTGCAAACATGAACCACAAGGGGTAGGTGCACTTCACAGCCACTTTCCTGTCTAAAATTCAATCCTTGGGAATGCTGGGCTTTCTAGCTTTGACCCAGAAAAATATTTAGTGTGTGTTTGTGTCACTGAATCATTGAGAAGTCTTTTCTTAGAGAGAAGAATAAAGGCCTTGTTAGGACTTGATAATGAGATTGGTTTTTGAGGTTTGTTATGGGAATCTGTGCTTTCTTGGTAACCACTCATTTGCAATACTTGGTAATTAGCCAACTGTTTTATATTTCATCAAATATACCATTGCCTTGTCTCTAAGGATTTACTCCCACATTTGTGAATAATAATTACTCTCCCTTGGAAAGTAATGGAAAGTAATTTTCAAAATAAAATTTTGCAATAGAATCAGGAAATGCTCTGACAGTGACTGCAAAAGGGCTATTCACAGTGACTTCTGAAATCTAGACCTGTGGGAGCAGGATAAAATACCATGAAAACACCCTCTAATATTTGTTTTGAGAGAAATGTATGTTGAATGGCTGTTAAGATTATTTGAGGAGTTGGATTTCTAAGGAAAGGTAGTAGTGTTCTTTTGTTTGGTCCGCACACCCCTCCCCTTAGGTTTCAGGCTAGATTCAAAGTTTATATAGGGAATTGTAATTAAATAAATTCAATTTTTGTAGTTTTACCTAAAACCATGCATCATTAAAGAGTTTGCCTTATCATTTATTTGAGTAGCTCATCATCCTTTTATTGTGAGAAATAGCACATAGTTGTCATCTAATATCCTTCTCTAGATCATTGTGCTTTTACTATGTCACAGACAGAGAGCAGCAAGAATATGTGATTGATGTCATTGCATCATCTTTAGATTGAGTGTATTTCACTTTATTCTGTGTATCCATTTGTGGTGTCTGTATCAAGTGTTAATTCATATCTCCACCCTCCCTCACTGCTGTCAGATTCATTAAAACTGAAGCGCTTTCCCTGGTTGACAGTAAATGCCAGGTATTTATGAAAGAAGAGTATGATAGAAAGGGATGTTGCAAAAAAATGTTACTCCTTAGATAGCATAGTGGGTTTGGTTTGTGTGTTTGCTTTGCACTTCTTTGGGAAGGCAGAGATGGAGACATGCTGGTGCAGCCTGGGTGCCCGGGTTTGTGGTAGAAGGGAAGCCTCTGGCAGAATGTGCACTGCAGCCAGCCCTTCCAGAACTTAGGAGGTAACTCATGTCTCTGCTGCTGGCTAGCCCTTGCCTGAAGGCATCTGAATTTGGGCACTAGAAGAAGAGAAACTTAATCTCAACTGAAAATGGCAGATGCATGTAACTTCAACCTGAGGTCACTGTAACTTCAGCTGAGCGCCTGATGGTGGTGTGCAACACAAGCAGCATGTGCTGAGAGTGCATTGGGTCAAGAGAAGAAGGTAGAAAAGCAAAACTAGGACAGCTGATCTGGGAAAAAAAAATCTTTTTGAGCCCCTTAGGATTGGCCCTTTTGGATAAAGGGAATGACAGACGTGAAGTCAGGTGGAATCTTGAAACATGCTGTTGAAAGGCAAAAGAACTGAGGAGGTAACTGGTATGAATTATGTGATATATGTAATGAAGAAGACATCATGAAAAGCAGCCAAAACTCCCTTCCTATTGATGTTTTCTGGATTAGGACAAAGGGATGGGACTAGAAGATAAAAAGTCAGCTGTTTTGGAGCATCGTTAGCCAAGTTTAGCTACTTAAATGCAGAAATCCTTAAGATGCAAGAGGGAAAGCCATCACCCTTCTCCCTGTTACTAAAATCGCTCATCTTAGGGCTAAAAGTCAACTTGAAAAAAATTATTATTTCAGAACAAAATTACACCTTGTGCAAATCACAAGAATGAGCATAGTATTAGGAAGAAGTAATTTTTCATTTAATGTAGCTTCATGACCACCGAAGAAGAACTTTAAGATACTGAGTAGAGAATTAAAGAAAAATGGAAAAGAGACAAGAAATCCCACCTCATGGAATTTGGAATATTTACAGAGTATTTTGAATAAACATGTCATTACAGACACTTTAAATCACTAATCACAAGTAGACCATTGCTGTACTAAAATAGGAATATAGTAAAACAACCATTTTGGGCTGTCTGGGCTTTTGGGTGTCTACTTCTGTATGTTAAGTGGTTTGAATTTTCTTTCTTTCTTTCTTTCTTTCTTTCTTTCTTTCTTTCTTTCTTTCTTTCTTTCTTTCTACTTTTCAGAGAGTGGGAATTGAATTTTAGTATCACTGCAATACATAAAGTTATTGATATGTCCTCAATTTTAAATTCTCATTTTAAAATGAGTAATTTTTAACATGAAAATAAGAGAAGAGGTGAACAGGAATGTAGTTCTGTAGATTAGAAATTTTTGCTTTAGCAATGAATGCTCTTTGCATATTAATAGGAAGCTAGTTTCTATCAATCAGTACGGAACATGCCATCGGAAAAAACATTAGATTTTTTTTTTTAAATATTTTATCTCTGATTTATGAGGAAAACTTTCTATCGTGTATGAAAATATTAAAGTTAATTACAGTCTATTTAAAAAAGTGTTGTGGGATGCATTGCATCCTTCACATAAAACACATTGTTTTCTGTCCCTCAGTAAGTATTTCATTTGTTAAAAATTATCCCGTGATATTAATTTTTGAGTTGGCAAGAATGATATAGATCGACAGTATGTATAACATCTGGCCACATAGTGCAGCAGAATTAGTCGTGTGATAGCAGTAAGATAACAAAATGGCATGCAAATATACATAATTTTAGGCTCAAGTGCCCAGTATTCTTGTGTAATGGTGATTAAACAGACTGACAATGCAGAAACATTTTATATTTGGGAAAATACCATTAGTTCTAAAGTAAAAGTCACTGTAATTTAAACAATTGATGCAAACTGAGGAAAATAGTGCTGTCAGCATTGTGTGCAATGAAATCATGCTGTAGGGCTCATGATTTGGCAGGTGTTGTAGGATTGAAATAGAAGATTTTAAGAGAAATTGCAAGTCTTTCCCAAATAGAGGCATTATACATACCACAGTGGCGCAGAACAATGACAGAAATGGAACTTCATTAGTTATTGCATCTATATCTGATGAGACACCAAATCACTTCTAAAACCTGGGTTAACAGTTAACAGTTGATATCTATTCTTGGAGAACATTTAAGTTCTAGCATGTTGCTGACGGGCAATTTAGACTTAAGTTCACTGAGAAGTAGATAATTTCCTTATGTTACATGGGAAATTTAATTTTTTATCTACATATAAAGTCCTCATCCTTCTTTCCCTGCTACCCATAATATTTAAGAAATTGAAAATATTTTTCCTTGTAAATAACTGTCCTTATGCCCTTATGTCTGTGTCTGATGGCCACATGTAATGAGGCATCAGACAAAAAACATTGCTGATGAATCTGAGTGTAATTTTAAACTAATGAGCTAGATCTTGGTTTGTGAGATACCTCACTGTAGAACCTCAAAATGGCAATGTAGAATCTCAGAAATTCAAGAGAGGCATTCTTTCACATGAAATCTTACTTCCACTATTTCCTTATTTCTTATGAGGACAGTATCTGAACTTGTTTTGAAAGCACCGCTTGTTTATTTTTTCATGGTGAGTACTATAATTTCTGAAGTATGTTTGACTATAATGAAGTGAAAAGAGGATTTTTCTTAAACTGTAACCTGATTTAGAAGTGCCTAGGTACTGGCATTTAGCCACTTGTTGATCTTTTCTTTTGTTGTACAGTATGAACAGTACAAATGTGATTCTGCCTGCTCAGAACTGAAAAGGTATGTCCATCATCAGAAGTGCTAGATTTCTATCAACAGTATTTCTGGGAGAAGATGTCAGGAAGAAGTTTTGACAGCATTACAAGTTATAAAAGCTATTTGAATTACATTAATGTTGCCACAAATCTACCTGTTGTTACATCAGCACATTTCCTTAAAATTTTTTGGTACTTATTTTCATCTTTTTATCTCCTGTTCTTTATTGATTTATTTTCATCTTGATTTCTCTTCCATCAAATTTCCACATCTCTGTATTAAAAATCAGAAATGCCTTACCTGTTTAAACAGGTATTAAGAAAAAATTTACCATGAAAGTCTCAAAGGCATATATAACTTTTTCAGGTTTTGATCATCCTAGCATATTTATGAATAGAGAACCAACTTTCTTACTTTCCTATGGCTTGTAAGTGAGGATGAAGTCCTTTAAGGATAATGGACTGATGCTATAATTATATAATAGTCAAATGTCACTACATTCTTCGAACCTCAAGCTTGCTTTACAAATTTCTCATTTCAGCATTTAACATTATGTGCAAAACTATATTGCTAATAAAAATAATTTCATTACAGAATTATTGTAATCTGCAGAATAACAAGCCGTCATGAAAGTAATTCAAACAACAGCAGTAGGCCCAGCTTCAGAGAAGCAATTTACTGTGACTTTCCTTTCAACTTTTGTCACGTGTGGTTTTTACAAGGTTTCTTTTATTACCCTGTGCAGTTGCCATAACAGTATCTCTGTTGTTGGAAACAGGCTGTATTTGTCACAGGCATACCATGCAAGTAGGAAAATTGTACTTAAGCCATGCTGTAGTACGGTGTGCCTTGGTTCATTTATCTGGATTCAGGCATCTTTTCCTGTTAGTATAAGATTTACTTCCATGTCACTTTTGATAGGTCATTAATTACTCTTGTCAGGTAGCAGCAAACAGTTTTGCAGTTTAAGTCCTGCAACAGATTTTGTAGGATGTAGAGTTGCTGAGCTTATGTGGAACAGAACTAAGTCTGGTTTTGGTTTGCTTTTATACCTTTCAACATAATTTTCAGTGTTTCTCTCTGTGGTTTATTTGCCTTGTTGCTCATGCTTCAGAAAATACTACACACCATGGGTGATACATTTGAATTGTTTTTGGTACATACAAACGAATGTGTTGGATATTAAATACTCTGATCCCAGTCTTCATTTGCTTAATTGAGATGAAGTTTTATATATATTCTTAAAATGGAAATTTCAGTTTTGAGATTGGAAAGTGAAATGAGCATCATTGCTTCTTAATGAATTCTGATTTAAGAGATAATTTTGAAATACTTGGTCAGTGTCTTGCATAAATGGAATCAGGTTTCTATTGCCTTACATCCTAATTTTACCACATTATTTTGCAGAATGTGTTTTCTATAGTTTGTGAAGATAAGTCTTTTCTTTGGCATGACATGAGTTGAACACTCAGAAATTGAGATTCATTAAATAGCTGGTTGATTTAAAAAAGAATTTCTGAGTCCTCGTTGAAAGCTAAATAGTTGTAAGATTTTTTTTTTCCTAGAGAAACTTCTTTTAACATTTGCTTGCACAGATGAGACAGACATGCATCAAATAGAGAATGAATCTGGAGAATTATTTCAACATCAAAATCATACTGTTTTTGTTTGTTTACCTATTTCAATTAATATTTTTCCAACTACTTTGGCATCAACATTAATATTTCATATAACTTTTGTCTCAGACATGTTGGCAAAAACTAAATCCAAAGCCCAAGTTTCATACAGATTTAATTGCTAGAAACTTCTAATAAAATAATCTGTGAAAAGTTTTATATAATTTTGTTCCAATAATAAAGACTGGTTGGTGTTCTGCCCTCTTTTTCTTCCTCCCCTGTGTGTAAGACTTCTGAAATTGAGGGAAGGAAAAATGTTTTTGGTAGATATTTTTCTTCTCTGGTCCTAGTTATTAGCTCCTTTTGATATTCCTCCCTAATTTGGTTCAGGATCTGATTTTTCAAGGTAAAAACCCATTTTTTTGCTCTGTTTTCTTCATTGTAGCTGATCTGTGGCTGTGCTCATACTATGTTAGCCAGCACTGTTTTTGAAGATGCCCATGCATCTGTATTTCTTGCAGGAAATAATGAATCTGAAAATTGTAAAGAAGGAACTGGGTATATGCTGGATACCAGGAAACAAACTAAAGAATAAGAAAACAGTTGCAGAGAATAAAAATTACCCAAATCTAATGTTTCATCACACCACTTGATGAAGAAAGTATCAACTACTAAATATCCCAGAAGTTCTGTGTTGATAAATTCTTTCAGATAAAACCCAGCAGTTTTGCCCAGTTGGCTGTATTGTTTCCTATATCTGTTGAATGATTTCACAGTTGAAAGCTTTCTGGCAGGGCAGTTCTTCTCCAGAAATGGCATGTTGTTCTCTACTGGTCAGCTGAGGTGAGAATGGCCATTGGAAAAAGTGCTTCAGGGTGTCAGCAAGCCACAAATAGTTTTCTAAAATACCTGTGACTGTGCCATAGCATACAAAAGAAAGATGCCTTTAATTTTGTGTGAAAGTACAGGATTTGTATCTGTCTTGACTAGAAAAGGACAGAAAGAAAAAGGCAACTGAACACCACAGAGAGATGCAAACTGTGCTGGAGGGGAGAGTTGAGTGCTTCTTTTCTAAGTGCATAAGGTTATACATGTTACTGAGCCTGCCCACATTTTCTTGCATAATCCTTTCCACCTCCTTGCATGACTTAACTCAGAATATAGTACAGGCAGGGTCAATGAGGGTGAACCAAAAGCTCTGGTCATGAGACTAAAAGGTGACCTTGTTAGGCTGTGATGCCAAATCTCAGCTGAGGCCTCTCGAGGTCCTTGAGTTGTGAGCACAAATACTAACATGTTGGAGAAATAAGAGGCTGTTTAAATAAGATCAATGTGATGAAGAAATCAAGCCTTCAAAAAATACTGCACATACAATGCTAATCCCTTAGAATGCTTTCCTGTTTTGTTCATGGTAATTTTTAAAATTTTTTTATTAATAACTTCTGCTTTGGCACCACAAAATGCTAATCTGCTCTTCTGTCTCTGTGCATGTCTTTTAAAGAAGTACTTGCTCATACTGCAAAATGCAAACAGGCAATATCTTGATTAGTGCTGAATATGTGGACTTTGCATGTATAGTTCCAGCTAAGGGATGTGTAGCACCAAAGCCATCATTGATTTCAATTTTTCAATCAGTACATATCAGGATGAATACTGGATTTTTTAAACAGATTGCTTCTTTCATTTGCAATAAATAAAAAGAAAAGATTCTTGTTATATTTTTATTCCAGATTTTCAAAATCAAGATGTCATATTTTTCCAGTAGAATGACTTGAATATTGGATTTCCACTTGGCCCACTGAAGATGGACTCTGTTGTATCCAGAATAATAAAAAAAATATGTATTTATTTGCCTAGGAAAAATAATGGGATGAACTGCAGAGGGACTGTTGCTAGCATACAGTCAACAGATTAACACTGCTACTAGGCTTCATTCACTTGGAATTAAAAATGTGATTGGCATTGAAATTGCCAAGTTTGTACAAAGACAAAGGGGAATTTTTTTTAAAGACTGGAGTATTACCTTTAATTTGTAATGGTTTCATATATCACTAAAACTTGTCATCTGAAATATTGGCTTTAATGATGTTTGTCTCTTTTCAGCTAACACCAGACTTGTTCACGCTGCAAAGTATATGCATCTATAAAGTGTGAATGAGTGTACTGGACCAAATAAGAAAAGTGCCTTAAAAAATGGAAATTGTTGTTTGGTTTTTTTTTTAAGGAGGTGGGGTGGGGAGTTTGCACGTTTTTATAGATTTTTTTCTTTTTAGTTTTCATTTTATCGCATTTAATTTTGGAAGAGAAAAGTTTCTGAAATAACCTTTTCCCCATTAAGGTAATGTTATTTGTACAAACAAAGCACTGATGGTTTTTCATGAATGAAGGAAAATAAATACATTACAAAAAATGTGATATTTGGGATTCCCACAACCACTTTCATTTCAGAAAGTTTTATGCAGAACCTATTTTTTTAATTTTGCCCTTGATTGTTCTAGAGAAACTTCATGATCTCACAGTATTCTGAACTCATAGATTCCCGTGCCTATCTGCAGACAGCCTGCCTGTGGTTTTTAAATCGTTGACACCACTCTAGTGGCAATGCCAGAGTGATAAATTGTTTAAAAATGCAGATAGGTTAAGCAAGTTGTGACAGTGATCTGTGCAAAAGGCAGCTTCAAAGGGCAAAAATAATGCAGTATTAGAGACCTTCCATTGAGTGGAGTACATTGGCTCCCACTGAAAACTGAATGAGGAAAGAAGAAGCTGATAGACAATATAATCTACAACAGCTCCCTGTCATCACTGAATTCCCATAAAGGCCAGAAGAAAGATAACAACACCAATCATCCATCTATCTATCTATCTAGTAATCAGAACCTCAAAGAACTGCTGTATGATAACAAGGACCCTTAAATTTCTTTTCCTAGTTGACCTACAGGGCTAAAGTTCTACTTCTAGCATGGTCAGAAATACCCCAGCTTTTTTATGCTGGATGTCTTGCTCCCATTGGGTATATTAAGTAAACGTAATTTTTTAGGTCTGGACTGTTCTATGTTTTAGAGATTTCCTGTTAAATAGCATGCCACAATGTTGGGTTTTTTTAAAGTGATGCAGGCAGTTCCTTTTTTTAGGCACTTGAACAATAAGTAGGATATTTCTTAATGTTTAAGTCTGCTTTCTATGCAAGAAGATTCTAGCCAACATTTTTTTCTGTTTCAGAACAGAATTTTAATTCTGAGACTATTAATGAGGACATTGTCAGTTGATCTTGATAAAATTGTCCTATTTGAAGAAAATGCTCTCATGTTCCTTGGCTGCTAAAATTCAAGTACAACCAAAATGTATTCTGAGCAGGAGAAATTGCCACTTTGGAGGTGATTTGTAGGCTTTAGGTTTTCCTGAAGTGACTGTCTTTCCTCTACAGGCGTTCGACAACTGTAATCAACAACCAGCTTGCAAAGATCTTAAGCCTAAATGTTTTGCTTGAAATACAGATGGATATATACACATTATTAAGCTCTTTGTGGATTGAGATATGAAAGTCTTGCCTGAAAATACAAGAAAAGTTTGATGCAGAAAGAGGGAATGGGTCCAGGTCACCAGAAACCTAAGTCATTGCCTTGACTGGAAGATTGTGCTTATATGTCCGGCATGTAATTAAAAGTGCATACTTAATATTATTGGTACACTCACAAGTACCGATAATGAAAAATTCATCATTAAGATAAAAGAATAAAGACAGTGTAATCTATGAAAAAACAAGAATTTTCAAAAAAGGAGGAGTTAAATGTGTCAATCAACTTGATACGAACCAATCAACTCATGTTGGAGTGGCACTACGTTACAAGCAGAAAGAGCTGATGTACACTTTCGAAGACTTAGTACATCTCTCTGCTCCTTGTTTCCCATGCTGGGTACATTAGCCTACTTATAAAATAAACATTCTAATTCAGAAAGCCTGCATTATTTTCACTTTCTACTCAGCATTGATATCCAGATAAAGCAAAACTTTATGACCAATTATTATATTGAAATTTATCCATATGCACATTCTTCTGTGAAGTGTAATATCCTGGAATGGAGATAATTCTGTTTTGGATAATCCTTTGTTAATAAAGTATATCTTTCTTTGTGATTGATAGGGATAAAGACTCCACTTTGAATTGTTAGGGAGCCGTTTTATGTCAGTCCCATGATAAAAATATGCCCTAGAGCAATCTTTGCTGTGCTTAAGTAAGCACTTTATTTCAAGTGCTTTATTGGCAATTATCGATGAATTTGTAGTTACTTGGCAGCACATGGCAGGGTGATAGTGCATTGTTTCGCATCAGAGCAGGTATATGGGATATAATAAAGCAAATAAACCATCACTTTGCTCTGTTAACAGATGAAAAAAAATTCTTGAAATAACGTGTAACTGTGCACAGGTTCATCACAAATACTTGTTCATAATTGGACATGTGAACGATGTAATAGTAAGTTACTTTTCCATTATGTGATTATGAAGGAGGCCTGAGCTTATGTCAACATCATTACTATGGCTAAGTAATTTTGTCAATTTTGAGTGATTTTTTGATATTATATAATAATTTTTGATGGAGGATATTGTCCTGTTTTGCTGTCTTAGGTTTTTAGAGAAAGATATTGTTTGTAAAGATTTTCTTTCAAACTGTGTTAACTTGTATGTTTTTATTATAATCACCAAAAAACCAAGACACTAAATAATTCCCCAGTATCTGCAGTAACATACTTTCCAATCAACTTTGGAGGCATTCCTCATGCAGAAATCAAAATACAGTGAATTTCATGAATGATACAAAAGTGTTAAAGAGGGTGAACATGAATGACTCAAGGCTCAGATATGGGGCAGAACAGCTTTTTCCAACAGTGAGGAGCAACCCATAGCAATGAAAAATACAGGTAGATGTGGATAAGCCACAGCATTTATAAAAGAAAAATTTATAATGGCTGATTCTCCCACTGGTCTGAAATACATCTGCTGAGCATTAAGTAATGAGTAATCAATCACTCAGTCTTAATCTTAACCTTATATCTACTGAAGTGTTGCTGTTCAAAAACGGGGTGTGAAAAGTATTAAAAGCTTGCCATCATTCAAAATCAGATTTTGGCATTACGTTATTGCTTTGCTACTCTGTTATTGTACTGATGTGTAAGATGTGGGATCCCCACTCTCTTGTTTCTAGAAATATGAAAGAAGAAGTCTGTATTAAAAAACATTTTATTCACTTATTTTCAGAACTTGTACATCATCTTTGTATTTCTATTTACTTCCTTTTAATGGTTGCAAAACAAATCTTTGAACTGGCATATTAAAATAATAGTCCTTTTAGGGATGATGCTAGAAAAAGTCTATGATTTTCTTTTGGTTGGTGGAAATTAAACAGTGCTTTGTGTTAATTTGCCATTTAAAACATTCTCAGCTGTCATGGGTAGTAATAATGGCTGTTTTGTTATGCATATGAACTGGAAATGTATTCAAAACTACAGCTAACCCTGCACAGCAGATTTGGGTCTGATGCAGAACAGGTAGAAGCTAGAGCCAATTGAAAGACTCAAATAACCAGAGCCAGCTAACGTCTCATTTCCTTCCAGCTCAAAATCCTGTTTTGTTTTGCAGAGGATTTATAGATTTACTCACATTTTGAAGATGAAACCAACACTCTTTACTTCATATTTTTGCTCTCTGATACTCACTTGCTCTGGAAATCTGAACAGGTACATTCTGTTACTGTCCTTTTCAACATCCTAAAAATTCAAGATTTATCAATGCTGCATCTCTTAAAAGTCAGCTTTATTATGCAGGGGCCAATCACACTTTTTCCTACAAATATAAAAATCTATGCATTGAAATTTCATTCCATAGGTACTATCATCGACATACTTTGTACTATTTCCTGAGATACACAGTCACAAGCCCCCCTCTTAAATATGTTTTTCCATCATATGCTTCTTTCCTCATGTAAAGGGTGCAATAAATGCGTGTGGCATTTTACAGACATGATTTTTTTAATCAGTAAGGAAAAAGGAAAGAAACAAACCATGCTTTTTCCAAACAAAGAAGCCATACAGATTTATTTGGAGCTCATTAGGGCAGAGTTCATTTTACCCAATGTTTCTTTTTTAATACAAAAATTTTGTTGACTGATGAATCTGACAATGCTTTACTTCAAGGGAAGAAAAGAGAAAAGGACAAACTCGAATTTCATGTTTAATATTAAAATGGCAAAATATGAAAATGAAATAATGCTGGGATTGAATAGAAAATAGATTTTATGCTTGAATCAGATTACAGCAAGACCAACTTCTCAGGTACACATCACAGTGTATCTAGTAATATTTTGAGAGGTAAGAGAAATATTGAAAAGTGTGTTTGGAGAAGAATCTGCAAAGAAACCAAATTGTAATTAAACCAGTCATCCCAGGAGGTGGTGGTTGTTTTATCTGCAGCTGTTGACTGAGAAAGGTTCTAGCTAAGTAAAACTTGAATGGAGTTCAAATCCATTTGCTCCCCTTTGAAGTCAGTTGGGCTACATGTGAGTTTATGTATAGGAAAGTCTGTGCATATCTGTGCATTGGTAGAGAATAGTTTAAGACTTCAGTGAAATGAAGTAAAAGATGTGTTTTTAAAGGCTTTAGAAGAACACACAAGCTCCAGAGTTGTTTTGTACACAAAGAAGATTACTGTCTTGAAACTGCAAGTGGTTTTCAGAGCTCAGGCTCTGAATCCCAGCACTGTATTCCTTTTCAAGGAAAAAGCTTGAGATTTACACAACTCCACTACCAGTTCTTTGTCTTGTTATCAAGACAAAATGAATAGGTGTGCAGAGTGTCCTGTACATGTTTTTATGTGTTGCAAACAATTTTGCAAATAGAAGGTTTGTCTAAACTCTTACAAGTGTATGGGCCTCCAGCAGAACACAGGGAAAACCAAATGTGTATATTTATATGCTTTTTACAAGGAAAAGCACAACTCAGTGTTTTGCCTCTGAACTGATTAAACTCCTGTCCTGAAAGGGACAAGACTAATTTCTTAGATTGATTTGCTTATTGTCCTACACTGGATATGGTTTGCTCTTGATTTATTAAGTTTCCTGGTAAATATGACTTAACTAGTTCCTTCTGTGAATATTTTTCTTATGCCCTTTTGCTAATTGCAAGATGCAAATGCCACAGAGATCTTTATATTTCTTGTCTCATTTGCTATATATTTTTTTAAAATCTAGTACTGTTTCTATGTAGCTATTATAGTCAAATTTTGAGGATTTGAATTCTGTTGTTCTAAATCGATTCTAAATAATGGGAATAAGGAGTGTTATGTAATCTCAGTTTGCAGAAAAATAATCTGAAGTGTAAAGCTTTTTTTGTGGTGATTTAGAGATTTAAAAGCTGATGCTTGTGAGTTTACATGGGTATAACTTTGGCAAAGAGAGGTTATGTAGTGCAAAGCATGTTGGTATGTGGAAAAAGTTTCACAGTTAAGAGTCCAGCATAACCCAACAAAAATTAATCTTGCAGTGGATTTATCAGGTTGCTTTTGAGCAATGAATCAGTGCTACCCCATATTCTCTGTCAAGCAAAATGAGAAATTTGCCAGCTAAAACACAGCTAATGCTTGAGCAAGTTAATATCCTGTAACTAACAGGCTGTTGCACTTCAGGACTTAGCTTTCAGGTCTACCTTTTGGGTCTGCAACCCAGGCTGTTGCCTATTTGGATTGTCCATAGTAAGAAAAAGAGTTCCTCTTGTCTTAATGTTTGAAAGGAGCACTTTTATACGAGGCTGAGATAGCTGGTAAGTTCTGGTCAAAAGGCTTATGTTCCAGAAAGCTTATGTTTCTTATTGTAAATGAATTGGAAAATAGATGATATTAACTTAAATCCATAGTGGTGGGATTAAATGGAAAATCCATAATAGGAGATTCAAATATGGAAAATATGACCAAAAATTGGGACAAAATTAATTTCTCGATTCTTCAGAAATTCTTGATGTCAGCATAAGAAGGGAGGTCCTTCTTTTTTTTTTCAGAAAGATCTAGCTCTTCTCACAAATTCTTCAGTGGTCTGTTATCTCTTTGAGTGTACTGACAAGCACCAAACAACTTTTCAGTGCCACTGTGCCAGAGCAGAACCATGGGCTTTATGTGTATATTCTGGGTATTCTATGAGGAGTCAGTAAGTGGCATGATACACGTACATGATTTGATTTACAATGAACAATATGATTTACATAAAACCCTTGATAAATTCTAAGGCTTGTTAAGCTTGCTGGAAATTGGTTGAAGATTGTTTTTGCTGTCATACTGTAGAACTGTTGTCTAAGAGGTACAGCAATATGTTGTATTCTTTGGGTGTTGTGTACTTTCTGTGTTAGGAAAAAGTGTCCTCTGTAATAATCAAGCGAGGTTTTTTGATCTCCCCATGCTCGGTTTCTTACAATGGGTGGAGGAGTACATGTCAGAATTTGATTAAACCATCTTGGTCTTTAAAGTTGTTTTGTATATATACCAGCAAGTCATATCATTAACACTTGGACAAAGTACATAGTAAGTTTGTAATTAAACATCCTCTTCCTTCCCATGGAAATCAAATACAATCACAAATTCTTCCTTCCCTATATTTGTTTATGTTGCAGCATTGCCACTGCCTAAATTATGTTAGTTTTGGTACATACTTCAAATGAATATTTTTATCGTTATGTTCCAGACTGGACTAATAAACATCATACGTGTACTTATTTTATGTAGTACCATGCCATGATACTCAAACAGAGCTAAGTTCCCTCAATGAGATACTGAACTAGCACAGCTTTTCTGTTCCTACTAGCCACGTCTAATCATCAAGTCATGGCAAGTGTGTCTGTGAAGTACTGCACTGTCCCATGTAAATGTATGCTTCCCGGTTTGTTTAGCTGTTTGCTCAAAGTTGTGGGTTATTAGATAGGAATGGACTTTGTCTTATGATCTCCTACCAGCCTAAATAGCAGCGTAAGAAAGACAGAAAGTTGAGTGGGCTGGACATAGCTGTTGACTTTAATGTTAGGTGGTTAGAGAAATTGAATTCCCCTGCAGTGTCCTCAGGGTGCTGTTAGCATCTGATTTCTGCAGTTAAGAAGTAGCAAGTGCATCTTCAGGGATGGCCCCTGGTTGGTCCCAAGCATAAGCACTGTGTTAACGCACCTGACATGATACTGTGTGATTATGTGTTTGCCAGGAACTGGAAACTGTTGGAGATGAGAGCATCTCTTGCTGTCACACTTTGCTTTTTCAGAGCCATGGCTATCACTGGTCATGAGATGACAGTTAATGAAAAATAGAGCCTCTGGCTTGAAAAAAACTTTCGGTTAGATGTCTCTGTGAAAATAATGCTGACATTCCATAACTCTTCCACTTTGTTTTGTAAAGTCACACTGATTTAGTTCTAAAACTGGTTCATTGTTTTTGTTTTTGCTTTAATAAAAGCATAAAATACTTTAATCTCTATAAAATTCTGTTAGTGGGAAAATTTTCTTTCTTCTTTCTTTCTTTCTTTCTTTCTTTCTTTCTTTCTTTCTTTCTTTCTTTCTTTCTTTCTTTCTTTCTTTCTTTCTTTCTTTCTTTNNTTTCTTTCTTTCTTTCTTTCTTTCTTTCTTTCTTTCTTTCTTTCTTTCTTTCTTTCTTTCTTTCTTTCTTTCTT
The DNA here is from genome assembly GCA_013186435.1 of Turdus rufiventris. Taxonomy (NCBI): domain Eukaryota; kingdom Metazoa; phylum Chordata; class Aves; order Passeriformes; family Turdidae; genus Turdus; species Turdus rufiventris. The sequence continues at coordinate 129,057 of PYHW01010552.1, forward strand.
TCTTTCTTTTTTTTCTCTCCCTTTCTCTCTTTCTCCCTTTCTTCTCCCTTCTTCTCTTCCTCTCTCTCTTTCTCTCTTTCTCTCCCTCTCTTTCTTTCCCTCTCTTTCTCTTTTTCTTTTTTCTAAACTAATATATAACCTAATATACTTTAGTAATTCCAGAATGACTTTTGGATTATTTTACTTTTTGGCTATATTGTGTTTGGAATCAGTGGCTCACATTTTAACTCTCAGTAGCAGAAAGAGCTCGCACATCAAGCCTTTACAGGCACAGTTGAATCAATTGGATTTTGCAGTTTCAATTATCTATGTGTTTTTAATTTTATTTCATACAAATAGATGGCTTACTTCCTCTACTCTCACACAACTTTTAAAATCTATATTAACTGAACATCTTCTTACTTACAACCTAATTTCTGGAGAGGTTTTCCTACTGGATACCCAGAATTGCAGAATTTTTTGCTGTTTTTTTCAACATGCAGTGGTCCCCAAGTAATTTATTTTAAAAGGTATTTTCCTCATTATAAATTTTGGTAATTCTGCCCTTTTACTTCTTGCCTTATTTACTTATTTCTCTATAAATACATAAGATAACTGTAGCTTTGCTAAAAGGTGATTTATAATTTGTTAGCTTTCCCACTTCTAAAAGACTATGTCATCAGAAGCATTCCTAAGTTTGTCCATTTTATTAGTAATAGAGAAAAATTTCTTAAACTAGTATCAATTTCCATACTGGCAGGAATAAAAGAAATATGAACCCTGTATAAAATTCTGCAGTCTGGAGTTGTTTTCCAGCCTTGACCTGCTATATATTCCCTGTCATATGCTCTTAGGAATAGAATTCAGATCAGTTTACTTCCTATTACATAATCTAAGTAGTTGTCACTGAGACTTAAGCATTAGTAACTATTTCCACCCATGGGAGTCATGTGTTGTGTGAGAATAGGAGAGAAATATTTTCCCAGTATGTGAGAGATGATTCTTTTAGGCCAGGATTGAAAAGAGTGGTAGGACATACACAAAAAATACACTGGGCCATAATACTGGAACAGAGAAGACAGCCAAGGGTTGGATTCTGATCTCAAGTGCCCAGAGTAATTTACATGAAGTTTACAGAAATTAATATCAGCAGAATTTCATTTGGAATCTATTGCATCATCCTAATGTCAAATATTCAGCTCTTAGATGAATATGAATATTATTTAAACAATAAATAAATTAAATATTGCCACTTCCAAATTATGTGTTTGTTTAAAAAGATACAAATTTAGATTTTGGAAATATTAACTAGTGGTGCAGCCTAAGAATAATCTAGCTTTTCCCATAATTGACACTTGTTCCTGCAGTTTAGTATTGAAAGAATGGTATTAAAATGAATCTGTTATTATTGATAGTAGGAAATCTGCTGCTTTAGAAAGATTATGCTATTTATTTTTCAAGTAATGTTCAACAGTTGTGCAGATAACTCCATTAACACTGACTTCAAACCTTAGTTCTTCCATTTAAAAAAAATTACAGTTCTATGGGTTTATAACTCCCCACTTCCAAACATCAGAATTCTTCAAAAACATATCAAACATACAGCTCCAAATTTACATGAATTCTATTATTCTGGGAAGTTTTCTTTTTAAAACATTTATTCAGTGTGAGTTTTGGCGAAGATGAGTGTGCTGATGTAGTTTAAAAGGTAATGTTACCAAAAAGTAGTTCAATATTGGTCCAAAAAGAGTTAAAATATCAAGCATCTCAAGTTGTCAATCTGGTAAGCACCATACTTAAATATCTGGGAATAGTGCTAGAATTTAAGAGATGGTATGAGTGGTTAGAAATTAATTAATAAGTTTATAAATACTCTTGCAGTGTAGTGTGCTAAGACTTATAAAGGGTTAAGATGAGCTTATTAAAACTAGTTCTTTAATGGCAGAAGAAAGTTTTGATTTGGGTCTTCTTGAAAGGTTGATTAGTTTGGTGGTTTATTTTTTTCAGGTCTGCAGAATTTGTCATCAACTGCAATCAACTTTTTGTTAAATCTGATTAATTCTTCAGACTGGATCACTGGCATTTTCAATTTAGCCATCCACATTTCATTTTACTGCACTTCAATTTTGGTGGAGTGACAACCTCTTTAGGTTAGATATTCTATTAACTGTCTTTTTGAAGTAATTAAAACAGAATTGCAATCACTTTGGTTGGAATTCATTTCACTTATCTCTAGTCATGTAGGTATTTAGTCATCCGGAGTAAGTCAGTGAAATAGGTTTCCCTTAAAAACAGTAAAAAAAGGTAATAACAGAAGAGATGATGAATGGAAGTCCAACTCATGCCTGTGACTTGGATACAGATAAGGGATTCCTAGGAGAATATGGCAGCACAACATGTGAAGTTTAAATTAAAAAAACAACTAGAAAACCAAACCCATCAACAAAAATCAAAGTAATTATAAATACTGAATTAATATGAGTTTTGACAGATTATGCTAGTTCTCTCACTACTGACTTAGCAATGCTCCAAATCTGATTTCAATGATGCAA
>PYHW01010552.1:131637-200265 GCA_013186435.1 Turdus rufiventris
CCACAGTGCAAATGGAATTTGAATTACACTAACAGTGTAATTTATATGTTTTTGCTTTATATAGGCCAGAATCTTTCAGGACTCATGTCTGTGTCAGTAATCCTATTTTGAGTCTTCTAAGAGGAAGAATGGAATTACATGATGTGCCTTTATTCTTGGTCAAAGTGGATTAGACCTTCAAATACACTCTGCACTGGTGCAGCCTCAGCTTGAATATTGTGTGCAATTTTGGCCACTGCAATATAAAAAAGACATTAAATTATTAGATAGTGTCCAGAGGAGGGTAACAGAGATGGTGAAACGCCTTGAGGGGAAGCTGTGTGAAAAGTGGCTGAGGTGACTTGGTCTGTTCAGCCTGGAGAACAGGAGACTGAGGGGAGAGCTCTGTGCTCTGCACCTTTCTCATGAGGAAGAGGCAGACACTGATCTCTGTGATGAGCAGTGACAGACAGAGGGAATGGCTGGAAGCTGTGTCAGGGAATGTTTAGGTTGAATATTAGGAAAAAGTTTTTCACCCAGAGGGTGGTTGGGCACTGGAACAGGCTCCCCATGGAAGTAGTCACAGCACCATCCTGTCAGAGTTCTAATGTTTGCACAATACTCTCAGGTATGTGGTGTGACTCTTGAGGTGTCCTGTGCAGGGGTATGAGTTGGACTTGATGATCCTTGTGGATCCTTTCCAACTCAGCATATTCAGTGATTCCATGAATATTCCCACAGCCATCAGGAGCTCAAATCTGCAATCATCCTCGTATAGCTCAGCAAAGAGTTTTTGCTGTAACATCCAACTATCTGTCCAGTTGATGCTGTTCCTAAGAATCATTCCATTGAAATGCTAGACCCTAAGAAGAAAGGAAGTTATGGGGATTGCTCTTTTAATTCTATCTTACAGCATGAGCCTTTCCTTCTTTTCTGCTTCCCTCCATGGAGCCCGCCTCTGCCAACCTCCTAGACAGCTGGAACAATGATATGCATACATCTGCCTTGGATGTGTGAGCGACTCTTACTTTCCCACACTGCTTCAAACACTTGTTTTGTTACTGCTTCAGTGGGATGACAAGTACTCCACAATGCTGATTCTTAACTGCAAATAATTCCACTTTTTTTTTTTCATAGATACAAATATTTAGAGCTAGTTCCTTCATCTGCTCTTCAAGAAAAAACAAAAGAGCTAGAGATTTAGACTTAAACTACCTGTAGATAAATTTTTAAGAATGAAGTTAAATAGGCTTTAAGTAACAATGGTGATTTTGGGATTATTTTTGCTCAGACTTTAGCAAGAGTAGCAAACACTAACATTAGCCCTATAAATACAGTTTAGTGTAATATATTGTATGTAAGTTATTTTATTGTCACATAGAAGTCTGGAAAGCATTTACAGACATGATCCTTAGATTCAAGCCTGTAGGAGAAATTTTACAAAACCCAACAGGTTTCTAAAATGCTATCTAGTCTGGGCACACTTTAAGTACTTTTGGGTGTATTTGTCCTGAAGATTAGACCCTAGTGGAAAAAAGGCAGTGAAGTCTGACTCTAAGTGCATCTTTCATCTATCTGGGATTTATTTATCACATACTCCTTAGTCTCTTAATACAGACAAATAGGAGACCATTTTCCCATTTCAGGACAATTAGCCCATTCTTTAAGGCTAGGTACCAGAGCTCCTTAGGAGCTACTTTGCCTCCAGATCTGAGTAGTTAGAGCTAAAAGCAGAGAACAGACTCTCTTGCTACCTTTCCCTTTCTCCAGGAAAAAAAAAAAATCTCAAGTAGGAACAAAGCCTTCTCACAAAACTAACAAGATATGTTTTTCTTCAAAGGCTCAAAGTTGTTCCCAAGATTATGACAATAATTTATAGAAGTTGGTGAGGCAATTCCATTTGATGAGATGGTACCTGCTATTATACCATCCTGCTTAGAGCTCATTAAAGAGAAGTTAATGAAAATTGAAAAACTTAGAGCACTTAAGCCAGGATCTTTGATAAATAAATAATTCTTATTTAACTCATTGTGTTTTAATGCTACTACAAAGCAATTTATTTCAAATACAGCGGTATAATTAATATGTGTTAAGGGTAAATTGGAGCAGCAGACTATTCAAACTTATAAAGCAAACATTGTACCCCACCTGAGCTCCTAGTTCTAATATTCAGCAGTACAGATAATCTGATTGCTACTTAATAAGATTCTAAAATACACACATATTTAAAAAATCTCAGTAATAACTTACATCTTATTTGGACATTAGTCTATTTGCCAGCTCTGACATTGATCTGGGAGAAGACTTAAGTTACTCATTTTATTGTCACATTTGTTTCCTATGTCTAAAAGTGAATTATACTTCTCAGTCACCTCACAGGGATAAGGCTGATTTTGCTCACATTTGCAAAGCTTTTTGCAGTTCTTGGCTTACTGTCTGGAACTGGAGGGCAGTACACAAATGTGAAGTATTTCTCCTATCCTACAGCAGCTGGGGACAGATTTTTCACATGCCAGGTCTTTTACTCTGGGACATGTGGCTGCAGAGTCAAGTGGTGATGGGGCACATTGAGGACAAGGCAGACAAAATGCAAGCAGGGAAACAAGGAGTTACTCTAACATTGCAGAAAAACAAAACTCCCAGTAAAATCAGAATCTTAGTAAACAAGAGAACAATATAAACCCTTCTCAGAAGGGTCTTTGACAAGCTGTTGTATCGATAGCCGATTCTGGCAGCTGGCAACTGCAGAATATTAATGAAGCATTGGTAGGAACATGAGCAGTTTGAACAGGTTGGTTATAACTGACTGAAGTCTACAATGCATTATATCAAGATACATTCTTTGTTTGTAGCATTTGCTCTTAGTTTGACCTTGTTGCTTGCTTGCTACTTTTTTTCTGTTTTTCTTTCTCCCTTCTTTCCTTCCTTTCACATCTAGCCTTTCTCCCTTTCTTCCTTCTTTTTTTCTCTTTCTCTCTTTTGTTCACTAGTTCTCATATGCCCAATTAAGTTCAAATGCACTGAAAACTGCAATAAAAATGTTGCTTGTTAGTTGTTATAAAAGTGTCCTCTTGTTTGTCTGTTATTATTTGTTAGCAGACACATGCAGCTCCTATTACACTAAACTGCGTTCTTGTTCGCTGCTTACATAAATGGGATTTATACAGGGGAGCTAGAAGGAGCTTAGGAGAAAATCCTTGTGCACGTCTGACTCAGGGTATGTAAAGGCTGAGGAACCTCTGTGTATTTGACAGCAAGAAGTGAGATTGATGGCTTCACTCCAGTCACTATTCCCCTGCTGCTTCCCTGGGAGGGGGCAGGCAGTGTTCCGCACCCACTGCTTGCCTGTAAAGGCATAGGTACGAGAAATGCTCTCTTGCTAGCTTTAAGCACATGATGGAATTCATGTGACTGACTGAAAACACTGCTGGTGATCTTTATTTGCTCAAGTTCTGTTTCTTTTTTTCTTATTTTGGACTGGTACTTTGCTTTTTTTTTTTTTGTGATTTCTACCATATTTATTTTCATTCTTCACAGCCCATAATAACATATAAGCATTCTGAAAAGGCATTTTGATAATCACTGCTTCATTCCTTCATATTTTGCTTCTTCCTTTATCAACATTTGTGTCTACCAATATGAAATCCTGGGATTTTTCGGTTGCTGATGGATTTTGCACTTGTCATAATACTACCTATATTACTCAAATCTTACTAGTTAGGCTTAGGTTAGAGCTGGGTATATGAATGGGTTAGACTTCTTTAGGAGGGATTCAGTTTCAGGGATTGTGGCAGAACAGTAAGTGCAGATTTTACTAGAGAACATTGCTTTAGCTCCTGACCATGTATGGAATGTTTGAGATGTTGGATTTAGTGCTTGTGAGAAAATGAATACATGTTTTCACCTTGGTACAAACATATATTTGTTATTTTTTTCCTCTTCACCGTTTATTGACTGGAGTTAATAATGGCCATGATGATCATGAAGGAATATCAGGGAAGCTATTCTTAGCTCTGCTTTGTGGGATAAACAGGAGGTGTGAGATACTATGATCCAGACTCTTCTTCATGACAGGTTAATGCCCGCTGTAGGTTGGCAGACAGGACCATGCAGTGGCCTTTGCATCAATTTGCCTCCAGGCTGAGGCACAGGAGCAGCCAATGCCCCTTTGGGTGTCTCATTAATGCTCCTGTAATTTACTGTGAAGCTTTTAAAGGGAGGAAAGCACTGAACTGTCAGAGCCTGTTCTTCTGCCCTAAAGGGGTGGATATGGTGGGATCTCTCCAAATCATTCCTTAGTGACATTCAGGAAACTTCAGCATTCTTTTGACTAATGTGGTAGCTGTGATTTTTCAAAGTGCTTTTATATTATTTTTAGGAAAAGGAGTGCTTCCTCAGTAAATTGATAAGCCATTTTTATGAAGAGCAATGTGTTGATGTTGTGTGCCATTACAAAAATTTATAATAGCGATAGAAGTGTTGTCATGTGAATATTAAATATGAAAACAAATATGCTTAAGCTTTTGAAGTGTAAGAAAACAATAGTTAACCTTTTTTCATTAAACAACCAAAAGTTTTCTCAGATGAGCAGAACAACAGCTTTCCTGGGATAGATGGCAAACTCTTGTTCTTTACTTCCACTTAACTCACAGATATTCTGCTTTTTTTGGCAAATTTGAGGTTTTGTGCTCTTGAGCATGCAGTTGATCATTTTTACTTGTGCTCTAAGTTACAGTAGGCTTTCTGAGATACTCTTCCTTCTAATGGATTGTTATTAGCAAAAACAAAGTAGTATTTAAGAGTGTTGACAAAGCTAAGTCTCAGCAATCAGAGTTGTTTCTGTTTGTCCAGCTCGTTTTAGTGGCAGACTCAGGTTTTCCTCTCAGTGAACCAACACTAAACTGATGCTGGGATAAGCAGAAGCAAAGGACATTCCAGAGGTTCTTTCTAGACATGCTTATAAAAAGATTTATGTGCTCTGTGTACAGAGCAACAGATACTTATTGCTGCCAGCAGGAAATCTCAGTTATATGGTGCAGAAGCCAAATTACCTGGACTTTTAAAATTTTGCCTAAAAGTCAGATATTGTAGTCATTGATTTAGCTTCCTCCAGAGGTGTGCCAGCTACATGAGATTGTAGCTGATGTCTACAATGAGCTTCAGTGAACTGGAGCATCAAAAGCACACTGGGTTTCTATCACAGGGCTAGCCAAGCAATAGGTAATCTTAAAAACATTTTGCTTGGTTTGTGGCATATATTGCATGCAGTGCTACATTAAAAGTACTCCAGGAACTATCTCAAGAGATAAGTATAAGCTGCCACAGCTGGGATTTTTTAGTTTTTGTTAAGGTAATCATCTCACTCCCACTGCTAATACTGTGGGAAATTGGAATATGCTGTAAGTGGCGCAGAAGAAATCGTGTAGAGACTTGCTGGTAATCATAAGCATAACAACAACCTACTCACTGTTATCATCCACAGTTTTCAATACTAGTATGGCAGGAGACCAATCAAGAGTAAAAAGTTGCTTAAAAGCCCGAGAAAGAAGCAGGGAGCAAAGAAGAGTTTGCAGTTCATACTGTCTCTAGGCTGGATTACACAGGAAAAACCACAGTGGACTCCAGTTCTGTGTTTAATAACAGTGGGTTTTGTCAGTGGAAAAGATCTCAGAAATGAAAAATGGATTTTCACTGCTATGTATTTTCTAAAAAGGTAATGCAGAATGTAAAAAAATGTAAGGTTTTTGATATGAGGATGATATTAGCAATATGAAATTTATTTCAGGCCTTAGAAGTTTTATGTGATTTTAGCTGCCCAAATGTGTTGGCTACACCTCTTAGAACCTCTCCAAGGTATCATTGTGGTGGCAGCTCTTAAGGTCAGTTCTAAATTATGGAAGAGCTGTGGAAAGCTTCCTAACATCATCTAATATGTGGAAACACCAAAAATTAGTACCATCGAGCTCGACCTTGTTCCTGCAAGTAATATCAACATCAAAATATCAAAATCTTAAGAGTAAAGTATAGAATTTTATTACTGTGTATTTATTTTATGGATACACAGGAAATTTAAAATCTCTGCTTAGATCTCTGCTTTTCAGATGTTCTCCATTTGTTCCTCTCTGTTGTTGAAGATGATCTTGCTATGGTACCAATAAATCTCACTTATTTATAACATATAGTTATAATATAGGTGTAACATTTTTCCATTGTTTCTTCTCCACACTATAGATGGTAGAGCTACATAAATCAGCCCACAAAAACTAGTCACTTTGCAATAAGTGACTAATTGCAAACACAACTTCAGTGACTGAGATCAGTGATTTTTGATAGTTGCCACATACTGACTAGGCTATTGGAAATATTCTTGCCACTTTTTTTTTTTTGCAGAACAGCTTTTGCTTCTTAAAACAGATACTCTTGTTCTGTGGTCCCATGAAGCTGGAAATTGATCTTTCCTCTGAGGGTTTTTTTGTGAGCCCTGTAGATGACTATTAAATAATGTAGTTTGATATGGGGAAAAAAATTGACATCCTTTTTCTTTCCTTGTTTTTCAGTCTAGTTGGAGAAGAGACAAAGACCAAAAAATGCCACCTGCAACTGGAGCACCAGATTACCCACCACCTGATGGAGGCTGGGGATGGGTTGTGGTCTTTGGGGCTTTTATCTCCATTGGATTTTCCTATGCCTTCCCCAAAGCCATCACAGTGTTCTTCAAAGAAATACAAGAGATCTTCCACACATCATATAGTGAGATAGCTTGGATATCATCAATAATGTTGGCTGTCATGTATGCAGGAGGTAAGACATTAGTGAAATTAGCAAATAGTATTGCTTGGTTGTTTGGGTTTTTTTATGGTCTTAAAGCATTTTTTTCTCTTAGGGCCTTGGTTTCATTCCTCTACCTAAGATTTAGGAAATTTAAATTAAAAAATATTTTGCAGTCTTTCCCTAAATTCACAATTTTTGAGAGTATAATTTCCCAACAAATCAATGCTCAAATAATTTATTCTGGGTCTGGAGGTAAATTTGGTCGGTTTCCATTGCCTTCGTGAGATCTCTCAGTAAATCCAATGATAAAGCTTAATCACAGAAGATTATGGCAATGAAGGTTAATTCAGGAGTCACAGATATCCCTCTAGACAAGGGGTTTATATCTGGTCCTTGTTTGTCCTAAAATCCTATTTTCCATTCAGGCCAAGAGTAATGTTTCAAACATGCTATCTGTATGACAGCTAAGATGCAGATAATCTTGTTCTTGGGACTGAACAGTGAACATAAATTCTCTGATACCTTTTTTCTTGTAACCAAGCAAGACAAATGCAAAAGGATTTTAAAGTATAAAGCTATGTTTAAGAACTAAATGTCAAATCTGCTTTGACAGGCTTTGTGTCTGTCAACCCCAAAGACTAACTTGTTAAATTCTTCATGGTATCTTCATTTTTTCAGAGTTTTTTCTCTTTTAAGTATTGGTGAGAGCTAGATGCTGCTTAGGCAAAACACTTAACCAGTTCAAAGGTGTGAATTCAGGTAACGGATCTGGTATTTCCCTTTTTTTAATGTTTCTTTAATGTTGAGAGGTAGCAATGGTACCTGGAGCATCTGACTATTTGCACTGCTGGAACGCTTAAATGTTTTATAATTAAATGCATTATAAATGCATTTATAAATGTGTGTTTATGTATATGTACATACATGTGAATGTATAGACATAGAGACTGCAAACATTGTAGTGAAGGCATACTGAAACACTTTAGTCACTGAAGAGTATCACTCCAATCTTTTTCAGAAGTGTTATTTGAGTAATAGCAAAGTACAGTGTTGTCAGGTTCAATGAATGATCTATTGAAGGATGAGAGAAGTCTCATTTTCAGCATGGTAGTTTTTTTTATCCCTTATTTCAGTCTTCCTAATCTCTGACACATGAATGACCCTACCTTACTTAGCGGTCGGGGAAGTAAGGAGCATGTCTACAAAGAGGATCAGGCTATCTGGATTCTCTCTCCAACTACTACTTTTTCTCCTCTGACTACAATAATGAAGCTGGAGCCATCATAGCATTAACTTTAGCGCCTCAGGTAAATATACTTTTCTGTTGATGGGATGGAAAAATGGATCTTTTTTCAAATTCTGTTAATCACAGAGACCTTATGAAGATATCTTGTCAAATGGTATCAATATCAATAAAAGCATGTTATTCAGTTATTTTGATACTGTTTTTATTTATATACTAATAGAAAATCAGAAGTTATTCACATGCTGGTGGAGAAATATAAAGGATTTTATAGGACCAGTGAAAACAGTCAAGTGAATTCACCAAAATTCACCAGGTGAAAAAATCACTTGAAGGTATTGCTCCCACAAGAGTGGAGTAAAAGAGAGTGTGTCTCATCACATTCAAGTTCCCCCTAATGTAGCACTTTCTTAAGGGTGCATCAGCACTTGCACTGTGGAGTGTAACTGTGGAGGCCTCTGAACAGTGCTGAAGCAATCTGGAGCATTGGGAAGAACACAGATGTTGAAAAGCTGTATTTTTCTTCTGCTTTCTGTATGCTGTGACTTGCTGACCCTGAGCTCCTTTAACAGTGTAAAGCAGGTTTGCTCTGTAGTGCAGGTGCTGCTATGTTGTGTTCTCTGCATAGCATTTAATTTATGCCATTTCTGTCAGGTCAAAGTTCACCCTGATTTTGTTAACAGTGCACATGCAAATCTCAGGACATTTAGCTCTGGTCATTTTTATCTGTGAGGTTCAATGTGCACAACTTTTTCTTTTAAATACAAATGATTCAGTATTTCTGCCTTTTCTCTAATACTTCCCTGACTGTTCTGATTACCAGTTACTAACCCCACTTGTATATTGACATATAAAACTACAAAATTGTTTGCTACTCATTCTGCTCACACCTACTGCATTTACTACGAAGATTATCAGCACAGGAACAGTAAGCAGAGTTGTTTGGATATCTTGTTACAGACTCGTGATTTTAAAATGCTGAGAATGACAACCCTCCCTGATATAAACACTCTTTGAAGCCAAAGCTTTTCTAGGACCACTTCCTAAAAACTAGGCCATTTAGACAATCACTGGCAGAATATGAAATAGCAATCCGGAAAAACATTTCTGAAGGAAATCGCTTCATTGTTTTTACTGTCTGAAGGGGGTTTGATTCTTCCTTCACATTTGATGTGCTATAATGTGAAATACATGTTCAGGCCACAAACACAAGGTGCATTGTTTACTATGAAGTGTGATATGTACACCTGCAATAAACACTGTTCATCATGCTCCTAATTAAGGTAACCTGAAAGCATCTATGATCTGTCATCCTCATTACAGCCTAGCATTCAACTTATTAATCATCACAGTGGGGTCAGTGAATAAGTTAGACTCTGTGCAGACACTTTTTGCTTTGGAGGCTGCAGCCTCTTGCAGTAATTAGCTGGCATCTGTGTTTCAGCAACAAGGTATTAACTTACCTTTCAAGCCTCAGAAAAAAGCTCCGGTAAGGAGCTAAAAGAATGTTAATTATATTTATCACTTACTTCATACTTAGAATAAATGGCATTAAATTATAGCAGACCATCTGGCAATCCATATGGTCTTCTGCAGTCCTGGTTAATTCCAGCAAATAGGTCAAGCACAGCATTCACCCCGTTAGGAAAGCACCAGGCAGAGGTGACAAATCTGATAAATTAAATCAATATGAAATTCATTTCTCTCTCAATCTGGCACAATATGCAGTTTCATACTATTTTCTGTTGTATTTTAGGGGGTCAGTTTGTTTGTTTTCTTAAGCTCTCTCTTCTTTCTTCTCCCACCCCCAACCTTTTGATGTTTGTTAGAGTTTACTAAAAAGGCATCCCAAAAAACAAGATCCAGTGATGTGATTAAGGTTACAAGTATTGCACAGCATCTACTGTTCAGGCCATGCTTGATAAAAGCATCCTCTGGAGAAGAGCAGTCATTCAGTCTCCATGGTAACTCCTTCTGCCTCTCTTGAGCAGACACTGTCAATTGCATTAAATTAAGGGTGATGGGTTTGTGATGGATTCCTACACCCAAGGGACTGAGATTGGGACCACCAGACTTTTGTTACTGGAGGACAGAAGCTGGGATAAAATGGAATTATTTGCATTATCCTGACAGCACAATCTGTATTCCTGTATGTTTATGAACAGATACTTGTATAAAATGCATGTGCATGTATGTATTCTTATGTATATAAAATATATGCATCCATATACTTACAGTTGTATTTCTGCTCCAATACACAGAGAAATTAAGGAATAAAAGAAAAGGGTCGAAAACATTTGACCTCAAGTTCTCTTAGTTCATTCTTCTCTTTTTCAAAATTTCACCTCTCACTTTGTACAGTGTTATCAGCAAAAGGTGATTAAGGAGCTTCTTATCAGAGCTCGATCTGTTTCCAGTAGAAATGTTTTCATTGCTTTCAGTGTGGGTTTGATAGGAGCTATAATGGCAGCTATGAAAGCCATGTGACAGGTCTGGTGATTTCAGACAGACCTGACCTTGAGTTTTATATTTCCTCAGGGAAAAAGTAGTTTGTTCACTCTCTGGTCCTTAACTCTTTTTCTGTTATTTTTCCAAGGGCAGTTTCAGTGTGTGTTTTTTGTTTCTTTTGCTTGTTTGTTGTTTTCTCAAAAAGAACTTTTTGAGTATAACATTGGGTTATGAAGATTAGCTTGAGAGCTCATAAATCCTCCAAGCCATACCCAGCTGTGAAATGTGGGACAGTCTTGCTGGTCTGAAGTTCAGAAAACATAAAAGGTTCATTTAAATTCTGCATAATATTTCTGAGTAAATAGTTTAAAATAGGTCTTTAGACTACTTTTGGAGAAAGATGCTATATAAATGTATGGAGTGGCTATTTTAAATTTTCAAAACATGCTTGTACTTAAAAAATGTAGCATTTAATATCTTACTTTCTCTTCAGTATTGCTTAAGTTATTTGAGTCTGAAGTTAAGTTTTTCCAAACAGTAGCTAACCCTTGAAGGATTTTTCATGTGACAGCACGAAAGCAACCTATAGACAAGTCCTCATTTTGACTTTGTCTAATATTAAATTGGAAAATAATGTATCATATGGTATGTTCAAAATATTTGTGATTTTACCTCAGTGGGTGTTTTGGTGATATTGCTGTGAAGATGAAATGGCGTGCACAGTGGAGATGACAGTTGTGAAATCCATGTAACACAAACAACAGATGGTTATGGATTTTTACTTTTGGGCAGGACCTGAGTTCCTACACTTTTTTTTCCCTCCCTGATAACATTTTCTAGTTTTGGTTTTACAAATACTGGCACAAGGAATTCAGTGGCCATCCATATGGAGATTGAGAAGCTTTCTTGAATTGACCTATCTCTTTTGTTGTCAGGGGCAAGTGTTTTTCCCCATCAGAATATGCAAAGTGTTGAATTTTAATAACCTCATTTAGAGTGTCCTTGAAAGTAGAACTTACTACGTTTCTGAGTGCCTCATGGGCATAAGGGAATACTTCCATTTAGCCTAAAATATATGTAAAACAGCTATGTCAAGTTAATTTGAGACTCACAGATAAAGGAAAAGGAGTTGTAATGAGGTTTCACAAAACAGAGCATTTTGACTCTTATTAGCAAATGGAGATAAGAGTAACAAAATATTATAAATATACATTAGTTCAGTTCTTAAAAAGCAAGACTTGAAAATGCTAAAGCCTGGGAAGGGTAACCCAGCCAGTCTTATATTTCTTGGAAGGCTTTGAGTTTTAGTAAAACTGTACGTTGTAGGGTAGTATTCTACAGTAGCAACGGATGTTTTAAACAGAGATGTCTTCCTAGATGTTTGGAAAACACTCTAAAATGGTCAATGGAAGAAAGGTGAAAAAAAAAAGCATATATGTTGAAGATGGTTTAACACATTTACTTTTCAAACAGTTTTCTCACCATATGTTCAGGAAGAAGCTGCTTTTTTACTCTGCAACTTGTTACATTTTGCTGAAAAAATAAGATCTAATTGCTAAATAGTCAGTGCCTTTTGGGGATCTAATTTTGTCAAGTTTCCATGAAAAAGAGGTTTTGCTGAGATCCATATACATTCAGGAAGCCAGTCTCAAATCTAAGGACATGCTTCTGCTGAGAGAAATAAGAAGATTTTTGCCTTTTATTGCATGCTTGTGTTATTTTTGAGTAATTGTCAGAAAGACATTACATGATACGGAGTTCCCATTGTGTTTCTACAAACCTCTTTTGGTGTTCAGCTACAGGGTATTGGTCATGATTTGATACATGTAATCATCTGGCGTGTGCTTTAGAGGTGAACATGGCAGTGCTGAGTTAATGATTGTACTTAGTGATCTTAGAGGTCTTTTCCAACCTTAACAATTCCATGATTCTATAGAAATATTTGTGGTAACTTAAATTTAATTAACTTGAGCCTTTTACTAAAACAGGTCTCATTTACATAGAAGTAGGCAATGCAGATTACATAATGACCATTAATTAAGAACTCTTTCTCTTTGTAAGACTTTGTCATTGTCTTGATCTTGATTTGGTTTTATAGACAGGGATTTAAATAAGTAAATTAATATTGCCAGCTTTTTTATCTGAAAAGATGATTTTTTTTTGATTTCCACTTAGTTTCAGTTAATAGGTCAAAGTCTAACAATAACAAATAGCATGCATCATTTTCTAAGGGGCTAAAACTTTGGTTTGTTTAAGAAAGGTATCAAGGGACAAATTGAGGTCTTTGATTTGTTCATTGAGCTTGTAAAATTTTGACGAAGGAATGCTTATTTTGTGAGTACTGCAAATGTTGGCTTTGTTCCCATATAGTTTTTCAGTGGATAGTACAATGGTCGTGTTCGTGATGTGTGTTGGGTAATTCAAAGGTAATGAAACAATGGTCTAGCACAACTGGGAAGCATGAGACATTTATGCAGATACAAGAGAAGAACTGTGGGGAAGGAAAAGTCTGTGTATACCATTGTAGTCAATCAGCAGTTCAAATGAAATAATAAACCCAGCACTTTACAAAGAACTTATTATAGAATTTTACTGGTCCATTGTTTTGGAATGTCTAAGAACTATTCCCTTGTTTATTTTGGAGAATATATTCAAGGAAAACAGAGTTATAATGATATGTTTAGAAGCCAGTATCAAATGGCAACAGCTGACATGTACTGTGATTCCTGAAGATACATAGTTCTGCAGTCATTAACAGAGGTGAGTATGCCAAGAACGTAGTGACATGTTTATGGTGATGCCAGAGGAACAACAGAAATAAAAAAAAAAAAATGATGGTTTAGAATGTATTTAATGGTTATATTAGGCATGCTTTAAATTGATTTACTAGTTTTGAAGATTTTTGCAAAGACCACATTGCACGTGTGTTTGAATGTATAAAGCACATGAACTCCATTTCAGGAGACAAAATCATTTCATCTAATAGTGATACTCTATTAAGACTCTGTATGACAAAGAATACAAACAAATGCAGCTTTAGTAGGTAATACATGTTTTGTGGGTGCATACAAACCAAAGAAAATCTTAGCTTTCTTTTACAGAAATTTTGGCTGGTATTTTTTCATTGTCAAGAAACAGTGAAGTATTTGCATTGCGATTCTATCTGATTTTTGTATGGGGGAATATCTACTGGATGACATGACATCCAAATAAAAGAATGTGATTAAAACTGGAACTCTATTGTGAAATAAGATGTTGATTTCCTCATATAATTCAAACACATCTTTTGACTGTTTGTCACTGATGATGGGAATGTGTGCCTGGTTTTCTATTTGTAATGCTTTGAAACATTTACCATTAAGAGCTTTAACTTTTAGAAAACTTTGAGAAAGTAATGTTATCCTTGCAGCTTTTTAGCAGTAGCAGCTGGAGATAATATGAACAGATTCATGTGTTCAGTCTTTCTCAGCATAGGCATTACATCTGACCAGTTCACTAGACATCTTCTGTTGTCAGTCAATAAAGACTGGAATTTCTATTCATTCCTTCTGAAACTAAATGTCCAAAACACATCAAATATAAAGACTTCTTTGGTTTTCGAGTGCTAAGAGAATCTAGAAGTAAAGTTCAAATTTTGCATAAATCTGAGTTGATGCCACCCTACATGATTGTTGCCCTACACTAATATGTTATATTTTGCTACCTAGAGATCTTGAAATCTAAGAACATTTTATTAGAGATGCACACCCATTATTAGGAATTTTGAGCGTGTTGTGTTTAAGGTTTGATTTTATTCTTTAACCTATTTATATGTTCAATGGTCTATAATTCTCTCAAGTTCCAGTGACACTGGACTCAGTTTTAATGATATTAGAAATACCTGGTAATTTTAACAGTGCCTTTGAGCTTGTAAGTCTTATCTTACTTTGCAATGACTTTCCTCATACCTATAATTCCATTTCTTCCATAACCAGATAAGAAAAAACCACAACTGGCTTGTCTAATAATAGGCCAGGTTTACATTTCTTCTGTAGCTGATTATAAGCTGATAGAAATCTGTGGATCTGTTATATTTTATTATGTTCTGTGAATGATTTAAAAGTTAAATTCATTCTCCTTGGAACAAGATCCCCAAACACTTATCAGTATCAGCCGGCAGTACCAATTTTGTTATGATTAAAACCTTACTCATACTGCTCTCCTATGGAGGAATCCTTTGCTCTTATAGGAACAGGACTTACTTGACTGAAATTTTCATTTCTTTTACAAAGATGAGCTTTTCTGTCCCATATACATTGCTTCCAGATTTGCAGGATTTCCCAAGAACTCTGCACCAGCTTTCAAGATTGGGCTGTCACAAGCAGATGTCCTATTTGGCTGTCACTACTAGGTGGAGTAATCTTACGTCCTTGGAAGTAAAATTTCACTCAGAAAAGCTCATAGAGCAGTGCTGGTCTAAATTATTTAAATTATTGGCATATACCCAACTTGCAGAATTAATCTTTCTGTATTGTGGCATTGCTAAACTTTAAGAATACGTAATAAAATGATGCTATTACTTGCCTCATCAGAATGGTTGTAATTTTCAGAGCAGCAAGTAAATAAAGGAAGCGGGTTTTACTTCTGGATATTTAACTTAAAGACTGACTTGAGAGGACCTACACAATCCATAAGAAACCAAGACTCCAGAACAGTTACCATGAAACATTTAATTAAGGAACATAAGGGTTTAAAGCTGGAGAGAAGGAATATCTTCACTGATGATGTTTCTCTAGTATCTGAGACATCTAAAATTACTGCCTGGGGCTCTATTCCAAGTATAGTCATTGGTGCTTATCCTGCAAGAAATGCTTCATTTTAAATATCTTAGTGATTTCATAAAGTTCAAAGTTAAATTACCTACCTAAAGTCAGCATATAAACATGTTTATATATGTATGCAAATATGTTCATCCTTAGGTGTGTTTGCAACATCAAGATTTCTTGACAGTGTACCCTCAATGATTTAGGTGATTCCAGAGGCATTCATTAAAATCTCATTTTTATTTATATTCACCTTAAAAAGACATGATCCATAAATGATTAATATATTTTTCCTCAAATAAAATATAAATAAAATATAGAATACTAGCTTTGAAGATTTACAGGATTTGAGCAAAGCTGGTGGCATTCACTCGAAGTAATCACTGGATAAAACTTCTGACTTATTTGTTAGTAGGCTTATCTCTGCTTCATAAATAGAAAACAAAAAATCTAAGGACACAGTACAATTTTACCTTAGGCATGAATCTCCTAACTTAAATTTTAATTTATATAAATTATTGGATTCCATAGAGTTCCAGTGGTGCAAAGTTCTCTGAGAAGTCAAGAATCTCTGTGACTGTTGACTGTAAGGATTATTCATTGAAGCAACAGAATTTGACAGAACACTTCCATGTGGTGACATGAAATTGTATGATTCTCACATGGGAAGAGAATGTAGTCAACACTGGAGATGATTCTAAGGGGCTCATTCCTCCTTAGATGAACAGTCACTCAGAGGACAACACCTCACAGAATGAGATATGGCAGTTATCTCAGAGAGAGCTTCAGTGTGTGTGAGGTGTCTGCATATACAGTAATAAACAACACATTGAGCTTATACTAAAGTAAGAAACTGTAGAGTTGCAAGTTTCCTGAAACTGTTTAGTAATGAAATGCAATATGATACCCAATAACCTTGAAAAAAATGTTTGTAATTATTTTTAACTAAGAGGAAGAATTAGTTTATGGTAATGCCACACAGTCATATTTTTAATTTGTTTATTTGTATGGCAGAATACATTGGAGATATTTCAGAGTAAGCTTTTTGTAGAGTTTTAATTTAACTAAAAATTCCGAAGGCTTGAAATTTTTATTTCAGCTTGAGAATAAAATTGATGTTAAGGCATAAAGTTGGTTCATGCAATGCTTGTTTTAATTTTCTGTATTGTTCATTAAAAATCAACTAGCATACCACATAATCTATGTGGGAGTGATTCTCTTGTCTTTTACACAGCACCGAAGTTTATACCTGTGGAAAGAGTGTGCAAGGTTACATTTGCCATTGTGATTTAGAAGCTCCTCATATTTACTTACTCAAATGTAAACAGTAAGCTGAGTGCAAAGCACTTGACCCTTTGCTCAGAGAACCAGAGCTGAAGTGCCAAATGGGGCTAAGACAAGAACAAATTTGTAATATGGAATTTCTTCCAGTTTATTTCACCCAATGTTATAAAAAAATTACCTGACTAGGTGTTCAGATATACACATTGCCTAGATCAGTCCAAGTTCTGACCAATTGCTTTCTAGTAAGATGTATTAAAATTTACTAAGGAAACACAATTCCTCCTGTAGAAGAAAATATTACTTTCCTCAGTAATCTCAGTAATATTCTCCTCACAGGCACACATGGTAAATCTTTGCAGAAGTAGGTATATTTCATTGGACTATTTTAATATATTTTTGCTGAAGAATGTCAACATAATTCTTCAGTCGAAAGGTGGCTCCAGAAATGCATGATGCTTAGGCAGTATCTGTAATACAAATCATGAAAAGCCTGTATTTTAATGGGCACTAATTTATTTTGAATTTATGATGCATCACAGTCATTAGAAGGAAGCTGCTTCATATTACTGGATGGAGAATAAGGTTTCTGCCAGTGGCAGGTTGTTTTATTTCTTCACAGCAGGTAAAAAAACCCTCTCTCAAAAGCCACACAAATACTATCTTCAAGTGCAAGAAGATGGAACTAGGTCACCCAGCCCCTTCATGTTACTTTTTGAAGCAGAGCTCAAATACTCCTTGTTCATGTAAGCAGACCTCATCTAGACTTTCCTACCTGCACACTTTCAGAAAATCTTGTGTATGGAGGGGCCCTCTGCTGCTACAAGGGAAAGGACTGTGTAGAGAATGTTATGAATGTTTTTTCCTCTCTAGTCCAGCCAAAGAGCAAATGCCAAAGCGGCCTTTGTCCAACTCCCTCATAATATATCTCTTTTCCACTGTCCAAGTCCCAGGCTTTTCCTATAAATTTTTCATGACTCTTTCACTCCTAACTTGGTCATAATTTGTGCTGATTTTGATTGAGTCCATAAAATAAAGGGCATGTGACTCTTCACAGACAACAATTTAAGATTTTGAAAATGCATCAAGTAAATCTCTTTCTAAAATAGATGGAAATCTAAAAGTGACAGTTCAAAGGCAAATTCAGCTCTGATGAGAAAACATATGTGAGGTGGGTATGGGAATATGCAAAGATAAACTGATATCTACTCAGATGTAAAGATTTTAAAAATGCATCTGATTTCTTCTTCAAATTCTTTGGATGGAGTTATTTTTAGACATATTGGCTGTAAAAGGCTAGAGAGATGCAGGGAAAATAGAAGATAATAGAAACCACTCAAATTATCGATTGTTCAGTAAATATTTTACTGAATATTATTTTTAGAAAGCAGTTAAATTTGGGTTGTCTTAAATTTAAGCAAATTGGAAATCATAGGCTCATAGTTGACCCTAGGTTGGGTTGGGACACTTTCAGAATTTTGTGTATTGACTGAGTTATCCTCAATGTTCCCACTTCTTTTAGGGTGTAATAAAGGCTACTAATTTGAGCACAGTTGCAATGAAAACGCACTGGAAAAATGAAAGACATTGCATAAATCTTGCTTTTGATCAAGAGTTATTCTGATAACTTTTGGCTGTTCATGATTCAAATTTTGATTTTTGTTTCCTTCATGTTTCTAGGCATTTAACAGTTTCTATTGCTTTTAGTCTTTTTGACCAGGAAGACAAATAGTGGGTTTTTACTTTACATATCACTCTATAATTTAACAGATTTTTCTCAATATAAGCAAATGTTATTTTTTCAGTTGTCTGAAAACATGGAAAAAACCATAGCAAATGAAGCTCAACAAAATGTCTCAGTTTTAATTGGCAACTGAATGTATTTTGAAATAGTGAGAAAAATATAAATTCTGTGTCTTATATGATGCCATTAATACACTACCAATGTCTGCGCTTACACTCTAAATAGATGCAGAAAGCTAATGGGAATGCTTAATTGCCATTTTATATCTTTAAAACACAGATAAATTCCCTTTCCCTTCTGTTTCTTTTGTCTTTTCTTTTCCCCTTGCTCTTCCCCTTTCCCTCCCTGTTCCCATTCCCTCAGCACATTGGGAACTACATATTTTGAAATATTTATTATATTACTAAATATAATATTTTATTATTGTATCAAATTATTTAGAAAATATATTGTAAAGGAGTTTGGGAAATTGACACACTTAGTCTTCTAAATGTTAGCCCTGAAAGATGCCATATGAATTTTACTGGATATTAGTAAAAAATTGCAATTAAAATGATGCTTTAGGGGGTTTTTCTCCTATAAAATAGAGTTTAAGCCTGATGATACTGATGTGTTAAGTGCATTTCGAAATAATCTTACAATGTTACTGACAATGACCTAAATATGAGGACTTCTCTGGACACTTCCAAGTTATAAATACATCCAGATTTATACTTCCCATCACATTTATTCTAAGTATGTAGATGAGATTTAATGATCCACTCATGATCCATAATTCACAGTAAGTCGTCCACAGAAACATCCTAGGTAATAGATTCAGTATCTTCAATTTGAAGTTTAATTATACAGTGCAAAACTGAGAGGAGAAAGGAGTATGATAAAGGAGCAACTCAGAAGAAGAGTCTCTTGCTTTGTCTGAAATTACATATTATTGCCTGTAACAGTCTATAGGAATCATTTCCAAGTTGAGTTAGTTATAATATTGTTCTGAAAGAAAACAAATAAACTGTAGGATGAGGTGCAGGATAGAAATAGGATATTATATGAACTTTAATATGATGGGCAATTTGTACAAGACAGAGAAATCCAAATGACAATATTATTCTTAACAAAAGTTGGCTGAATTTTTCAGTGTGACTGCATTATCTGAAAAATGTACTGGCTTGACTTGGAGAGAATATGCCCTATATTCCTACGACCTATTCAATAGCCTGGGCTATTGTATTTGTTACGAATTTTTGCTCTCCAAAATTCTGCTAGCAGAATTTACAAAGTATTAGTCTGCTTCCAGGTAAAGTAACCATGGATTTTTTAAGTAGGGGTGTAAAAATAATGAATGATAATAGTGAATAATAAATAGAAGGTGGTGAGTAATGAGCATTTACAAATGTTGTGTTCACATCTGCATATACAAAGATTTTTAGACAAGACAGCTATTCCTCAAGGAGGAAGACAGAAAGAAAAAAAATTTTTGTAACTATCGAGTAACATGATTTAGGGTAAATGTCTGTGAAGAATTAAAAATAAGTATTTGCATGAACTCTTCAGTTTGGCTATTTTGTCTTTTTGTTTGTTTGTTTGTTTGTTTGACTGTTTTGCAAAGAGTTCCCAACACTTATCTCTTAGATTAACTTCATATCTCTTGTTTTCAAGTTGCTATAATTATAATTTTTACAATGGTATAGTGTAACCTCTGTCTTTTTTTTTTTTCCAGTTTTATGATCTGCAGAAAATCCTCCCCCCCGCCCTCTTTACTAACAGCAGAATATACAGAACTTTTTTGTCAATCTGGTTCACAGTTAGCAAGCTGTAAAGACAAATTTCATATCTAAAAATTTTACCTGCTTTGGGAAGGCACCAAGTACTAAACACTAAATCTTCAATTAGAAATTTTTTAGTTCTTTGAAAGTGAGAGAGTGAGTTCAGAAAGTTTCAGGTGAAAAATACTTATGAATGGGATAAATATCTTCTATTATCCCTGGAAAAAACAAACTGTTTTTATCACTGAGTCCATCAATCAGATGAGGGAAAACACTGGGGTTTTTCATTTTCTGTTTGTGTGAGTACGTAGTCTCTATGTCTGGACATAGGAGTTTTTAAATAAGATTATTTTTGAGACAGAAAAACTATTAGATAGGAATACTGGTTATCTAAAAATGAAACTCTAGCTTATGATTAGTACTAATTTCCCTTTGTTCCCTCAAAGCAGACTTATTAGGATTTATTTTAAATATTCAGAAATGGGATACTTTCAGTTAATGTGCTCAAACACAGATATTACCAAATTGAACTTAGCCTTTCATTTCAGCAATCTACAGAGACAGAAGGATAACACTCCAAAAATGATACCGCTAAAAAAATACCACTACACATTTTCATGAGAACATTTGAGTTATTCCTCATGAAATTCCAAATGAATCCCTGAAAGAAATGGAAATTCATTATTACCCTGTATCATTTATATTGCTGTAGATAATTACATTTAGTAATATTTATATATTAGTATTATTATCTTTACTGTGTTTCCAGGGGGAAATAAGTGAATAAGTCCTTGTTTGGTTTTTCATTTGAAGGACAAGTAGCTTTTAATGGCACAGGTTCATTGTGCATTTAACAGTAATATTATTTAAGTGAAATCCCCAACACATTTTTTGAGTCAGAAAATCTGTTTTAAATTTAGATTCATGCCAGCCTATGACGTTCTGAAGACTTAATTGCTGTTAAATACTTAGCTTTAAAATTCATTGTCTTCTCTTCTGCAGAAAACTTCATTAATTTTTCCCAGTACCTGCATTATTTGCCACTGAATTTTCTGATGTTCATGTTGATACACTAAATGCTCAAGTTACAAGCTTGTTGTTTTGATTTTCTGTGAAGAAATTAACATTTTTATGAGAAGATTATTTGCAATGCACATATAATGCACTGATGCTATTTCCCTTTACAGAGGCATGCAGACCTTTGGAAAAATACATGCTTGGTGTTACAGGGTCACTGTTTAAATACCACTCTCTCATAGGTGCTTGTGCTCCATCTCATCATTAACTCGTTCCCTCTTTTCTTCTTTTTTGTTTTGTACCTTTTTCTAAGTTGAAAGACTAGTTTTGAAAATATCCATGCATGGGCTTCACTCTACTCAGTGATACTGAAGGTAACAGGAAACCAAATATAAGGAGTGTTTTAAAAAATGCTAAAATATTTTTCTTCATCTTACTTCTTCTCATAATAGAGATGTCAGTGTGAAATTTGGGCAGTTAATTTTGGGCCAGAGCTACCATATATGTTTCTGTAATCTGCATAGAATTACACTCATTCCCTATTAAATACGATGAAGTTTCATATTTCTAATTTCAAAAGAAATGTCATAATATATCTTAAAATCTTCTGCATTTTGATCAAGTGTTTTAGCCTTTCATGAACAAAATTCTGCAGCAGAGCATGCAAAGCATAATTAATATAACGCATTGATACGTATCCATGTAAATAATAATCAGCATGGCTACTCCTTGATTAAAAACTGGGCATTTTCCCAACTTTTTAAAATTCATAGATATACAGCAATTTGCTGACTTGAAGACATTTCCTGAATTACATGGTCCATAACTCCATACACATTTGCGTCCTAGCAAACAAGAAAAAAACCTGCAAGCCAAGAGCTTTAATCAAAATATGTAAAGCCCTTGATTCATGTCTCTGATGTATCACTAGAAAAACATAAAATACCAAAGCAGATCAAGGATCTGTGATTTCTCCGTAAAAGTACTTGGAGCAAGTAACAGCACCACTGATCGCTTATTTTGTTTGTCCTGAACATTTCAGGAAAAGGCAGCTTATATTTGCAATCAGACATATGCATTTCTGACTTGAGTACTTCAGAACTTGCAGGTGTAACCTTTTTTGGGAGGAGGAACCATGAGGAAGCAGCCAGAGTTGAGCACTCTTCCATCAGTCAGACTCCTGTGTGTTACCACACACACAATTACAATTATAAACCTCCTAAGGAATAGATGAAGGTCAAATTAATGTCCATTAGAGATCAAAAGATAAAAACTTGATAAGAATACATGTGTCCTTTAGAACACAAGTGAGAATGTGAGCATTCAGAGTAATGACACTGAGGAAATGTAGTTGAGAGCAGGGGAGGTGGAGAGCAAACTGTGATGGATGGTGGAGCAACTGACTGCGTCCTCCCAGGCAGGCTGAGCTTTCAGCTGCTGAGCTCTCCTCACTCATAGTCTAACAACCCTAACTCGATGTTGCACATTTCTGTTTGGTGGTATTTATGGCAAGAGAAATTCTTCTCATTGTTTTCGGTCAAGGTTGCAGTGTTATCTAGTGCAGCCACTTGTAAATGTTATCTGAAATGGAAACAAAAAATGCTGCCGAATGCATAAAGGAACTACAGAGAAAACTTTCCAATGATTCTTGAACTAATTTATTTACACAAACACGTAGGATATGTCAGAAATGCATGTTACCATTCCCAGAAACATGATAAAGAATACAAATATAAAAAATAATGCAAAGTAGTTAATGACTTTTTAATATTTTTAATGGTTTTTCTGTCTAAAGCCTGCCCAAGAGTACTAAAAGAATTTAGCCAAAAGTTTTTTGAACAAGAGATAAGACTGTCACAGAATGCATAATATTTTGACTTAGTCCTGCTTGAGAAAAAAGAGCATATTTGGAAAGTATTTTTCAAGTAAATGAACAGGTTTTTAAGCATTTTGAGTTGCTTTTCCTCTGTAAAGCAGAGATAGGATTCCATTCTATCCTATTCCATCCAGTACTAAGTACTTGCTTAAAGCCCTTGTGATCGAATGAGTTTTCGTTCGTAGACATCATATTTTATTTTTTAAAAAAAAAGGAAGAATAAAAAGTTGCACTGATCTTAACAAATAGTTTATACTAATATTAATTCTTGGAGCTCCTTGGGCTATTCCAGCCTTGTAGGAAACAGAAATAAAAGGTAAATGTTGACTGGAAAGACAGCTGCATTGACTCTGCAGAGCAGATGGCTGAAAATGTGTTTAAGCCACTTGACAGGATGCAATCTACAATGTAGCATTAGTGCAATTTGAAATATTATTACATTCATTTTCAACTTGTTTGAGCAATTTACTTCATTTAAATAAATGTCGTATTGTTCAGACTGAGTCATTTCATGCTGCTTTGGGTCGATGACACTATGAACACTGTAATGACATTGTCAATATATGTTAAAAAAAACCTACATTTTTATAAGAAAAGTTTATCTCTAGTTCCGTACTAAAATCAATGGAGGTAGCAAAATAAAAAGCATAAATGCACCGGTGGTATGCGAAACAAATTACAGAGTGAACTCTAATTATATCACTGTATTACAGCAGTGAGAAATCAAACCAGGACTAATGGAACAACTCCTCTAGAAGCTGTGCTAAGGCACATGGAGAACAGGGAGGTGATTCAGGACAGCCAGCATGGCTGCACAAAAGGCAAATCCCACCTGACCAAGCAATTGGCCTTCTGTGGTGGAGTGACTTTATCAGTGGACAGGGGAAAGTTTACAGATGTCACGGCTCTGGATTTCTGTCAATCCGTTGACCTGATCCCCCACATCCTTGCTTCTAAGTTGGAGACAGATGAACTTGATGAGTGGACTCATAGCTGGATAAGGAATTGGTTGGACAGCCACATCCAGAGGGTAGTGGTTAATGGCTCAGAGTCCTGATGGACATCTGTGACACATGCTGTCTCTCAGGAGCGTGCACTAGGACCTTATTTATTTTTATTATAAATTACATAATACCATCATTAATGACAGGGATGAAGGGATCAAGTGGTCCCTCAGCAAGTTTGCAGATGACACTGAGCTGAGTGATGCAGTTGACACATCTGAAGCACAGGATGCCATCTAGAAGGGACCTGGACAGGACTGAGCAGTGGGCCTGTGGAAATCTCATGTGGTTTAACAAGGCCAAGTGCAAGGTGCTGCACCTGGATGGGGGCAAACCCTGGTATCAGCACAGGCTGGGGATGAGCAGATCAGAGCAGCCCTGCTGAGAAGGACTCGGGGGTGCTGCTGGAGGAGAGGCTGGACATGACCCARCCCTGGGCTGCATCCAGAGCAGCGTGGGCAGCAGGGCAGGGAGGGGATTCCTCTCTGCTCTGCTCTGTTCTGCCCCTATATTCTGCAAACTGCACTGCTGCATTCCTCGGTCAGGCTCCCAGCACAGGAAGGACATGGACCTGTTGGATCAAGGCCTGAGGAGGCCACCAAGTTGATCAGAGGGATTGAGCACCTCTTCTGTGAGGAAAGATTGAGAGAATTTCAGTCTGGAAAATAGAGGGTTGTGGGGTAACCTAATTGTGTCCTTCCAGTACCTGGAAGGAGCCTGCCAGAAGGGTAGAGAGAGACTTTGTGCAAATGGCCTTAAAGGGTTTGAAACTAGATGACCTTTAAAATTCCTTCCAACCCAGACCATTCCATGACTGATGGTGTGATTTAGTTCCAACCCCCCTGCCATGGACAGGACACCTGCCAATAAACCAGATTGTTCAGAGTTCCATCCAACCTGGCCTAGAACACTCACAGCGATGGGGCACAGCTTCTCTGGGCAGCCCCTTCCAGCACCTCACCAGCCTCACAGGGAAGATTTTCTTTGTGACTTCATCTGATCTAAATGTACTCTCAGCATCCACAACTGTGCACAAGTGCATGTAAATGCTCTTCTGAGCCATTGAAAAAGAACATAGGTGTCACAGTATATAGACTTTGTATGAAACATCATAAACAGCTCCAAAATGCACAATTCCATCTTTGCTCACGCAGCTGAAATGACTTTTGCCACTTTTCCCTTGACACAATGACAAATAATGTGAAAAACAGCTATTTATTTCTTGTCTTATAAAGCACAGCCCTTCCTGAAAATGTTTTTCTGTGGCACTGGTTGCAGTTGCTGTCTTACACCTTTTCACAGCCTGGTCCCTTTCCTGAAACAGAAAGATACAAAACAAGAATACAGCTGTGAGAGTGTTAACATATTATGATAATGGTCTTAAATTTGGTTTAGGGAGTATATAATCTTTTGTGGCTGATGGTTTGTGGGTGTTAAGGGAGAGACCAGAATAAATATTCTTGTGGGTCTTCTGACTTAACATCTGTTATGCAGTTACTTAAGGCTTCAAGAAAGTAGATTCAGAGATCCTGCAGTCCTTTAGTGCTTTAACATACATTAATGTATAGCAAGGTTTTGGCAGTGGAACAGCATTTGAACAACTTAATCTTCCTTCATCTAAAAAGAAAAAATACACAAAGAATATAGACCTATGCTGGCACATGAGCATTGCTTAAATAATTGTAAATGTTAGATATGACATGAAATTTGTAAAAGACTATAAAGCAGATGATGACAGGTAAACAGCTGGAATTTATGTAGAATCATCTATGTTTAGGTATAAATATGCATTATTTTATGAGACTTCATAATCAAATGTATGCACAGATGTCAGAATAAAATGTTTAACCTACTAATCACATTGGAAGAGTTTGTAGACAATTTAGGGAGCTTAAACTAAAGCTTGTAGAACAATTAATATTTCCCACATGTTCAAATTTTAAATCAAAATACTGGAATATACATAAAGAAAACCTCAAATTAAGTGGAGCTGTGGTGGTAAGTACACATCATTAACCTAAAGAAAACATCTCAAAGAGAGTATTATGTTTAAAGGATTTTTAAATTCATCATACATTCCAGATTTATGCCATTTGAGAGTACAGAGTTAGGCTCAGACAACCTACCTAAATTAAGACATTCCATGTTTGAGCTCAGCTGTTAGGTCTTCTAGATGAAGCTAACATTATGTGCTGTGATCTGAAAAGCTGTAACTTAAAGTCCTGGCCTAATTGCCACAGTGAAGATCTGCAGAGATTCAGTTTCCCTGTTCCTGGTAAGGAACTATCTGTTAACAAATACTAAACAGATTTTTAATTTTCAATTTTGTAAATACTTCCATCTCATCACAGGAAGAAGAACTGGGAAATTATTTTTAAAAAAATTAAAAATAATTGTTTTGATATGTCTTAAGTCAATACTGATGCTGTGTTTAGCAATAAGGTCAGATTTTTTTTTACTTGTCTTTGATTTGTTTATTTTCATACCTATAGCTGTTCTTTGATACTGGGATGAAACTTTTTGCTTTGAGTGAAGAGATTTCCATTTAAAGGGTCTTTTTTTAAACTAAGATAAATTATTTCTTTTGTTAACATATTGCAAAAAGGCTTGCATTCTAACTCAGACATGAGCCTAACCACTGATTTTCCAAACATAGCTCTATAAATAAAAAAAAGTCTTTCATGTTTCACCTCTTTCTTCATATGGTCTCAAAGGGGAAAGCCTAGCTTGTCACAGTTCTGCTTAGTGGTTCCCCTCAAATGGAAATAAAGAAATGCTAGTTATGCCATCATATAAGCTGTTAGTTAAGGGTTTTAATGCTTCATAAGTGTTCTAAAGTCTTTTAATAAAGCCCTGGGCTGCTGTCTATTTGGGTGTCTATTCCATGCTGTGGATGTTTAAGTCTGTTGGCTTTGATACATGGTTATGCTTAAGACTCCTTGGGACTCAAGCTGTTTATTGAATACACAAACTAAGATCAAAACATCACTCAAATCTTTGCTTTCCAGTCAAGTTAATTTCAGGTTGCTCTCTGTATTCATGGGCTATTAGAAAAGACAGGCAGGCACAGGGCAGCTGTTGTCGGAGCTTATTTCCATATGGAAGTAAGGTAAAATTTGTCATTTGGCATATTCTTAAGACTTCTGTTTTCTGTTTATGCAAATAGTAATTAACATTTGCAGTCTATGAATAATAACACTCCAGTGAATTTAAGGTAATTCAAAGAGTGGAGTCTGAAAAATAACACTTTTAAATTTCATTGGATTTGGTTTTTCATTGCATGAAATTTCTGGCATTTATTCCTTTAGATATTTATAAAAACAGATTTAAAGCTATTATCAGTATAGTAAATAACTTGCAGTGAATTCAGATGCAAATCAAGGCATTCCACTTTGTGCTAGGTACTTGCTCTATCTTAATTTTGAAATGCATTGCTTTTTATGCTGTTGGGTTTTTTGGGTTCTTTGCTTTTATTTTTTTTAATTTATATTTTTAAAATTTTTTGATTACTTTAGTTATTGCAAAGGCAAGACTATTTGTAATGGTTTGGGCCAGATATAGTGCAATCAGATGCTATGCAGGTTTACCTAAAGAGCTTTGACAACCTCTTAATCTTGATATGTAGCATACCATCTATTCTAGCCATGGTTGTTCAAAAACATATAATGTATGTCACACTAAATTGCAGGCTAGATGTTTGGTTAGTATAGATGTAATTATACCATGAACTGAATTGCAGTTGAAACTGAAAAATGAACCTATAACAGTATTTTAAAATTTTATGGGTTTTTATTCTAAACCACATTTTAGATTTTCCCAGACAGCCTATAGTCATCTTATGCTCATTAACACTCCCATCTTGATGAGGTAAGGGAAAGCATTCTCAGGGGCCAGAGATTTATGTTCTGATTTGACAATCTGATTTTTAAGGCTATGTGTGGTTCTAAATAGGAGTGCAGGACATGCTGCAGTATTAAGTAATTTTAGTCTGCTTGTCTGGAGATTCCTCCTTATCTCTGCAGTTTTGATACCTGTCTCATACTTGAAATTCTTCAGTCTTTGCACTTTCAAAATGTCCATTTACTGGTCTTGGTATTGATTGTTTGTGAACTGTAACAATCCCTCTAGCTTGTCTGATGTCTTTAATCTTTTTATCCATCTCTATAACTAATCAGTATTTGTATTGTCATGGAGGCACTATGTCCACATTCTGTCTTGTATCTGCAAATTCACAGAGTGCAGAGTGTTTGTAAGACAGATTGGTATAGAAACAGTTTAACATTTTTCGGGATGGAAGAGGAAAACATTCCAGCATGTTGTAAATGCAAAGCTGGAGTTGCTAGTTAACTGAAATTGCAATTTCTTTCTACCCACAGGTCCCATAAGCAGCATTTTGGTGAATAAGTATGGCAGCCGGCCTGTGATGATAGCAGGGGGTATCCTGTGTTCTTTTGGAATGATTGCATCCTCTTTCTGCAATAGTGTCCTTGAACTGTATATATGTATCGGTGTGGTTGGAGGTAAGGGTCCTGTCTAAAAGGTTATGTTATATCAAACTATTTCTAATATTGTTCTACAAATGAGCCTCACTGATCAAGAATTCTCTGTGTACACATGCAATCCAAAAAGGTAGTAAGATCAGTTAATTTCAGCTACCTGAACTATCTAATCCTTTAAATTAACTGTTATGATGTTAAATGATTTCTTAGGACAATTCAGAAACAATGCAGAATTCAATAAATGCTGTATGTATTCAGTTTTCCACATTGCACTATAATTATGGTATAAAAATTGATTGGCTCATGACAGCACTTAATACAGTCATTTGTGGGCAATTTCACATTTGCTGTTTTAGCTTTCAGTCATGTTGCACTGCAAACAGGGTGGCAGAGGCTAGCCAAATTCTAGTAGAATTGTGAAAGCTTATATTAACTTTCTGTAGGTTTGTACATGCGCATAGTCTCACAGAAAAGCATAACAACTTTCAGTTCAATAGCTTCTTTCAAAATCCCCTAAATATAATTATTCATAATCATCTATCAAAGGCCTATATATTGCCCAAAGCAATGACTTAAAGTTATTGTAATGCCAGCAAATTAAAGAATCTCCTTATTAAAAGTTGTGGGGTTTTTAAAAACTCCCTTCTCATAATAAGGAAGGAGAGGTGAAATATTGGCAGGTAAGAAATGAATGAGATACTACTTGTATATTCAGGCTCATTTTCCTTTGTGTTCAGACTAAAGGAGTTTTCTATTCAGTGGTTAATCCTTAAAACTCTTATTTTTGACATCCTAAACTTGGTGCCTACTGAAAGAGTAAAGTCAGAGTCCGGAATGGGGCTATGAAGGAAGAAAGCTTCTCTCCTGTACCATCAAGTAGAAGCATATTAGAGTTTATGGCTTAGATGTCTTAATACAGAGAGAAGGCCTGGAAATTCAGCTTTGGGTTCAGTTTATACACTTAGCTGATGTGGGTGGGTGGTCTGCTCCCACATGTGTCCTTTACAATTCCTTAATAGTGACCCCAGGAAGGAGAGCTGAATGTGCTGGAAAATAATTTGCCATTTTATGCTCTAGTTTTTCGGACAAGTTGGATCTTAATTAGGGTTGGAATTAAGAAATTGGGAGATTTATGCATTTAAATAAACCCTACCTCCATTGTAGCTGAGGTGACATTTAATAACTTTTGTTAAATGAGCCAAGAGAGAATTGTATTATAGTTTAGCAAATATGAAAATGGTGAGTCAAGGCACTGATACCATCATTCTTCTGTATGTGATTCGCCTGTCTCTGTTATTGCTGAAACACAAAAAGGAGTTTTGACTTTCAGTGCAGCATTACAGGGGAAAACTACCAAAGGCCACCGTGACACAGTCTTGGTATTAATGGTCACAGGCAGCAATGAGGCTTATTTCATTCTCTGATGGTAGCTGGTTTCTGTGTTGAGAATTACTGGATTGGATACTGATAATTTTAAAAATAACTTAAAAGAAGTGGAATGTGATTTTCACTGCGTGACCTGCAATAATATATATTGTCTTTTATGTGTTGTTTAGGTCTGGGTTTAGCATTCAACTTACAGCCTGCCTTGACCATGATTGGCAAGTATTTCTATAAGAAGCGTCCCATCGCCAATGGATTGGCAATGGCTGGAAGTCCAGTGTTTCTGAGCACATTGGCACCTCTCAATCAATTCCTCTTTAATGCTTTTGGCTGGAAAGGAAGCTTTCTTATTCTGGGAGGACTTCTTTTGAACTGCTGTGTGGCTGGGTCACTTATGAGACCTGTTGGACCAAAAAAAGCGCCTCCTGTGAAAAAAGATGTTGAAAAAGGCACAGGAGATTCTGCCTTGCACAAAAACAACAAGAAGTCTTGTTGGCAAACTATAAATAAGTATCTAGATCTGTCCCTCTTCAAACACAGAGGGTTTCTGATATATTTGTCAGGAAATGTCATTATGTTTATTGGTTTCTTTGCTCCAATAGTATTCTTGGCTCCTTATGCCAAGCACAAGGGAATTGATGAATATTCTGCTGCTTTTTTGCTCTCTATCTTAGCCTTTGTAGACATGTTTGCTAGGCCTTCCATGGGACTTGTAGCAAACTCCAGGTTTATCCGGCCAAAGATTCAGTATTTTTTTAGTTTTGCTGTCTTGTATAACGGCGTCTGTCATATCTTGTGCCCTCTGGCAAAAAATTACACTGGCTTGGTGATATATGCTGTATTTTTTGGGTTTGCTTTTGGAATGGTTAGCAGCGTTCTTTTTGAGACATTGATGGACCTTGTTGGAGCTGCCAGATTTTCCAGTGCGGTGGGACTTGTCACCATTGTGGAATGTTGCCCTGTCCTCATAGGCCCTCCTCTAGGAGGTAAGAATCTGCTTCTTTCCATTTTTGTCAGACGTTACCGCATAATCGTGCAATGTAAGATTGAATTAATATAAACATTGTTCTTTATGTTATTTAATGTTTTTGCTGTGACTAGAAATGTACCGTAACAATCTGATAGTAAAAAATAATGCATGTTAACTTTTCTCCAACCTAGGGGCAGCTTGAAAAGTGGTCACTTACATATGCTTAAACGACTTTAATTTATCTAAACAGAGATAATTGGCAATTACAGAGAGAAAAAACTAACAACCAAGTGTCAGAAGGAACACAGCCCTGCTCAGCATTTTAGGCAGGGTGCACACGTGGTGGGATTCCATCAGGGTGCTATGAAGCATTGCACCTTGGCATGACTTCACACCCCAGGTCTGCTCACAGCCAGTCCCCTAGCCTGTTTCAATAGCCAATAGATGTGGGCAAGACAACTGAGAGGGTGAACTGACTGAAACTCACTGAAGTCAGGATCGCCAACTTCTCTTTACAAGTGTAAGGGGAGCTTAAAGGGAGCCTAGGTGTTATCGCTTAGACTGTATTACTAACACTTGATCTTCTAGCAGCAAAAATGAAGAGTATTTTCAGAAAGTATTTTCAGTTTGCAAGCTTTTTTGTCAGTATTCAGTAATGCTGATAGCAAGCCTTATTGAGATTTCTGATGATATAAGAGATTAAAAAACTAGATGCTGTAATTTTATTGAGAAGTATCGGTGTGCATTTTGGTGTATGTGTTTCAGTAGAAGCCCAACAATATGAGAATATGAAGATAGTGAAACTCTTATGAATATGTACTGTACCCAAATTAGCACTGCCTCAGAAGTCAGCAAGATTATGTGTGCCTAAAAGCACTTATGTATACCAAAGTACAAAGTCAGATTCCTGTCAGTATTTCTATGAAAATAGCATCGTTGTGTGCAATTCTGAATATGCCAAAACAATTCCACTCACTTCAGTAAAATAATATTTGTACAAGTAAATTTTTAATACTTCTAAAGGCATTCCATATTTTTCTTGTCATTTAACATATAAATCCACTTTGGCAAACATAGAGCAAAATATATCCTCATACAAACTCTTTCTGTGCCACCTAGTGGGGGGCCTGAACCTGTAACCACTGGAGTCTAGCCTTTTAAGTCAGGTTCTGAAATCAGTATCAACTCAAAAAGTATTAAATCTAATATTTATGGAGCAGTAGCTTCATAAGTAGTTATTTATTTTTCAATATATTAACTTTTCAGGAGTTTTGGAAAGCATTTTTTTGTGCTATAACGCTGTGAATAATTGATTTAACTTGTTAAACAGAGGTAACAAAGGGGATAGACACATGGAAAAGCTAGCCTCAGTTTTGACTAGTTCATATGTTTTAAAGTGATATGCTGAAGCATTGCTAATTCAGAATTTTGCTTTTAAACATGCAATTTTATGAGACTGCTCATTGATAAAAATCAGCAAATTGCACTATTTACTATTTAATTTATTTCACTATTTAATAAGTGAATTGTATACTTACAGTGCTCTTTGAGTTTGTCCTAATACTAGGTTTATGAAAAAAAAAAGTCTGCAATAATTTAATGGTTTGTAAATTTGTATCGGGTGAATATGCTGGCATTATGTTTTCAACACAGTAAGAGCATCTAAATACACACTAAATTAAAGTCGGCAGGTTACCTTGTGAGTTTCAATTACAGTGTAGGAAAGTTCAGAGCTAAATATTTGGATATGTACAAATGTTAATTTGGGAGATGGGAAATTTAGAAGGAATATCTCATAAATTGGAAGAACTGTTAAATTTTACTCTCCTTGTCATAAAGAAGTTTAAACTCAGAGGTCTCAATGTAAGTTTTAGGTAGAGGCTCAGAGTTTAAAACTCAGCAGTTGAGCATGATGGCTGAAGGGAGAAGCCTTTCTATCTCTTTCACCAGTCACAGGAAAGTAAATGTGAAAAGCAGGGAGCTGATGCACAGAGACAGCAGCCCAAAAAAGCACATACCTCTTCATCTTATTGTCTTTATGCAGCCTCAGTGAGTGTCAGACTGTCACTCCAAACAATAGGAAACACAATTAGGAGGTGAATAAAATAATAAAGCAATGAAAGAATGAAAATAAAAGAGCTGAAAAACTGTCATTATTCATTAAGCTTTACTTACTTTGTTCTTCAATATTTTTTTATTGTCAGTGTCTTCATGGTAATTGCTATCTTGGCTAATACAGGGGTTTTTTAGGAGTTCCACTGTCTATGTCAGCCAACTGTACATGTTGAAAATGCATTTCTGCTCCAGCTTCAAAACCAAAAATATATAGACATATCTCCAAGGGAAAGATGAGGATTATATTTGGTATCCTAATCTAAATACTCTTTTTGTCTCCTCTTATCTTTGTATTTCAGGTTGGTTAGTAGATGTTACAGGTGAATATCAGTACATGTATTTTGTCTGCGGAGTGATTGTGACTGTGGCCAGTATCTGGTTGTTCATTGGCAATGCTATCAACTACAGGCTTTTGGCAAAAGAAAAGAAGTTAGAAGAGGAGAAGCAGAAAGCACAGAAGAACGCTGACCCAAAGGAAGCAGAACCATTAACAAACAATGAAAATGAAGATGGTTCCAGCAGAGCTGATAAAGCTCTTGAAGATCCATCAGAAAGAGAAACCAATATTTAATTTGAAATATAGCTCAGAAGGCAATATTTATGACTTCCATTAGGAATATGTCTTCAAGACACAGACCTGGTTTTGTGGTAATATTGATCAGTCACAGTATTGGATGGGAAGAGATTTTTGCCCTATGGTAAGACTCTAAGCTAAATTACTATCTACAGTTTATTTGTTTCAGTGATACAAAATTACAATTACAGAGGCAGTGACTCTATGCAAATGAGTCCACTGAATTTTGACTCTGGACAATCAAGAGTCAGATAACCCAGGCTATACAGCCTTCCAATGACAAACAGTTTTGCTTCAGAAATAGATCTAATGCAAAAGTATCTCCTACCTTATTTGGGAAGTTACTTGCGTTCATCTTTACAATGCAGTCTATTGAAATAATCTGCCCAAATTCTACTTACCACTAATATTAAAGAGAACATAAAGATGTCTCTTTCAAAAGAGACATAATACCTGAGTGACGCACACTGAAACATCCTTCTCTTTTGTACACCCACTAGATAAAAAATATGGCTGCATAAGCAATTATGGATTTAAAAGTTAAGTGTAGGAGACAAGTAATTGGTGAACACACCTCTAAAATGAAATAAAAAGCTGATTTATAAAATATTCCAGAAGTAGCTTTCTCCAGTGATAGCTGATTACATAGTACTTCAACATATACATTTGAATTCAATTCACCTTGTTAATTCAGACTAAAAATCTGCCTGTACATAAAAGATTTAAACCCAAGGTAAACATTTCTAACAAGAATGGCAATTAGTTTGTTTGACTATGTCTTCCTGTGTAGCTGAAGGATCTGGATCAGACTCTGAAGCCATTTTCCTAAAGGGACTAGATTCATAATCTGCTGATGTTAAAAGGATACTAACCCTTGGCTTCTGTGGCCTTAATGAGTTTCATGACAATGACTTCAAAGTAGATGCTTGGCTTTATTGGCAAGTTGTTAGTTGTCTGATGGCTTCCTGAGAGGAGATTTAAGATCTAACTTCGGATCTTTGCAGATGAGTAGCTTCATACCAGTTCCCACTTCCCTTTCCCACGAATTTAGTGAAAAGCTACTTCTTTTTTTTTTTCTTGTAGTGCTGCTTTGAGAAAAAATGCTGCAAAGCACCTTGACAATGCCAGTCTGGAAGCTTTGTATTGACACATCAGTTTTATGCAGGATGTTTAGTCTTGTGTCTACAATTTCATGCAGACTGTCATATAAATTGAAATGTACACAATTGTTCCTCTTCCTTTAGACAAAAGAAAGCATAAATCTACAATTTTACTTTACGGAAATCATTTAGTATAGCATTTGAAAGTTAAAAGTGCAAGCTTTTGAAGGTAGTATGTGAAATTATTTCTGTTCTATTTCTAGGTAAGGAAAGGTGCTATTAATTTTGGAGGGATGCTTATAAATGCCTCAAAAATTGTGAAAATTAAGGGTCTGATTCATAAAACATTTATGCACTGTTTATGCAGGATACACCTACACTCAATTCCAGGAAAAGAAAATTATTCATTTTAGACCTCTTCTACAACTCAAAAAGTTGGAAATATATTGGACAGAGAGTTAACTGTGATAAACACACTTGGAAGTGCCAATAACAAAATTTAAAAATCAGTAGTAAAATCTAGTAGATATGGAAGGGATTTTAAGTAAGTTATTTCTTAATATTATTGTGTTCAATATTATTTTTATTTTCTTCTAAAGATGTTGATAGTGCTTGCTTCGCTGGTTTATCCTTTATAAAGTTCCACAGTAGTGCTGAATTTTTTAATTTTCTCATCACTGTTTTGGGGAGAAACATCATGAGTCTACTCTCAGCATGGTACAGAATTTAATACCTACTTTTTACCTAGTTATATTCAGGAAAATAAAACTTCTCCAGCAAATCCTGCAAATTTTTAGGAGCATCAGAAACAAAAGATATGCATTTCAGAGTTTTGGGAGAAAATACGGGTTGCATGTTCTAATTCGAGCCATGTACTGTGTAAAGGGGAATGATTCAGTCCCAGTAAAATTACAGTTCCTCTCCCAGCCTCCAGAGAGGAAGTAAATACATTGCACCTCCCTCTGAACCTTAGTCTTGCCATCACCCCATAACTTGAAAGCACTGCTCTCTTTCTGGCTGTACAAACATACTGGGTAAGTTCCAGGATCTGTGGAAGCCATAGCCAGAAAGTGATGAGTTTCACAGACACTAAGCTTTCATACAGTGAGGACTATCAGTTATAAATACTGGATTGTCAAAGATGAACTGAAATTTTAGTTGAAGAGTAGTCATCAGGAATATCACTCTGCTCTTGACAGTCACTGATAGAAAGGCAGAGGTTATTTGAAAAGAGATTAATATAGGAGGTAAACCAAAATGTCTGAGGTAAAATTGTAGGTGCTTATTATCTCTTTGCAAAAAAAGCAGCATGATTAAGAATACAGGGTAGAAGACAGGAGTGTCAACTTTTGACTGAAGGCTGTTAAAAGTTGCTGTTGAGTAAATAATGGATTCAGAAAAATTATTTTGAAATGTCTCTCAGGAAATATGCAGGCAACTTGCCTGTTCTATGCAGGTTCTCAGAATACAAAACAACTTGGCATAGGAAATAAGGGAAAAACAAAGTTCCTCGAGCCATAGACACACCTGACCACCAGTAGCAAAAATTACATTACATTAATTACATTATCTCAGAGGAAATGAAAATTTCTATTAACACTCCAGAGAGATGCTACTCTTTCATTTCTTGTCAATTATGTTAAAAGATAGTAGGAGTGCAAGAGCTGCTTTACCACCACTCACCATTGTGCAATTTTTAATCCCATAAAGCAAAATGATATGACAGGTAACTAGAGCAGTATAAAGTAGGAAGAGTCAAGTTAAACATTTCCTTCCACCTCTTTCATTACTCTTTCTCTTAATAATAGCAACAAAATAAAACCTAACAGCATACTCTCAATACTACTGAATATTAAAGAAGTTAAAACCCAGAGATGAGTGAAGAAAATTGGAACTGTATCTATGCAAAAACTGCCTCGAATTAAAAACCTGTCTTCCAAATAACAGGTCCTAAAGGGGCAATTGCCTAGTATAGGTAGCTCTTATTTCTAAAAGTAATTATAATAATAAATTGTCTTGAATCAACTTTTTTCTGAGCATCAGAGTAGTAAAATGAGTATAGCTTGCCTTCAAACTCCTAAATATCACTCCTACTTGCACTGACCTGTAATTTGTACTGTAAATCTTTTCATCATTACATTTCTGCTTTCGAGATTAGAGCTGGGTGTATACATAATCTCTCTAAATTGCTCTGGTTTCTCTTAATTACCTCACCCTCAATTTGAACCTGAAGGGCCAGGACTAAGGCATTCCCCTGATCAGTGATGAAGAAATGTACTCAAAATTTCTACCACATGTCTCTTATGTGCTCTAAGAATCTGTAGATGCAGTCAGTGCAAACAAATCCTTAATTGCTCTTATTCTCATTTGTACTCATGTATACTTCATTCTTTTAATTTCTCTGCCACAGTATTGCTAAACCTGATTACCCTTTTTCTCTTCCAGAAAAAAATAATGCCAAAATTTTAAAACTAGTAGGAAGGAGGATAGCATCAATAATATTTTGCCCAATTTCATATCACGGTTAAAGTTGTTTCAAAGTACACATCCAGACACTTCTCTCTCTTTAGGGCTTTTTTATGTCATACACTCGATTAGCTCAAGAATTCTCCTGTATTGCCCTTTGCAACTCCAGAGAAAGACTCCCCACTAATAATTCTCAGTACTATTTCAAGAACATATCAAAATTTCACCCATTCCATCTCTCCTCATTGAACTGTGATTGCAATTGTTGTTAGTTCTGTATTTCCATGAAGTTCAGTAAAGCATCTTTTTATATGAAAGACTACAATACTTTTATTTCAGGAGTGTGTTGTGTGAACTGTTTTGACAGAGCTAGGGAACATCTTACTTTGTCTTCAAATAGATTTTTTTAAGGGACACTGTCCTTATTGAGAGGAAGCTCAGCTTTACTTACTACTGAAGAGAAAGGCAGCAATTTCACTGACTGTCATTCAAAATTCACATGAATTTTAATGGTTTTGTTGCATATGAGCATCCAGTGTGCTTAAAAAACATTTGGCAATGTGTACCTGGTTGTTCCTCCCAGAGAATTCGCATTCCTTTTAAGCGTTCCCCAGCTCCACCACCCCATACTTTATTTTGATCTCACACAAAAATTTGGACTGGGTAAGTAGTGACTCATCTTTAATTCTTTCTTGTTGTTTTTCCTGTAATGACAGATTTGCCATGTTGCCAAATGCAACATTTTTCACTTGCTTTTTTCATGCCTGGTTGTGAATATTAGTGGAGAGATATTACTGGGACAGATAAGTTGCAAATAACACATGTAGCCAGATTTTGGACTGCCATCAGGATTTCACTAAACAAAGACAGTCACCACTTTTATAGATGAACATACTATAAATGACACTGACAATTTTGCCTATAACAAAATTGAACCAGACAATTTTTGTTAGTTTCTCTATAGATGACTATTTTTCTACTCACAGAGAAGAATATAAAGGGAATTTTAAAATAATTATTTTCAGAGATGGCTTACCAGTTTTAACAAGGCTGTTTGGATTTTTTTGGGGGTGGGTGCTCTTCTGATATTTGTGCAAATATATATATATAATGAAAGTGCTTGCATGAACTATCACATTTCTGTCAGAATTTGCATAAGCATTGCTGCGTGATTGCAACATAATTTGCATGCTGTAGTTTTGCAGTTCAAATTTTTTTCATCATCTACCTCTCAGTTGAAGTTTGGAGACTTGCACAACCCTGGAAGAACAGAGTTAACGAAATTCATAATGGTAAAACCTGTACAGACTATTAGAAAATCTCCCAAATATTTAAAGCTGCTTACACTTCTGTTTTCAATACAGTGCATGTTGATGAGCACATCTCTATATTAGTTGGAATATCTTTATTCTTAATCCATGTCTGTGAAGTTTTGCATCACTGATCTGGTATGAAAACTCAATGTGTCATTTAGATATCCAAAATCTATTGATCTTTCTGTGAGATGCTGGCCCACTATTCCTTTTCTGTTTTCTTAAAATTTCTGAGTTAGAGAAATTAACAAAGT
This sequence comes from Turdus rufiventris, assembly GCA_013186435.1. Taxonomy (NCBI): domain Eukaryota; kingdom Metazoa; phylum Chordata; class Aves; order Passeriformes; family Turdidae; genus Turdus; species Turdus rufiventris. The sequence continues at coordinate 170,237 of PYHW01010552.1, forward strand.
TAATATATCCAAACAGTTTTTAAAATTATTACAGAACATTTTTGCATTTTGCATCCCTGAAAAAAAAAAAAGTGTTTCTGATGTAGAAATAATAGCAAATTTTAGCTTGCTTTTCCTTTTATGGGGCAGTTGAAGGAAATAATCACAAAATATTAGATTGGGGCAAAGGAATGATGGTTATTCTTCATATGGTCTTTTCAAAACCAGAGATGATTGTTCCTTCGAAGATGTTCTTCAAACCATTCTTGCCTTCTAGGACCTAGTACAAAATCCACTAAAGCCAACATATAAATGCCTATCAAAGAGCTTTATCAGACATTGGAGATGATGTGGCTTTAGTGGAGATTTCAGCCTTATTTTCTCCATTCCAAATCTCAGGACTGTCAGATACACAGCACACGCAGGATTTGTTACAATTGGCAAATTTGCTATGCCTGCATAATATTCCTAATGAATCAGTCCCTAAATTAACGCACAATATGTATTATTTTAATAGTCTCTGTAAATAAATAAGAAACAAATCCCACCATACGCTCTGAATGTAGATTATAAAATAGAGAGTATATATTTAATTAAATATCCAAACAAGTCTGTTAACCCAATGGAAATAGGCTATTTCCTTTCAAGCCTTCTTTGAGCAGTTTATAACCTTCATTTTTCTTATTTCCAGAGAAAATGGTTAATGTCTTCTGTGAATGTATATATGGACATATATAAGGGAATATATATGCTGATGTGGTATGTGTGTATATATGTATTCCCCTATATACAAAACTCTAATTTATATATATTATATATATTTATGTATATATAAAATATATATAATGTTTTAGAGTAAGTTGCATAGTGTGCCTGATAAATGAAACATAATTGTAAGCAAATAAAAAACTTCCACAAGCGACAGAAAAATTTGAAGCTTTTCTGTAAGAACATACGTTATTTTTCATTTTTTTGCTAGATTTATTTATAGTAGAAAATCATTCAAAAAGCTGCAGTATTACATAACACTGGTTTCCAACCATGACTCAGTTCAAAGCAGCCTAAGATCACTGAGAATGTTCATTGAGATAGACAGCAAAACCTACATTGTTGGTAAACTTGTTGGTGGGTTGTCATTGCTGTGGAAATTAACTAAATGATCTCTGAACAGACTGCAATCAATGTACTGAGTTTTCATCTAATGTGATATTTATGAACAGTTAATATGAAGTGTTGGTGGACATGATATTCTTGTAATAAGTATGGAAAGTGAGAATACTCAAGCGCCTGCAAACAATATTCATGTTAGATTAATGTGTGAAATTCTCCAGAACACTAGTCACTAAAAACACTGACAATGTATCATATTTTGCAGGTTTTGGTGGTTTTAATGTGTCTGCAAGTAGGCAAGCCCATGAAAAGTCTACCATTGGGGTTTCACTCTTTTAAAAAGTTATACCTTAAAATTACTGGGAGATTTTTCAGAGTGATATGTCAATCACTTACATAAATTCCCTTCTTTGAAGTGTAATATGGCTTCATTTTTCACTTAAAGCCTACTTGGAAAGTTCACCGTGTCTGCAGTTTATCAACAGAACCTGGTATTGCTATGCAATAATTAAACATGCAGTAACCATTGTTGTTGACTAATAAAGTTGTTTCTTCCTTTCTGTATTTTGCAATACTGTATGGTTTTTACTTGAATATATTGGCTAGAATTTTTTTTTACAATCATTTATTAGCTAGAGGTGCTATTTATGTTCCAAAGAGATATAAATGAATGATAACATTCTCTTTATAGATGCCAAATCCTTTTTTTGACCTGACAAAATTCATTGTTCATAATGTATATTAACCCTGTAAAATGCTTATGCATTGCATTAAATTGTATTTAAATGCATTTTTGTTCATTAACTTCTATTCCAGGCTTGTACTGCTGTGTAATATGTCAAGTTTGTCCATATATATTTATGGGAAATTACAATGAAAATTGTGTATAATAAGCAATTGAGAGAAAGAAAGAAAAATTAAAATAAAATTTCCATGTAAAGTTTCTGAAAGGATGTAAATTCTATTTTCTTAGGGTCATTAATATTAAATTGCTTACACTTTCAGAGTGTGAAAATATTCATAGATATTTAGATTGATTCACTATTCAGTTGTAGCAAAGATCTCAAAATCACTTCTTGTTGAATACAGAAACAGAACTTCAAGATTTCTTGTGGAGAAAAGGTACTACTAGCAGCAGAACATTTTACCAACCCCTTGCTATTCCTAATTTCACCATAATTAGGATTTATTCTCATACATCACTGAAATGCCATCTGGATACCAGGGATTTTTTTTTGCCATTACTTGGACTGGGATGCGCTCCTATACACCATGTACATGGAATGTTATTCCTTAATCACCAGTAGTCATTTGGCTGCAGAAGAGGAATAAATCCAAGTCTAGTGACAGTGTATGTAGATAAGTCTTACTTTGTATCCTCTGAATGTTGTCTGTTCCTATGTTTTTGCCGATTGACTTAGTCTATGACTGCTTCCCCCAGTTAAATTGTTGTTTATTTACAGAATGTGATTGGATATTTTAAATTAAGATACGATGGGTGGTGTTAGAGACAGTATTAAGATGTACCTTTGCCTACTGTCTACACATCTTTTCTACAGATGCACAGTAAGCTACTGAGAAACAAAGACGCAAAAGATGAGCTATTGAATAAGAAAGAAATAACTTTATCAAAGCAAATGGTTGTTATATTTCTAATAACTAACATCTATTTTCAAAGAATTATACTATAAGTTTATGATACAAAAGTTTTGATTCAGCTATCAAAATATATTTAGATTTTGTTTAGATTATGGATCCTTGTAGTGGTTGCATGTATGACTGTTTAAATATACCGAAAAATCCATTTTCAGGTGTTGACCAAGCAAAAGAATAAAAAAGAAAAAAGTTAAAAATATCTAGTCATAAAGATATAAAGATATTTATGAACAAGAACAGTGAACAAGATAGGGTATTTAACCCTGCTCAAAGACACAGCTGATATCACTTTCATGCCTTTTGTTGCCTCACTGAATCAAAATGCATGACTAAAATACATTGATGAGAAATAAATACTGATTTCAGAAAAATCATCCCTATTACTGAGGTTTTGTGTTTTCATAGTCTAGTGGCAAGATTAATGGAGACCTCAATCTTTAGTTCATCTCTAATATCAGCTGTTACTCTTTTCCATCAAATGTTATTTTATTCTAGTAATGAGCCCTTTTAACTGCTGGTTATTCCAAGCTGAGTAAACAGATTGCATTTGCCATTGCAATTCAACATAAATAGCTTCCAGAGTTTTATTCCTCTGATCTTTAAAAACATGACCATTCATTGAAGCTCCTAATCTATAACATGCAGCCAACCCTGAATTTTTGCGGGATCTACTGCCAATAGGTTCCCTAAAAGTCTATGGGACTTGATGGGATTGATCTGAGAATACTCCAAGTGCTGACTGATATCATTGCAAGACCTCCATCAATTGTTTTTCAACAATTCTTGGGAATCTGAAGAGGATCCAGTTGACTGGAAGCTGGCAAACATCTGCATTTGCCACAGCACATTATGTCTTGCTTCATCTTCTTACATTACAGATAAAACTGTGCCCTAGAGATCACAGGCAACGCAGTTGTATTTTAAATATAAAATCTGAATCAAAAGTCAAAGAAAATTAAATTATATATTTAGTGCATTAGCAAGCAAATGATATATATAGTGCATTACATAATTGGTGATTGTGATTCACTGGTTGAATAAGTACTTCTAATTGACTTCTTATTACCCTGTGCCCGGTGACATCAAACTGTAAGTCCTTCTTGGCTGAAATATATCAACTCTTTGAAAGCCTGTATTTGTCATGGAAACTCTTGACAGGATCTTATTGTATAACATAATGATGTTCTTACCTCAAAACTTATATGGGAGAATACGATTCTGGTTTTTGGGTTTTTTTTTTTGACTAGCATGAGACCTCAGTCTTGCTGGCATTTCTGTACAAAGGAACTCTTGACCTATCCAAAATTTCACTGTTTCTTCTCACAAGATATAAAAGAAAGATGATGCACCTGGACAAAATCCAAAAACACTGAGTCAGATTGATATTTTAAGGACATTTTACTCATTTTTTATCAATTAGTACTAATGGATCTTAAAACATCTGGAGCTGTAGTGTCTTGAATTCGGTTTAAAATTTTATAATCACAGATTTCATGTATTATTTGAAAATTACCTCAAATCAATATTTGACATTAATATATGAGAATTTAAAGTATTTTGTCAAAACTAAAACTCAGATTGTCTTCTTTTGTGGGATTTTGTCAAAATTTAGAGCAAATGGTCCTGTAAGGTAATTAAGTTACTTCCTTTCTTTCATATGTTCTTTCTCCTCCTAACGTTCTCACTGGAACTGATTATGCAATTGTGAGAGGCTGAAAATGATTAATGGTTTAAACATTGTTAAGATCATCGAAGTGCTTTTGTCCACTGTGGTGACTACTGACCACTGAAGGCCACCCCTCCCTGAATATGCCTCCTGACAGGAATTTGGACTCTGATGGGAACTTGAGATAAGATAAAGATGGTACTTTTGTCCAAATACCTCAGGTCTAAGGGGGAGTAAACAAGGCTGAGGGAGAATGAATCCACAAGGGAAGCCAAACTCAGCAGCTGTGCTGAAAATCTTCTCTGGATGGCTTCGTGGTCAGGGAGGCCATGGCCCATGGGCTCATCTGCTGAGGCCAGGTTCACACACACTGCTCCTGCTGCTGAGGGACAGGAGGAGAGGTTTTGGGGGTGTGACAGAAGGAGTGAACATCCATACAAAACTATCTCAGTGTGAAATCTCCCATCAACAACAGTAAGTAACATTAAAAACAAACAAACAAAACCCAAACTAATAAACACAAGAACTTAACTTCTTTTTCAACTGTTTGGACCTTATATCATAAAAAGCACCTATGAGAAATTTCTTCGAAATTGTGAAGTCTCCATAAAGAAAAAATGAATCAAAACGCATGCCTGGAGGAAATACTGCTCAGCATTTGCAGATATCCTAAAATCCTGCACACATTATTTCAATTTAAGATTGAACTAGATTTAATTGCCTGGAAATTGTCAATTCTAATTTTAATGCTTTTAAGAATAATATCTAAGCAAGGATTTATTTTGTTTCATTAAAAACACCTGTGAATTTTCTTTCTTTTATATGTTTCTCTTTTTTTTTCAGAATTGAATTATAATTTTTTCCCCTGGAAATTGTGTAAACATACTTAATCAAGCAATATATGTTTATATATATATATATAAAACCTGTGACAGAAGAAAACTTTTTGTGCCTCATATATCAACAATATAGAGTTCAAGTAAATTCTTACAGCTGTTCCTACTTCCCCTTCGTATCATTTTTCATAAGCTGGAAATATGCACAGTCTATTTGAACACTTTAATGTCTATGAAGTTGGAAAGGAAAATTTGCTAATGCTGCTTTACTTGCTCCTTAATTTAAGCAGAAGTTCATCAGCGCAATCTGTTTCAGTTTTATTGTTGTCATCAAGGTTCATGAAGACCTAAAAACTACATGAGCATTTAATTAAACTTTTATATGGCATCAAATTCTCAGCACAAAATTCATGCGAAATATTTAGGAAAAGGTATTATGCAAGCATAGTCGAACTCTCAAAGCTTTGTTTTATAATAAGTTTTAACTGAATAGTAAAATTTATCTTAGATAATATTGTTCAGATAGCCCTAACTTTTTTGTGCTTGTATTTTCCACAAAATAAATATTTTCAGAAATGGTTCTGTAGAACCCTAAAGCTGTAGCTAGGTAAAAAAAGAAATGGCAGCATTTTTTGATATATCATACATGTGTCAGTTTTCACTTACAAAGAGTTTGTTTTGGAGGAGCAGTGATACATTTTGCCAAGCATCATAATATACTTTGATTAATAACTGCAATTCCACTTCGGTCTGAATGATAAATGAATAGCAGTTAGGCACTATAATTTTTCAGTTCAATCACTGAACTGAATAAATGGAGGAAAATGGTTTAGGATTAAATGAAGAGAGTTTTTTTGCCCTCACAGAAAAAGTGCTTATTTGCCTTAATTACAAAACAAAGCTTTTCAATTCCATTTTGAACCTCCTAAATGAGCATAAAAGAAAAATCTGATTCAATTTATGAAACAAGAGAATTTAGCAATGATCACATTATTCATCAGACATATTGAGAAACAGATTCAGTTCTGCCTGACATGAATGACCCCATGGTTCCCTCTTCTAAATCTACTGATGATTCAGGACTGTGTTTCTCTACTGCTCATATATTTTACTGCCACAGAAATGAACCATCTTTTGTTCCAGTTTGCCCAGTGACACTGTAGTATCTGGACTATATGTCTTCCAACATCAAATATTTTATACAAAGTGAAGGAACACCAGTAAAAATAATTGCTAGTATCTGCACACCAAAAATCCCCTGTGGAATAGCAAATACATTGGTTTGGAAAGTCACAATAACCACAGCTTTTGAAAGACTGTGGAAAAAAAGTAGATTGGCATTACTAATCTGTTTCTTTTTACTCAGCTGATGTCCACAGCAAATAATAAAAGGCTTTGTTGTTGGGTATTAATAAAATAGTTGGGTATTAATAAAATAGTTATTGCTTTGTGTTTTCACAGACATTGGATTTATTGTGTTTGTTTGAGGTAGGATTTCATGAAGGACCCACAAGGACCAAGTCCTTGGGTTCCAGCCCTGGAAAAGATCTCCCACACCACGTGCCCAAGAGTGTTGTCCAAATGATTCTTGATCTCGTCAGGCTTGGTGCTATGACCACTGCTCTGGGGAGCGTGTTCAAGGGCCCAGCCACCCTTTGGGTAAAGAATCTTTTTCTAATATCCAACCTAAACATCCCCTGACACAATTCCAGGCCTCTTCCTTGGGTCCTGTCATTGTCACCACAGAGAAGAGATCAGAGCCTGCCCCTCCTCTGCCCCTCAAGAGGAAGTTGCAGAGTGCAGGGTGCTCTTGCCTCAGTCTCCTCCAGGCTGAACAGACCAAGTGACCTCAGCCTCTACTCCAGCCTTCCTGTCCAGACACTTCACCATCTCTTTTGCCCTGCTTTGGGTACTCTCCTATACCTTTATATCCTTATATTGCAGCACCCAAAACTGAGCACAGTATTCAAGGTGAGGTAGCACCAGTGCAGAGCAAAGCAGGACATGCCCAGATGGGGATGCTGTGCCTGATGTGCTCCAGGATGCTGTTGGCCCTCCTGGCTGCCAGGCTGCCCTGCTAATTGAAAATGACTGCCTCCAGAACTAGATACTTTTCTTCCCATCCACAAACTCAGAGGCATAAAAGTTTGGTCTGGATACAAAAGGTTAGTGAAAATGAGAAATGGCCTCGAAGTAGCAATTTTTTTTTTCTAAGAGAGTTAATTTTTCTGGCAATGGTATTCCCACAAGTAACAGAGTCATTAAATGTTCTTAATTCTGGGTTCCACTCAAGTTTATTAAATCAAGATTTTTCTCTTAAAATTAATCAAGGGAAAGATATTAAACCTCATTTTTAAGTTCTGTCTTTGTAACAGCAGCAGCAGCAACCCAGAGATTCAGTGGCAAAGGGTTGCAAGTGGGCTCTTAGCAGAAGTATGTAGTCCTAGATATTGAAAGTGTGACATACTCAATTGTCTTAAGAATGAGACTCACAGGAGTTTGCAATCAGAGAACTGTTTTAAGTGTTTCAGTTGGTGTAGGGCATCATCAAGAAACATGAAACACCCTGAAGCCATTTACAACCCCTTTTTGACTATCTGTTAATAACTTACTCCCACACCTGTGTGCTCAAACTCAGCAATGTGTTTTCTGTTTATGGAAGCAACAATCACAGAGAGGCCTCCATGATAACCTTTCTCTCACCTTCCCCGGAGTGCTGACGAGAGCTGACTGTAGAGCCTGAAGTGGAAATTGCTGGCCTCACACTTTTTGCACATTCTCCAGAATACAGCTAAGCATCCACAATTCCCCGCTAAGCAATGCCTTGCTCCACTGCCGCAAGGTGCTCGCGTCAAGGGCTTGTCTCACTGGGTTACATCAACAAGTATCTGTTTTAAACAAAGTCCAGACCCTTCCTCACTCTGCCTCAAACCCTGCCAAGGGATGATCACAAATCTTTTAGGGTAAATAGTTTATGTAGTTCTTTCTTTTGTGTTTGTAAGGTTAAGTGTGGAGTAACATAATAGCCAGGGGAAAGGTAAAGGTTTTAATTTAGGGAATTCTCTTTCTGATGTATTTTACCAAAAACATGAAAAAACTCACATGAATCAATCAAAGGTCTTTGTGAATAGATTCTTGCACATCAGGGTGTGTGTACCTAGGAGGGTTTCTCTGCCAAGAAACATTTATGGAACGTTATGGAAAAATACATTCTTGGTCAAAAATTTTTTGACCAACACATGTGACTGGGAAAATTCTTAGTAATCACATGCTGGAAGTACCTTAGTCTGGGTGGGAGGAACAAAACCCGAGTTTCAACTGTAACAAGATTACAGAAGAACACCTCTATAGATCTCTCTTCCACTCCTGAACAGCTTTTTTTTTTTTAACACAGACTTTAGGGGAAAGCTTATACCTTTAGAAAATTGTCCTTTTGAGTAGAGTCACAGTATAATTAAAAAGAAATTTAAATGCAAGATAATTTAAATTTCTTTTAGATCTGTACTATATTGTATTATTCAGTACATATAATGAATTATTATGGGGAATTTCCAAGTAACTTTCTGGACCAATTTTCCTACCTTTCTAAGTATACAAGAAGTCATGGTTAGAGACATCAGTAAAGAAAGATGAAATCTATGAATATGGGTGATTACTAGTATTTTTTTTGTTCTCAGAACACATAATGTATTTCATGTCAGTTTTTAGCAGCTGAAGAACCACTTCCCCTGTTACAGAATTGCAGGCAATAAGTTCTCAGCATGAAATTGCTGGCATCCCTGAAGAAAGAGTACAACACAGCTACTCACTTTCTAACACCTCTGGTCTGAAAAGAACTTCATGACTCAGAAAAATTCAGAAAAATGTAAAGATGTTTCTCTATTCATCTGTTTGTTTGGAGTTTTAAGTGGGGTTTATTACTATAGGAAAGCATAGATATGGGCATTTCTAACAGTGCTAATGGATTAGATGTAAAAAACTTATTATGCTCTCTGAAGCTAAAATTACAAATCACCAATTTCAGAAGCAGCATCTAATCTTTCTGAAAAGTCATCTTACAGTCACCATATCTCCTTTTCTGCTATGCAAACGAGTGTCTGAATCATCTGGCTAGCCCTACATTGAATCAGTTGGTTTACATTATGCAGTGTTGTGGACCTGCAGAGGATGTGGAGCACAAGGAAGGTCCATACAACCTCCTACTCCCTGGAGCACTCCTAGCTGCTGTGCTGAAACACAGACAACACCGTTTTTGTTGGCAGTGATTGAAAAAAGACCATATGCTGTTGAAATTATGTTCTTTTTCCATCTTTTCCACAATTTCACAAGATAGGGCATGCTCTTTCATAGTTCCTAGTTTCAAGACAAGATGCAACAAAGGAAAATCTCTGCTTTTCCCATTAATATATCGGTAATATCTAAGCTAAAAGCAGGTAAGTGGAGTCTAGAAGCTGGTCTTTACCTGGTTAGCTCTTCTCTCACATTTTTCTTTAACAGGGACTTTCTAAATGCACTGTTGTGCCTCTCAAAATGGTCTCTAGCTAAAAATATATGTGATTGCTGCTGAGTAGTATTCTTACTGAAATATGGTTTTGCTACTGCATGACAGGTTATCACATATTATGTTGTAGACACTCAGTGAAATATTTATGTCCCAGTAGCCATTTGCTTCAAGATAGAGAAAAAGATTACCTAAGACAAACAGATTAGCTTTGCTTAAGTATCATCCACGCCATCTCTTTTCTGCTATCCTTAAGCCTGGCTAATCTACATCAACAAGCAAATACCTCTCTAAACCACATTATTTTTCCTATTTGCATCTTCCTGAAAGCAACTCTGAACAGGGTGTCTGTGTGAGCAGTATGGATTGATGAACAGCACTCCAAACTAGCTTGGTTAGTAAGACTATTAGGTGAGCAGAGAGAATGGGGAGGCCTTCTAGAGCCACGTGCTGTGATTGCTGCAGCTTTTCCAACCCACATGTGCCTGTGACACAATCATAAATGAGTTGTCTGTTGGAGTACTACAATTAAAACCATGACATCTTCTCAGGGTTAACAAATCTACTGTTCTCCAAAGCCTTGATTTCAAAAGCACAACTAAAAGGAAGAAGGGAGGAAGGAAACAATGACTGCAATCCGAAGAGGACATGATCAGCTCTGTTTCTTATTTAACGTCTGATTTATAAAGTGTAACGTGTGGCAGTCTCTGGTTCAGTTAACAATAGTGTTTCTGAAATATTTTACGAACTGAGGGAGATACAGTTAGACTCTTGCCTTCAGTTTCAATACATGACAGAGACTTACAGGTTAAATGCAGGGTTTATGCCTGCTGTGAGGCAATTCTGAATGTCAGTTTTTATTGACAATATTATTTCCACTACATTGGAGAGGAGTTGGAACAAATAAACCTTTAAGAAGACAGTTTGTGGCCTTCTACAATTAACCTTTTAATACAGAGCAGGCATGAACATACCTATTGTGGTGTTCATCCAAAGCATTGGATTTAATAAATTTCTGAGTACGTATGGAAACTGAGAGTCTTCTTGGAGTTCTGGAAGCTTCAGAGTTGTTCAGCAGGTTTTTTTGCTTGCTTGCAACCTGATTTAAATGAGTTGGTGTCTCTCTGCTGGAGAAATCAGGAGTAGCTTTGAAACTACCAGCCATGTATTTCTTTGGGTAAATCTTACCACTGAAATCTATCAGCTGTTACAAAGGTAGCAGTTCTGGAAACTGACTGTGACTGCAGAGAATTGCAGTTTTTAAATTAATCCCCAGGAACATTACGTATATATAAGTGTATATATATAATAAATGAAAATAGAAAAAAAATATTAATTTGCTTCAGAAAGAAAATACGTTGCAGAACTATTTTCCTGATCTCTTTACATTTAAAGAAAATAGTGTTGTAAAAAGAATCAGTCAGCTCATCACTAACACAAAAAAATTCTAATTCCCTATCAAATAATTTTAAATCTCCATTCTGAATATAGCTTTTATCTCTTCATTTTCATTTTCCCTAGCACTTATCCACAAAGTTCCATAAGAATCTGCTATACTAAACATACGCTTTCTATGGAGCTCTCCAGGTAACTTTCAGCTGTATTTCCATTTGATTCCCTTCAATTTTAAAATATTAATCATTTAAAAAGTTTCATATTTCAAGTTCTAAAGCTTTTTTGCTCATAGGGAACAATCCTCATTTAATTCAGGCAGTTTTTCTATATTCATAATTAACTGTCTATTTTATATTTCATCTACTTAAGTTCCTCCATTAGGAAGATTATTTAAAAAAGAACATATATGAAAGTGTCAGAAACTTCATCTGTTTGCACGGCTCAGTAAATGAGATCTATCTTTATGATCTGAGTCATCAAGAGAATCTTCTCAGAAGATTAAAGAAATGGACCTGAAATGTTCTGGCAATCAAAGTTGTGTAAAGTCAAAAAGCATACTTACTGCTCTGCTCATGAAATCCATACTTTCACAAAAGAAATGAAAGGCATCTTGGGCCTTCTCAAACTTCAAAACTGCAGCTTAGAATTGAGTTCAGGAAATTAGAAATTTAATTTTGAATCTTTAAAGAGTGATAAAATCTTTAAAAAGTCCTCTTGTAAGAAGTCCAGTTGGGACTCTACATCTTTTAAAGTAGTTTCAAGATGTGCATTAAAGTACAATAAATTGCATACATTAAAAACAAAAAAAACAAACAAAAACTCATCAAAGACCTGGTTAATGTGCTGAAGCAACTCTTTATGTAAGACTCTGAGAATTTACAATGTTATGGCTATCTATGACTTTCTGACCCTCTCTGTTAACCTGGTCTTCTGGTGTGCTGCCCGTAGCATTGCACTAAATCCCTGTGCAAAGGAAGCAATCATCTGTTTATTTCCACAGCATTATGAAAAATCTCATAGTAATGACTCTCATTTAGTAAGAGTTTCTTTCCACTCCAGAGGCAAAGAAGCTTCCATGAAGTTTCTTGGAATATTTCTGAAAGATTTTTGTATTCAACATAGGTATTTGTATTCAACACTACAAGGAGAAAAAAAATTGCTGACAGAATGCAAGAAATAGTTAAGAGTACCTTCCCAGAATTAAATGAGATTTGACTACTATATAAAGGAGCTATAACAACTGATATCTGACCATTTGAGGAACTCACTGTTTAAATCATGCATCATATGAAGCACTGCAAGCCTGGTTTTAAGGGTGTCACTTTGTCACAAATAATTCAGGGAAAAATGAGTGGATTTGATGTGTCCCATGCCTAAACTGTGAAAGTGATTGAATATATATGAAAAGATGAATGCATGTTTTAAGTAAAAAGAGATCCAAGCAAAACTATATTCATAGTTTGATTAAGTAACAGCATTTGAGAGCTCATATCTTTGTCTGATCAATCAACACTATTATTATATTTCTGCACAGCACAAGCAATGTATTTATTTTTAAATTTTTTTTTCCTACATAATGATTCCACCCAGCTAGCAAGAAAAAGAACAAAGTTTACAGCACAGGTTTTGTGAAGTTTGAAGAAGTCAAAGTGGAATGCATTCCAAGAAAATAAATGCAACTTCTAATCCCTGTGAGCTCAGTTACTGAACTAAACATTTTCACTAGAAATGCATTGGCTACATGGTATATCTAACATTGTAACCCTATTAACAATAAAATTAATAGTTATTTATGGAGGTATTCTGCAACTGAACTAGTTTTGCACTATTTGGAAATATCTCTCTACTAGTATACTGCTTGTATTTGATACCCCAGCCATATAACACATCAAGTAATTTGTCTCTTTGTTGTCATAAGTTGTAGAAGAGGATTTCTGCTGTCCTCAGAGCTCTAAGTAACTTAATTTTCAAGATGTGTGTCTCTTTCTGCACACCATGACTGTGGAATATTTGTCTCTGTCCCTGTCCTTCTCTGTGTCCTCCTCCTTCTCCTTCTCCATCTCCCTATCCCTTTCCCTCACCCTAACTCATTTTCTTCCTGCAAAATTTAGCTTTTCTTTACAGTGTTCGTATTTCATTTAAAAAGTACAAAAAATTGGTTTTGCGAGTCATCAACAAAAAAAAGTAATAGTCTTTTAAGACCTGTTTATTAATCAAGCAGTAAAATTCAGCATTATAAACCCAGTTTACCCCTGGGGTAGGGCTAGTTCAGTCTGAGGTTCATAAATTTATTTTTCACAGAACCCTGACCTTAATGGTGTTTTGCAAAGAACAGTCTTCCTGAACTGCTTTTTCTCCCTTCTGGAACTGTCTAATGGATTTCATAGTACAGTGATCACCAGCACAAATATGATAACATAGATTGGGTCTAGTAGTATATTTCCCTATAATGTTAGCAACAATAGAAATTATGTAGTAACCTTCACATTCCTCCATATTTATTGAAAATCATCATGTTTCAGTTCTTAGGGTTTTTTTGACCTTAACTAGATTCAATACTGATTTTCAACAGGCCAAGAAGAAAATATGATATATGATATGTGATAAGATCTGACTTATTCCTGTTAAAATATTAAACTGAAGTTGGACTATTTATTAGCAAGCTTACTATTGTCCATGACTACCAGGCAAAGGGATAGCTGTAGATTCTTTACCTTTTTACAAATAACATAATATGAAAATTTAAAATACAGGAATTAAAAAGCTTTGAAAAAAAAAGAAATCCAGCTAGAATTCATTCATTACTTTTATGTAGTAAGAGCAAAATATGTACATTTTCTGACAGGGTTGCTGGCTCTATCTTAGATAAACAATACATTGTTTACGGAGAAAATTTCTGTTGATAAAGCCAATTAAAGCAATCACAGTTAGGAACATTTAGACCTGGACTTTGAGCTGCCACTCCACTTCACTGACTTTGTCCTCTTTTTTTAAACTGAGCAACAGATGATACAGCTCGACAGTCTGCCCACATATTCCAGCTAGGCTAGTGTAGCTAATCAAGTTCCTAAGATTTTTAAAAACTAAAGTAGCTGCAAGTGAACTAATACATTGATGATATAGAGACAAAATCATTAGCACAGCTATCCGAGGGTCAATAAATGGGAACAGCTGCATCCTGTGTGTTTTGCAACTAATCTGCCTAATTGGCTCCTGGAGTCTCACTTCAAAGATGCACTTTTGTTTTCTGATAAAAGAGATGTAATTACTAAGTGCGAGATTGGGTCAGCCTTGATGAGGAACAGAAAGAAGACCAAAATGGCTTGCCACCCTATCTAGTCTCTTTGTCACTAAAGAAATTACCAAAATCTGTGTGACCTTTTCAATTTTTTCCAGTTTGCAAAGATTCCTCCTCTCCCAGTCCTGTTCATATGCTTTCCCGTCACTCCTTTTTTTTTATTCTTGAACTTCATTTTTTAAAACTCTACAAGTATGTGCTGGTTTTTACAACAACATCTCAGATGTGAAAGAGAAGTGTGGTAATTGTTGTTTCCTCCTGGCCATTGTTAAGAATCAGATTCTGCTGAACCAAGTATAAGAGAATAATCAAATAAATCTAAAACAATTCAGGCGTTGACTCATATACACGTCTTCAAATCAGACTTAAAATTTTTAATTTTATAGTTGCAAGGTTTTTTTCTAGTTGCTAATTTTCTTCTCAATTTATTCTTATCCATCTTCTGCCACAAAATTCTTTCTGGGTCCTTTACCCACTGAAAGTATTTTTTCAGCATTAAGTAATGTTTTATAGGGTATGGAGATATTGCAGCAGATATTTGTGGTTCATTTGTGTTTTCTTTTCTTTTTTCAATAGGACATCATAAGAGACAAATCACAGAATTCACTTCAGCCACTTTTACAAATTCAAAGAGAATAAAAAAGCTTTTGTTTTCTCTTGTTCCTAATTCTTTCTCACTTGTCACTGACACATATAAATGACTGCAGCGTGGGCAAGGGTTGAGGGGTTAGAGAAAACAGAACAAGGGTAACTGCCATCCATGTCCTGAACTCAAATCTCTACATTAACAGTGGAAAAGTGTTTCCATCACTGGTCTTTGCATCACCTCTCATAGTTTATCCAATTCAAAACAAAAATATAAGTAATAAATTAATTCTTGTATCTGTTAAGGGAATATGTGCTTACAAAGTAAAATTTTCTTTCCCTTAATAATCAGAAAAAAATAAATCTGAAAATATTACAGAATAACACGTGAATGAACTATACAGTATATTTTAAAAGAAAAGGTATTTCTAAATAACCTCTTGAGATATGACTTTTGTTTATGATTAGTATGAATAAAGGAACATTATCTTGGATATTGTCAAAAAAATCCTAAGCAACATCTCCAACACAAAAATAATTGTAGTAAAAAACTCCTTTCGTTAGCTAATTGCTAAATAAAAGACTAACTCAGATGCAATGAGGTTATTGCTTTAATTTTAGTGAAGTATACTTACACAATTATTGTTGCTTTATGCTTCATCTTCTCTCACCTATTTTCTCAATCTTAAGTCCATAATTATATTCCAAGAATGTTTTTCCTTTTACTTTTTATGTGGTATTTTTAACTGTTCTTTTCTCTTTTCTTAATTATTATTGTTGACTCTAATGAGCCCCTGAAACGTTTAATTAATTAAATGACATATCCATATATATTGGAATCTGAATGCTTTTGCTTTTAAGTGTTAGTAAGACTATAAAACACTCATAGCATACAAGTAAAGTACATATATGCCAGGATAGAAAAGTTTATTTTTAAAAAAAGAACTTCTGGCTAAAAATCTGTAAATATCTATTCTTATCAGACACTTCAAGGAATGGGCTCAAAATTAAAAATAATGGCTAATAATGGCCTCTAAAATAGAGGCTAAAAAGAGCATGAGTATTTCTATATGAGCACTTTTTTCTGTCCCAGCAGGGTTCCACATATACTCTAAAATATAAACTCTTGATTTACTTTGAAAAATGCAGTCTCACTAGTTGTGTTTGATGGGATTGAGAAAATTACTTTGAAGACAGGCAAGAATATTACATTTACAAACTGTATTTCTTCTTGTAACTGCTCTAAGAAGAATGTGTGGAAAGGATAAGACACAGATATATCTGTACTTGTTAACCAAATTGATTTGTGGAATGATAACAAGATCTCAAATGCGTGCAAAAAGAGAGTTCTAAACTTTTGCAGTTTCACCTATAATTGTACCTCCCTCACTTTGGAGGAATGGAAGAAAAATGCCACCATTCATTGAGTGCTTCTGCAGACCATGCTTACATTAACCTCATGGGGTGCTGAAAGAATCATTTTTCGACCAAGAAATAGCACAGAAATGCCATGATGGGCAGAGTCCAATTCCCCAGTCAGAGGCAGGAGCTCTTGACCTGCCCTCAGGACTGTTTTTCCAGTTTGAAAGAATATTAGCAAGTTCTATTACTTGAGTAGGACCTCATTTTTGTGCTATGGAGTGTCTGCAGAATCTTCTGACTTGCATTTGTAAAAGTCAGATTTATAATGAAAAATAAATTCCTTTCATAGGTGTAAAATAATTATTTATGTGCCCTGCAGCCATATTACTGTGCATTGTGATCCTGTCAGATCTAATGTGTGGATGAATGGGAAGGTGAAGGCATTCAGTCTGGAGACTATCAAGGAAAATGTGTATGATCCAAAAATTAGTACTGGCAGTTATTAAATAACACGTTTCTTTTTAGTCAAAGCATGAAATAACCTCCACTTGGTGGTGAATGAAATGGAAAAGAAAAATAATTGTCTTCAAATAGTAAAGGATAATAACTTGAGCAACCTATCAATTAAGGTAGTACCAACTTTTTGTTCTGCTGTGATTGTCCCTTTCATGTAAGCAGAGATGGTTACATGTTAGAAGAATGTCCTGCAAGTATCTTCTTCGACTAGAGCAAATTAAACCTTAGGTGCCTTCAAGTTAAACAGACAGTTACTGTGCCTTTCAACTATTCTTCCTTTCCAGAATTATGATCAGACTCTGAGCTACTCATCAGGCTACTGAGCACTAGTCTGTACTTTACCTCAAGTATTAAAACTACTGCTTAGAAACTGGAGCCTGAAATTTAGAGGATTGCAATTTGGAATATATATATATGCCTTTTTGTTTGGTTGTTTGATTTGTTGTTGTTGGGTTTTTGGTGGGGGGGTTGTGAGGTTTTTTGTTTGTTTGGGATTGCTTTGTTTTGTTTTGCTTTGTTTTGTTTTGATGGCAATAGTACAGTAAGTTTGGGGTTTTGCTTATACTTTTCTTGTTACCTAAAGGTTTGTTAATGAGAGTGATACTCTGGTTCAGCATTCCATAGAAAACTAGAATTCAAAGTTCTGCATGCTAAGAAAGCTTCTTAGCTTCCAGCAGAAATACTACCTAGTGTCTAAGAATGTTTTATCTTTCTCCTGTGTAATTGCTGAGATGCTGGATCCTTGTCCTGCAGGAAGTAGATGAGAAAAGAATTCTATGGTTTTATATCAAACCTTCCCTGCCAAATGGATTCAGATTTTGGTCTGCCACCTTTTTGTTGCTGTTGTTTTTGTTGTTATTGTTGCTGCTGCTTCATTCAGTAGCAGTATAATGCAAACTGAAGAAGGGCTTGAGGACTTGAGCTTAGTAACATTGAAGATAGTCAGTAGCCTAACAATTAAACTGTAGATTTTCATACTATTTCCTGAGGAGGAGGCTATCCAGCCTACTAAACCTTTTTCTGTAAGAAATATATAAAATACAGAAATATAGTTTTAGAACTTTCTATTTCCTTCCAAGGTAGAGAAATAAATATATTCTTAAAACTGTGAGAATCTGATCGCTATGATGTGTAGACTGGGTAGTGTCAACAACCTGTGCCTTCCATTCATGAGTGCCTGATTCCTGTTAGTGTCATTAGATCTGAGGAAAAGGTGTCAGTGTACAACTCAAGTGACCTTTGGGTTAGTCCCATAGTCTTTAGAATTCACTGATGCTTTGGCAAAACTCAATTTGTCCAGGTGCATGCACCAGAACCAGGTGTGCAGAAATCAGAGGAACTTATGCGAAAAAGCATCTGCAAAAAACCTTGACATGTAAGAAGATGCTGTGCACAGTTTCATTTCAGAGGTAACTTTGGGCTTTTGTAAGTCACCTAATAAATCATTTCATTCTTTTCCTACAAAGATTAATATTGTGTACATGTCCAGTAGACATTATGGTATAACTGCAGGATCATCCTTTCCTTTTTATTTTTGTTTGCTTGTTTGCTTTAGATAATGACCTAGATGCAAGAATTCCAATTCACCTTCTTGAAATTTGCTCTTTAAAGCTGAAAGCAAAACAAATTCTGGAATTTTTAACCTAGTAAGTATGGTTTTATAATGCAGAAAATTGTGGTCAATACTACCTTATTAGTGTTTGTGTATCAAAAAATTCCAATTAATATAATAGAAAAAATTTGTCTTTATTGCAAAATATTTGTATAGAATTCTCGTGCATTTCTTCATTATTTTAATTGACTGGCACAAGTTGTAAAGTGTAGGTAGTCAAGATCAGTGCTGAAAATTAAATAATTTTTGTTATTTTGAGATGCTTCATAAAAGATATGGGTATTCAAAATCATTATTAGACTGCAGCATGGAAATTATTTTTATGACGAGATTTTGGGGTTTTCATTGGACCTTAGAACCTAGCACTTTTATTCAGAATATATTATAAGATAAACTTTATAGATTACTAAGCAAAGAAAGTTTTACCAAGGTAAAAATAGCTCATGAAAAACAAGAGTGTTTAAATTGAGATCAACTACTAAGAGGTTAACTCCTCAAGGTTTTTCACTGCTGCCTGATAGAAATCCAACCTGATTTTTTTTTTTAATCAAAGTAATTCATAATTTTAATAAACCCTGGAAATTACACATAATTGTTTCTACCAAAAAACAGCTGCCTGCTCCTGGCTGGGGCAGTGTATTCTGGTTTGGTTTATCTGAATCTACTCCTTAGATAGGCTAAATCTACCTCAGAGTTTCTCATTGCCAAACACTTATTCTTAAACAGTTAGAAATCACTTTATAAGAGGGAAAAACAATGAAACGGCATTAATTGCCGTATATGGTTTTGTCACATAGATTCAAATCTGAAATAAAAAATTCCTTACTTTGGTAATTTCTCTTTCATTGAGTAGTATTGCAATAGATGAATCAAAGGTGTATATCAAAAATATGAGTCATGAACACAGTGTGTGCCAGCTCGCTGAGAACTTGCTTGTCTAGTGAGTCACAAACTGTGCATCTCCAAGTCATGGGCATTCAGCCTGCCCAGCCAGTGGGTCTGGCTCTTCACTCTCTCCAGATGCCTCCCTACACTGCCTCTATCACCATGCTCCAGGAGTAGGTTTTGCTTTCAGGTACTGGGATTCCCACAGCTCTGACTTTCGTCAGTGTTCGCTTGTGTGTGGGGCCCTTTTTATGTCATGTTACCTAATGGGACACTTCCCAATAAGAATGGACAGGATTAGATGAACATACTTCTCAGTACAGAATTGGGTGTGATATTATTGTCACAAATATGTGATGGGAAAAATCCCATAGAGATTCCCATTGTCACAGAGAGTTACGGAAGTCAAACTTTCCTGAGTCATTTTGCCAACTGCTCAATGATTCAGCAGTGTTCTAACTGCTGAGTTATTTTGTTGAGTAAACTCTATTTGCATATTTTTACTCTAAGAGACTGCATTTTTATAGTCAGAAATATATTCTTCAAGTCCAGACATGTGGAATGTGAGGGACTAATGGCACTATTACTCAATACATCTCACTTAATCTCTGAAAGCCTTTATTTACATGCTGTCTTTGTTTACACAGGAAAATGGGAGAGATAAGTGTTTGCAACTTAATCATTTCCCACAGCCACATCAAAAGACTGTGGGAAGATATTTGTGAATGTAAGCCTTTTACTGTGTGTCCCAAGGATGAATCACATGCCAGTTCCTGAAACAGACTCCTGTGGTTATCTTCAGCAATGCTTGCACTGTGTGCCAATGTGCATTGCCAAAATTGTTGAAATTTAATTTTAATTCCAGTTTAAAATCACTGATATTAGAAGTTGCAATAGTAAAATAATACATCTTTTTTTTCCCTGCAACCTCATTTCATTAAGAACCAGCAATTTCATGGTTAAATGTGATTAACTGCGGCTTAATTAATTGTTGTAGAATTTTAAGAGATGATGCCAAAGATAAAGGTTCTTGAAAGTTGCTGCACTGAAGTTGAATAAGCAAAGTTGTTTCATTGAAAAATTATAATTTGACATGTCTCTGAAATCTATAGGAATGGAATAATTTTCAAAACCTCCTAGGAGTTAAAGAGGAAAATTGCATTTGATGTAATAGGGAACGTTTGTGATTTTTTAATGCAAAGCAAAGTATTCTATACGCTTGCTGTCAAGAAACTTGTTCAACCTTCTCCTGCCTTTGGGATGACACTTCTGATGACTTTGAAGGTGGCTCTCCAGGAGAGATTGGACATACTTGTATGCATACAATGGAAGTCTACTATCTGTTGTGAAGTTTTTCTGGGGAATTAGTTAGAAAATTTCCTTTGTAAACATTAATTTGGCTTTCACAATTGCAGAAAACATTTTGATTTTGATCAAATTACATGTATATGGAATTGTGTTATCAACATGTAAGTATTAAAAAGAAAAAAAGGACTAAGATTATGTATTTTTGAGATTTTTCTCTCCCACAGATTTAGTGGGATTTTTAAATTTAATACACCATTCTTTAGAATAGGGTGAAATGAGCACATTTTACTATGGAGTTCTCTTGCATGTAGATCAAATGTTTTATAAGTCCATAAAGATATAACCTTTGACTGTCGTACAAGTCTTATTGTTCATGAAAACTATTTATGAAAGCATACCTCAGATTTACATTTGAGTGTTGATAATGTTTCTTTGTAAAAAAAAAAGTTCATTTGCCCAATAAATGTGGGTGGGTTTTTTCTATTTATTTGAAAATTTCTTTACTAGGAGATATTGAAACTCATCTATGATTTTGCTGAGCTTTGTAAGAGGCTTGCTGAATCTGAACATAAAAAATATGGCATTCCATCCAGATTAGCCAATTGTATGTTGAGTGTCTGTGGTTATGGTAATTTTTTTCTAAGCAGTTCCAGGTGAAAATATAAAGGGGAAATAGAAATAGAAAAGATTATGGGGTCCCAAAGTTTCCTTGCTAATTTCCATAGGAAACTGTAATACTGATACCTATCCATCAACTGAGGCATAGGAAAGCTGGAATTCATTCATTAATGAATTCAATTGCTTATGAATCTCTCTGAAGGTTTTGCATCTAGACAACATCTGCTACACAAAAAAAAGTGTTTTCTGAAACTATGAATGACAGGTCCTGTTCATATAATATACTGTACTGAAGTTGGTTTCTCCTTTAAAATCTTACCCAGAGACAGAACAAATACAACAGCTAAGAGAGCTGTCCTACAAATTGTGTTAGCAAGAATAAAGCAGGAACTCTGTTACATTTATCATCTTGTTGGTTTTGCTTTTGATTTTTCAGGGTTTTTTGTGGATTCCATTACATTTTTTACTTCATGGCAATAATTAAAATGTAATTAAAATATATTAATATAATGTAATACAAATGTATTAATATTTTCATGTGAATTTTCTACTTGCTTCTTCAAAAGCTTCTGTAATTTTATACCTATTAATTTCATAGCCAAACTAAGGTTAAAGATCTAGAAAAAATAAGAGCAATTTTTTTCATTTAGTACCAAGAGGGGGAAAAATCACCTCTGAGTTGATCTCACAGATTTAAACATCGGAAAGCAAATGTCTTCCTTTCTTAAGTTTTGAGTGCTTACAATTCCAAACCTGGTTAATATTTAAGAGAGAGTTATGAGAAGAGTTCCCATCCTTAACATTTGATAAACATAAAATAAATCATGCCAAATAAATATATTGCCACAATAAACTGGTGGCTAAGGGAGCTTAGCATATTGTATCCAGGTGCTAATAGGGCTATAAATAAAAAGCAATTAATTTTTATTACCTTCTCTATTAATTTACCATTAAATTCTTTTTCTCTGATAAAATTATTCAAAATTCCTAGGTATGTTTTTTGTTAGCTTGTTTTTCACGTTCTTGTTCTAGAATGTTGAGATGTTTTTGGTTCTCTCTCTCCCTTTCTCTTTCTTTCTCTCCTTGTCACTTTCTTTCGTTCTCTCTTTTTCTTTCTTTCTTTCCATCTTTTAGGTCAGAACTCTTTTTTCTAATCTCCCCTTTCCATTTCATTAGTATTTTAGTTATGCAAAATCAGTGTTCTATGCCCAGCAGAAACTTTGTGACACCCACCACACCAACTTCTTCATCCATCTTGTGGTTGTAACTATTTCAGCACCTGCTCTTTCTTCCTACCTTGGATGTTTATATGTGTGTGTTTTCATACACGTGCTGTCTTGGTCTGTGTTACTAATAGTAAAGATTGAATAAATCCCCCAGGTTATATATTCATTACTACAGAATGAAAAGAAAGTTTTTCTTTTTAGTTCCTTTTCTGGCAGCTGTCTGGACAGGTTATTTCCAGACATACATAGCACCTCAACTTCATGGCTGCATCAAACTTTGATTTAACAGATAGAAAAGATGTTTGCCTGAAGACATCTAGGAGGACAATAGAAAAGACAGTATTTCTTTGCCCTTTTGTGCCTACAGTGATGCGTATTCGCATCTCTGAAAATAAATTGTAAGGGTGGTCATTCTAACTTGAAAACTTTATTTTAAAGTTACAAATACTGTTTTTAAAATTACTATTTGGGAACTAAGTGACCCGACTTCAGAAGACAAAAGGCTAATGAGAACACAGGAGGACAGTATGATAAAATATTCAACAACCTTCATATTACTGGAAGGTTGTTGCGCAAGCCAGAAATAGTGTTATTCAGTTTCTGACTCCTTTTTCCTTTTCTTCCTAGTTTTGTGTTTCCTGAGAAAGAACTGTTTGTGCTATTTCTCCTTTGCATCAGCTCTTTGGCTGGATGATTCAGGAAGCCTGTTTGCTTGTGTCAGCATGAGTGCAGTTCTGCAGAGTTCATGTTGGACGATGTCCAGTCTTTCAAATTGTCTCATTATCCAGCTACATGGTGGACTCCTTGTTTGATGAACAAATGCTCTCCAGCAAAAGACCTTTGTGTAAAAAGGATACTCATATTCCTCCTCCTTACTCATTTTAGTTGATTGTTCAGTGACTTGGAAAACTAACTTCCTTGTCTTGTAACTCATGCGTTTCAGATCAGGTATAGAGGGACAAAACCAGTGTTTGTACTATACTTTGTACAAATTGCTGATAATTTTCTTTTCTTCTGAGCAAACAAAATAAAGAACAAAAATACAATGCCAATGGGATAAATATCAATCTCAGAACTGAAGGTAAATTAAAATAAAAAGGTACTCATCAATAATTTATGTAAATCTCACTATATCCATACAGTTTTTTACAATTCACTAACCTTATAAAGAAAGGCATTGAGTACTTGGTTCAGCAAAAAAATGTTAGGATAAATTTGGTTTATTTTTATATTTTTTTCCTTCTCAATTTATAGTTCTGTGCTACCAGAAAATTAAGTGCCTGTTTTGCTGTCCCCCACATCAAGACAGAACCAGATTTTGCTTCTCCTTAATTGGCTGAAGAATGATATCTTTATGAAGTAATCAAATTTCCCTTGTATCAACAAGTTTCTCAGTTTCCTTGCTGCATGAATGAATAAGAATTTAATTATTCCAGGCTAATTATTCCATTCAACAAGGAGTGGGACACTTTACGTGCCTTCATCTCTTGCCACAACAGTTTTTGCTGTGGGGATTATTTTTTAAATTCTTTTCAACATTTTTTAATTATGGAAACTTTAAAGGTTGGGAGGCAGAAGGGACCATTTCTTTACAATCTGAAATAGAGAGGCTCTGCAAGAATTCGAATAGTTCCACTCGTCCTTGTTAACTGGAGTTTTGAGACTTAGTATTTTGAGACAATGAAAATTGACAAATGTACTGACATTCAAAATTACATTCTCAGTCAAGTATTAGAACTTCCTGAAATAAAATATACCATTTCTAACAGCCCTGTCTCAACCTCCAAAACACATATAGATTTCAAGTCTTTAGCATCATGTGATTAATTCTTGAGAATCCACTTCTGTTATCCTCATGACTTACCAATTTAGACAGAATTAGAGATGGTTAAAGATCCCCAGAAGGATCTTGAATGAATACCAGCCTGCAGTCAAATCAGGGAAAAAAAGAAAAAACTGCATAAACTACACACTAAAATCACTGGTCCTGTGGAAAGCTGTCTGTTGCTTATTAGCATTATGAATTAAAATTCTAATGGATTTTTGTGCTCATCATAAGTTTGTCACATCAAATACAGTATTTTTTTTATAATTGCTTTATTGTCAAGGTGGTTGTGTGCCGTCAAGAGAAAGGAAAATATAATCTGGGCCCCTATATGCTAATTAAACCACATGGATGCTTTTTCTAGAATAGATATAATCAAGTATTAATCACTGGGGAAGCTACAGCTCCCTGGAGTCACCTTCTTGGAGTCAGTCTGTGACACAAGTTGTGCTGAGTACACCAAAAATCAACAGGACATGAATGAAAGAGAAAAAAAAATTCTGCTGTGCTATTTGAACTAATTACATACCTGGAATGTATGACCTCAGGAGATATAGATGCTTCTACTGGATCTGACAATTTCAGCAATGTGAGGCTCAGTCCTCTAGCATCCAGTAGGATCCTCAAAGAGTGACTTAGTGCTATTGCAGGCTTAGCATGGAACAGCTACAGCAAGACAATGAAAAAGGGTAGGCAAAGAAGGTGTTTAAGGCAATCTCTGATGCCTTGGCAGTTGAATAAAGGCTGCTAATTAAGAATCTCTTAGCTGGCTGTCATTACAGCCACAAACATTGAAGAGAAAAATAACTTTGAGTATTTGCAAAAAACCAGAGAAACTGGTATTAGGTAAGGGTAATGGGGAATCAATGGATCAGAGATAATTCAAAGCCTCAGTATTGTCCAGTTATGGGTATGACTGTGACAATCTACCTTTTCCCTGTCAAAGGCACTTCTGCAAGCTCTGTAAGATTTATGGGGCAAAAAAACTCATAAGGAAGACTGTGTTGAACTATATGCCAGTGGCCTAAGGACTCTCTATATGCTAGTCTCTTAGAAACCTTTACACTTACTGTATTAAAGAAAAATAGGTGTATGCTACCCTGGACACAGGGATAAGAAGTTGAAACACATGAATTACATTGTTCATTATGCTGGCTCCTCTGGTTCAGACAGAGTTTAATGAAACCACAATGACTGTGAAATCCTGGAAAAATGTTCTTTAGCATGAACTCAATCCCTTTTCAGGGTCTTCAGCTCGGTGGAAACATAATCAATGCTTGTATACCTCTTCCAATCTATCTTTTAATTTTGATGTGGTTTACAGTCATTAAGTGGCTAGATGGTTATATGGAGTGTTTGCATGCAAGTGTGTAGGGAAGTCTTTGATTCAGAATTGGAATTGTATTTTACTTACAATGCTACCAAGGTTGGAGAGTATATTGTCTGAATTTATCTCAAATTTTACTGATTTTGGATTGTCTCAATTTTATCCTTAGGTTATTTCAACTCTAATATGGAAAATTCTGTAGCATGTCTATTGGCTGTTAATAATGTTGGCTACTGAATTCTATGTTAATCTTACCTTAATCTTCTGGGCTTCAGTTTAATACAAATAATAAAAAGAAAAATCATAACTTGAGTGTTTGAACTGCATAGCTTTTCCTGTCTTCTCTCCCAGGCCTGAAAGCATTAGGAAGGCTCTCAGGAGAAAAATTCAACACCGCAATGACTCCAATTGGAGACACACTCTTAATTTCTGTTAGTTAAACAGAATGACTGAGCTGGCCCTGTGACTTAATCTGTGTCACAGAGGCAAACACTTTCACACCATTCATAATAAGCTACTCTCAATGGGTCAGAGAGCTAGGGCCAAACCTGGAACGTTTCACATGTATGAATAGTCCCTGTCTTCTCTTTTTCTGACATTGGTAACTTGAGTCTTACACCTTGAGCTTTACAGGTGCTGGTAATGTGCCCTTGTAGATATAAGATGTTGATTCAAATGAGCAAAACTGGAGTTTCATGCTACGTGACTAATTAGTATAAGCAAATCTTGTCTCATAGCAACCTAGATCTGATGATGAACACCTGCCAGCCCAGATGGTTTGGGGAGGAATTTTCTAGTTTAATAGAATAAAATACTGTTGCTGAGCTGCTTCAAGTTATTATTCAACAGGAATTTTGGAAGAAGTCTGAGAAGTGATTATGGTGAAATCTTAAAAAATAAAGTCTCCAAAATTGTCATGCTCAATTGTCATCACTTGTCAAGGCATGACTTTTAAATAATGCATGGCTGTTACATCTTATTCTGTCTATGTGTGCTAAAAATAGTATTGAACAGGCATAAACTTGGGAATACTATAAACTGCAAAGTTACAAAATTTGTTTTCTTATTATAAGATTTTCTGGTATTAATTTCAGTCTGTATGTATATATAAAAAACCGTTCGTAGAAACTTTTAGAGGAGATTGTTATGGGAGATTTTTGTAAAATTTCAAATAAAAAATTCAAATTTATAAACTCTTAAATATGGATTGACTGAAAAACTCCAAAAAATATCTGTGTGCTAGAGATATTATTGCAGCAACCTCGTAACTTACAGATGAAATTCTGATCTCACTAATATAAAAGATACCAATATTACAGCCACCAAACATGGTGAAACTTAAACATTTCAATGATTTTTTGTTATCTAGAAATTTTAAAATATGAACTTAATTGAAGCTCTTTCATCAATTCCTTTTATTAAACTTTGAAGAGATTATGAAATTTCTGGGAAGAGAGCATTTTTATTGTTATTGTTTCAATAAAAAACTCTATATCGTATTTCCCTCTGCATTTCAAAATCAAGCATCAAATTTGTGTCAAATTAACACATTGAATTTTCCATTGCTACATATTTTGTTTCAGCTTTATTACCATACATAAAACCTGAATACTTAGTAACATTTAGAGGAAGAAATTCCTCCTGGAAATTTTGTGTGCTATGTATTTTGTCTTGGATGTATTTATGATATTAATAAGTTAATATTGCTGCTTAATTTTAGAGATGACGAGGCAGACTAATGACAAAAATGTTTAAAGTTAAAAAAATCCAACCATCTTAAAAATTATTGTACCACTTTCCTGTGTGTCTTTCCTTCTTTTTGTAAAACCATTCAGCATGAAACAAGAAGAACTTATTTAAAAAGACTGGTTTATGACTAAGTCCCAGAAACTATTTTGGCAGCACTACATATGCTAATATATTCCCCAACTGGAACTTATCGGTTCTAGAGTTCCATGAGTCAGAAGAGAAAAAAACAAAGTTTCAGGTTTTCTTTCAAATATTGACTTAACAGCATTAATAGTAGAGCCATGGTTTTTCTCAGTAAAAAGAGATCCTTGAGAAAATATGTAAAGTGCACAAATGCATATACATGTGTTTAAATTCCCCTTCCCGGGTGGAATCAACACTTAATTATATGTCAGAACTAAGATGAGGGTATTTCACCAGTCACTTATCGTTCACTGAAGATCTAGAGTACAACTGATCTTTTAACACATTCCAGAGTTGTATTTGCTTAGAACTCTCATCTGAGAGAGAAAAAACAGATCATATGATTTGCTATGTTGGACTGGGAGAAGAGTATCTTTGTATTACAGAGCAAACTCCCTATTTTCCCCCAAATACCAGCAAACCACAAGGCAAAAGAAAGAGCTACACTGACAAAAAAAAGTGTACAGGGGAAGCTGAAATATGTCAGGCTGCAAGAATAGCTCAAAGCATTTCTATCACAACATACAATGTATATTTTGGTTAAACTGAATAAAAACTAGCCAACTTATCAGCTTCTTAGACTACCATACCACAATTTACACTACAGAATTTTGCTTATTTTTTTTCTTTTGCTCTTATTTTTCTTTACAGGAGAGAGAGGGAATAGAACAGCATTATTTAATTTTTTTTCCCTATCTGTTTCCACAAAAACAACAGGTGGGATCCTATGATACGAAAGTGGTATGAATTCAATCCCCTGTGGTACAGCATCTGAGGCACAACTTTTGTCATTAATGAAAAAGTCAAGAAGTCGGATTGTTCCTCAGCACTCTTTCTTAAAATAGGATAAATTTAGAAAGTACTGCACATAACTGCTTACTAATCCTGTTGAGAGCAAACTCACAATAGGGAGCAAATTACAAAACTGTCATTAAGTCAATTCAGAAGCATCAGATAAAAAAAAATGTATTGAGGCTTCAAGATTAAAGGCCGGATTAAAACTGAGATAGCATTATAGTTGTAAATATCCTGAATAGGAGCTGACAGGAAGGTCTGATTTCCCACTTCCACACAGGATGTCTTGCTATGTACTTCTTACGTCATTCTTAGACTTTAATTACAAAGTTTTCTCAGGCTTTGTTTAAATTTTGGCCTTAAGCACACGGGACAAAACAGATGATGTCGTCAAAACTAAGCCTGACCGACATTTCAGAAGGAGTGTGATGAAAAAAGCACAAACTGTCATCCAAGGATTTCTTCAAACTAAAATCCTTAGAAGACAAAAAACATCCTATAGATATGCATATAGGTGCATGTGGGGTGTGTATATGTGTGTAAACATTTAACACACAATAAAAGGAAATTAAGGCAAGACTATCCGGGATGGACCGGTTTATTTTGGGTATCAGATGGCATTGTTTAGGCAGATAATGTGACCACTTGCTGAGGTTTCTGAGCAGATCTCCATACCTAATTGATTTTCAAGTTCTGTATCAGGTTAAAAATTGAGCTAGAATATGAATGTTCTCGAGAGGAATGGATTGGCACATGAAATCCTTTATAGCAGTGTATGGGAATTCTTGTATAAATGACTAAATATATGTCAATATGTAAATATGTGTGTGAAATTGTTATGAGTCAGTTCATTGTCACTGAAAGGTCATGACCCTTCCACTTCAATACAGCAGAGTTTAGAAATATCTTCCTCCTGGATGGTGTATAGACATTGCTGTAATCCTGAGCAATAACATAAGAATCAGGAATTATTCTTTCAGAAAATTAGACTGTCACAAATGAATTTGGGTAAATAAGCGGGGTTTATTTTGTCTACTGTAATTTTTAAAGTATGTTTTTCTTTTCTTCTTGACTCTTGTGTGAACACTTTTGTTTGCTATTCATCTCAGCAGTTGCTCAGTACTTCCATCTACTCCCCATTCCAAGAACTGACAGCTGCCTCAGCTGATCATCAGCTCTGCTTATAGTTTCTCTTCAGAAATTGTTCCTCTTTTATTGCAGTGCCATGATGTATTCAAAAGTTTACTCTCTTAGATAAAGGGAGAAAACTAATGAAATTTTTTTAAAAAAACAAACACCTGAGTGCTTTCAGAGCTACGTTTAATTTCTATAGTCCTGTCTGGTCTGCTTGGGAATTGTGAATGGTATAAATAGAGGCAGCAAGGCAATTTGAAGTAAGAGATTAATTACACTCTGGTACAATACATGAGATGTAAAGGTATGCTTCCACTGCCCTTATGGGGAAATGATGAACCATTGACTTAAATTCTCCAGAACAGAATGATTTGCAGCAACAGTAAGAATCCATATTGATGAGTCAGTCTGAAAATCACTGAAATAATTTCATTCCTTATCCAGTTCCTTCCTTCTTAAATTT